>JAYESA010000009.1:160804353-161345545 GCA_036927795.1 Iris macrosiphon | reverse complement strand
TCTGTTGCAGAAGTGAAAAGTTTTCTTGGACTTGCTAGGTATTACCGGCGGTTCGTAAAAAAATTTTCAAGGATCGCAGAGCCGATGACTAAGCTGACATGGAAGGATCAGGAGTTCATATGGACGAAAGAATGCCAGAATGCCTTTGAAGAATTGAAGAGGCGTCTAACAACAGCACCAGTCTTGACTCTTCCCTCAGGGTCAGGAGGTTTTGTTGTTTATAGTGATGCATCGGTAGTGGACTAGGTTGTGTCTTGATGCAACATGGCAAGGTTATCGCTTATGTATCGAGGCAGTTGAAAGTCCACGAGAAGAACTACCCAACGCACGACCTGGAGCTAGCTGCAGTAATTTTTGTATTGAAGATCTGGAGGCATTATCTGTATGGAGAGAAGGTTGAAATATTCACTGATCATAAGAGCTTGAAGTATGTTTATACTCAGAAGGAGCTCAACATGAGGCAAAGGCGTTGGCTTGAGTTGATGGTGGACTTTGACATAGATCTGCAGTACCACCCGGGGAAAGCAAATATTGTAGCCGACGCCCTCAGCAGAAAACCCTCGGCTTATTTCTTAACTGAGCAGCCTCAGCTATTACAAGACTTGCAAGATCTTCACATAGAGGTTGTTCTACCTGGACAAAAAGGGTTGCTGGCTAACCTCGAAGTTAAGTCATCGCTGGTGGAGAGAATCAAAGAAGCTTTGCCTAATGATGCCAGATTCCGAAGGCTGAAAGAGAGAACCGAAGCAGGCATGCAAACGGGACTTCGCATCCACGAGGACGGGACATTAAGGTGCGAAAATCGCCTATATGTTCCAAATGGAGAATTAAGGCAGGAGTTGATGACGGAAGCACATAGCTCCATATACTCTGTTCATCCAGGAGGAACCAAGATATACCGGGACTTAAGACAATATTACTGGTGGCATGGAATGAAAAGGGAGATTGCCCGATTTGTGGCAAAATGCTTAGTCTGCCAGTAGGTAAAGGCCGAGCACCAAAGGACTGCAGGTATGTTGCAGCCACTTTCCATACCTGAATGGAAGTGGAAGCATATTACCATGGACTTCGTCACTGGATTTCCAAGAAGCCCTAGTGGAAAGGATGCGGTATGGGTTATCGTGGATCGGCTCACTAAGTCGGCTCACTTCTTGCCATTCAGAGTCGGACAATCCACGGAAGTACTAGCCGACATATATATGCGACAGATCGTAAGATTACATGGAGTGCCGGTTAGTATTATATCAGATCGAGACTCGAGATTTACATCTCACTTCTGGCAAAGCATGCAAGAGAGTCTCGGCACCAGGCTCAAATTCAGTACTGCCTATCATCCTCAGACAGATGGCCAATCAGAGCGCACAATTCAGATCTTGGAAGATATGCTACGATCATGTATACTGGACTTTGGAGGATCTTGGGAAGATCATCTGCACTTAGTGGAGTTCTCCTACAACAACAGCTATCAGGCAAGCATTCAGATGGCACCTTTCGAGGCATTGTACGAAAGGAAGTGCAGATCGCTGATATGCTGGAGTGACGTTGGCGAACGTCAATTACTGGGTCCAGAGTTGGTAACGGAGACAGTGGAGAAAGTAAGGCAGATTCAGAATCATCTCCGTGCAGCCCAGGATAGACAGAAGCATTGGGCCGATGCGCACAGACGTCCCCTGGAGTTCAAGGAAGGAGAGCACGTATTTTTGAGGATCTCGCCCACTAGAGGTACTATCAGATTTGGCAGCAGAGGCAAGTTAAGCCCAAGGTATATTGGACCATTTGACATCTTGGAGCGTATTGGTGAGGTGGCTTATCGTCTTGTATTACCTCCATCCTTAGAGGGAGTGCATGATGTATTCCACGTCTCACAGCTGAGGCGATACGTGACCGACCCAAGTCACATAGTTGATCATTCTGAGATTTCTGTGGGCCCTAGCCTGAGATATGAGGAACAACCAGTGGGTATACTCGACACCAGTGAGAAGACACTGCGAGGGCAGACAATCAGACTGGTTCGGGTAGCTTGGAAACAGCACTCTCCTGGCGAATCGACCTAGGAACGAGAAGATGTTATGTGCCAGCGTTATCCACACTTATTTACAGATGCAGGTAAAACCTAAGCATTCTTTAATTCTGTAAATGCGTGCCTTTGTAGTTTACCCTTCGATTGCGAGGACGTAATCCTCTTAAGGGGGTAGATTGTAATCATCCTAAAATTTTCAGATTTTTTAAAATCAATTTTTGGGAATTTTCTGCAATTTTTCAGGAATTTACATAGGTGCTGTGGTGATTTTATAATTTTTAATTGCTAATAACTAATATTAAAATGTAATAAAAATATGATTTTATGGTGTAAAATAGAAAACTGGACTTAGGGTAATTTTTCTGGATTTTATTGGGCCTCAGACCTATTTTTAAATACCCCAAAACTAATTAAACTATTTATTAATTATTATTATTATTATTATTATTATTATTATTGTTATTTTTTATTATTATTTTTATTTGTTTCCGGCCCAGCCCGCACCGGCCCAGCCCGTTCCCTATCGGGTCGGGTCGGCCACACCCGACCCGCGCACCGATCCGGCTCCTCACCCGCACCCCACGACCAGCCCCCACTCGCCCCGATCCCTCCGCCGCCTGCCGCGAATTCCGGCCGCCACGATCGCCTCCCCCTCCGCTAGCCCCGCCCACGTCGCCCCACGACCTCCGCCCTCGGCCCCATCTCCCTCGCCCCTCTCCCCTATATATTTCCCCTTCCTCCTTCTTTCCCCCCCTCCCCCGTCGACCACCGTATCCCTCCACCGCCCTCGCCAGCCGCTCAGCCCCCTGCGCCGCCACCGCCCAGCTGCCCAGCCCGCCTCACCTCACCGTCGACGGCCATCTCCTCCCCCTTTCTCCTCCTTCTCCCCCCGACAGCACCCCAGCTCCCACAGGCCCGCCTCCGCCGCTCAGCGCCGGCCGCCTGCGCTGCCCCCAGCCCCGCCGTCCGGCCTCCCCGCCGTGCCGCACTACCCCCAGCCCCTCCGGCCGGCCTCCCCCACCGTAGAGCCGCCCGTCTCCGGCCAGAACCCTAACCCTAGGGTTGGGTTGGACTCTGGACACAAGACACTTCGCGTCGTGTCGGACACGAGATATTTTGAATTTTTTAAACCCTGTTCAGGTACGCGTATCTCCCTGCTCGTTTATCCGATTTTGATTTCGTCAGTTGCGTCGTGAACCCTGCGTGACCCTCTCGGTGCCCGTGTAACCCGCTCGATGCATCGCGTCCTGTGGCGATCGCGAACCGCGATCCAAAAAAGGAAAAACCAGACCCTGTTTCACCCCAAAACTGAGTACGCCCCGCCAAACGGGACGACTTGGTCGCGTGCGGTCTTCACAGATACGTGCGCATCGTCGATACAGACGTGTGGGATTTCGGGGAAGCTGATTCGGGTGTGCGTGCACACACGTCGGATCGAGACGAAACTTGCGCCATCGGACTCGTAGCGATACGCTGGTCCTGTGGGTCAAGTTTGGTTCGATTCTGAGAACGTTGACGAAATCGCGTGTCGTGGGCCCCACAGGCCCCGCTCGACGGGCGATTTTGTGATCGGCTCATCGGAATTCAAATCTGAAAGTTTATTGGGTTTGTATCAGCGTTCCTGACCTGTTGACACTAAGTTTGATAAATTTGGAGACCGTTGACCCTGACACATTTTTCGGTGCAAAGCGGGCCCACCGGTGGACCCCGTTTTGGCCCGAAATTACCGTTTTTGCCCTTGTCTCCAAATTGGACCCAAGGACAGGCGTTCCTAGCTATTTGACACCTTCTGAGCATGATGGTACTATTTATTTCAGCTTTCGGAGATATCTCTGGAAATTTTCGATAACAGGACCTAAGTGGAATCCAAACATCAGGCAAGTGCACCTTGCCAAACTTGCAGTCTTTATTTTCATATTTCCTGTAATAATACTTTGCTGGATGTCTTGTGTAAATTCATATAAACTTGTTTAAACTGCTTAACCTAGGAAACGTATGACGTACCTAGTGTCCGATCCCAGTCGGGTGCCAACACCGTACGCGATGTTGGGTTCGTCATTTAGAGATGGATTTACGATACCCTTTACTTTTGTACTTGACATATCAAGTATCCTACAACCCAGGATACTTGACACTATACATGGACAGAATCTTCTTGAGATATTCATGGTGATTCTGTATAGGATACAGGACTTGACAGAGATATTTTAGTTATAGACAGTTTGACTTGTTGTATTAGTTATAATCCCGCTGACATGGACATGAGACGTTATGGTCATGGTTTGCATGATTACATTGGGTGGGGAGAGACACACAGGCTACAGGCTGTTCTATATATATATCTACTATTATTGTGAGGTTGTAGACTCTCCAGCAGAGCTAGACCCTTTACGTGTTATTACTGCTACCGGCTCCCCGACACAGAGCTTGTAGCGATCTCAGCCTGAGTGCTAGTGTTGCTCTCATTTGTATATCACATAGATGGTTACATAGTTTACCCTACTGTTTCATTTATTTAATAGCACTGCAATTATTTGGCTTATTTTATTTTGTGCCTTGCTATGTCCACTGAGGACCTGGAATGGATGATATCCCCAGGTTTAGCTGAGGAGCAGTACCCCGAGATATACGGGACCGGAGCTGAAACTATTGCTGGACTTGATACTGGAGCAGAACTGAACCCTGGAGACGAGGTGACTGCCGAAGACTTCTCCTGAGTACCTGATCCCGTACTCAGTATTTACTTTATGTTTATCTCTTTTGTTCCTGGCCTATTGAGCCAGTTTATTCAGACATAAGTCGGATTGTTTCCCCGACTGGCTTATTGTTGCTACTTATTTCCATTTCATTATGCAGTTATTTCTTTATCTTTATGGATGAGATTAGTGTAATTTGTTGTAGTAGACCTTCGTTACAGCTTAAGTACGCCCTGATGGCTCCATTAAATTGGATTATCCATCGGTGCGTGCTGCTGGCCATTGCCACGTGTCCAGTCCCTCGATATTTTGTGACTGGGGCGTGACAGTTACTATGCAAGAACTCCAATCTGAAATAAAAACTTTGAAGATTGAGATTAAAAATTTAAAATCTCAATATCAATAAATCCAGAAAAGATTGGATAAACTAGAACGAGATAACTTATCTCAGAAAACTACCAAAATTGGTGAATCCTTAGTTAGTTCTTCCTGCTCGCAAGAACAAGAGGGGGAGAATCAGTCTGTTCAATCAGGACAGATAGAGGAAGGAAAAAATAATTTCCTACAAAAAATAGATTTATTTATTACCCATAAATGGTATATAAAAATAAATATGCTCGTTAATAATGAGTATTATATATCCAATTTGATTGCACTTATTGATAGTGGTGCAGACCTTAATTTTGTAAAAGAAGGAGTCGTTCCAATAAAATACTATGAACGAACTACTCAGACACTTAGTGCTGCCAATAATAAAGCACTAACTACCCCGTACAAAATAACTGATATAAATATTTGTAAGGATGATGTTTGTATTCCTGTACACCTAATAGTTGTAAAGGAAATATCCCAGCATGTTATTCTAGGAACTCCTTTCCTAGAGAAACTCATGCCAATTAATGAGATTACTAAAGAAGGAATTACTTCTTGTTATAAAGGAAAAAGAATAACTTTTAAATTTATAACTAATCTAATTGTTAAAATACTTAATGAAGTTAATTTGAAAGAAAATCAAATTAATTTCTTAAAAGAAGAACTTGATCAGGTTACTATAACCCAGCAGTTGCAACAATTGGAAATTCAGAAAAGAATTCAACAAGTTGAGGAAGATTTTAAGCTACATACTTGTAGTAATATTCCAAATGCCTTCTGGGATAGAAAACAACATATTATTTCTCTTCCTTATGAAGAATCCTTTAATAAAAAGGAGATTCCAACTAAGGCAAGACCTTGTCAAATGAATCAAGAATATCTTGAGTTATGCAAAAAAGAAATCCAAGAACTATTGGATAAGAAATTAATTCGCAAGTCTTACTCTCCATAGAGTTGTACATCATTTTATGTTAATAATAATGCTGAAAGAGAGAGAGGAGTACCAAGACTTGTTATTAATTATAAACCTTTAAATAAGGTTTTGAAATGGATTAGATATCCAATTTCTAATAAAAGAGACTTACTCAATAGAGTATGTAAAGCAAGAATTTTCTCAAAATTTGACCTGAAATCAGGTTATTGGCAAATTCAAATAAACGAAAAGGATCGGTATAAGACTGCTTTTACTGTTCCTTTTGGCCATTATAAATGAAATATTATGCCATTTGGTCTGAAGAATGCACCTTTAGAATTTCAGAATATAATGAATGAAATATTCATTCAACATTCTAGTTTTATACTATCATATATTGATGATATATTAATCTTCTCTAATACAATAGAAGAACACTTCAAACACCTTAATGTGTTTAAACACTTAGTCATAAAAAATGGCTTAGTGATTTATGTCCCAAAAATGAAACTCTTTCAACAGGAAATAAGGTTTCTGGGACATAATATTATGAATAATATTATTGTTCCAATTGATAGAAGCATTGAATTTGCTTCTAAATTTTCTGATGAAATAACTGATAATAAGCAGTTACAGCAATTTCTTGGAGCATTAAATTATGTTTCTGAATTTTATAAGAACATCGCTGCTGATACAAAAATCTTGTATCAAAGATTAAAGAAAAATCATGCTCCCTGGACTAATAGTCATACTGAAGCAGTAAAATTAATAAAACAAAATGTTAAAAATTTACCTTGCTTACATTTATCCAATGCTGAATGGTTTAAAATAGTTGAAACCGATGCTAGTGATATTGGTTATGGGGAAATATTGAAACAATTAAACCCTAACACCAATAAAGAAGTATTGGTGAGATATCATTCAGGAAAATAGAATGCTACTCAAATTAAATATTCAACTATTAAGAAAGAAATTCTTTCTATTATTCAATGTATACATAAATTTTAAGATGATTTACTTAATAAGAAATTCTTATTAATAATTGATTGTAGCTCTGCTAAAACTGTTTTAGAAAAAGATGTTAAAAACTTAGCATCTAAACAGATATTTGCTCGATGGCAAGCTGAATTAGCAATATTTGATTTTGATATTGAATATATTAAAGGAACTGACAATTCACTTCCTGATTTCTTGACTCGTGAATTTTTGCAGGACAATGAGTCAAAGAAGTAAAGGGAAACAACCATGGGTTCCTAAACCCATGGCCTCGAGCTCCAATGAGACGAGATATCAGAAAACCAAGAAAATTGTTCTTGGTAAAGGAAAATCTTCAAATAAGGAAGTTCAAGACTTCGAAGAAACCAATGTTTCTTCCTACAAGCAAGCAATTGAAATTGAAACAATTTTTACTCAGAACAATTACACAGAAGAGATACTTCAATTGGAAAAGTCTGACATCCCAATGATGGATGATCCCTGGAGAATTAAAGAAAAATATCTGGAAAATAATATGTTTTCAGTACAGGGAAAAGATAGAAATGTCTATGAAGGAATTTTGCTTACAACAAAATATGTTGAAATTGAGCATTTCTATCAGAAGGCCAATGACTTTAGAAGTGATGTGAATTATAGCAAAATAATCATAAGACACATCATTACACCTCAATCATGGGGACTACACCCAAATCGAACTAAATTATTAGTTCATAAAGAGAAGAATATTAATATGCCTTATTCTTACTGGGATTATATTGAGGCATTTACCAAAGTGTTTTATTTTGACAATAGTAAGCAGAAACACTCTTGGTTTATTCAAATTTGTCCTGAAATCCTTAAACAGGACATACCAGCTTGGTTCATTCGATGGTGGTTACAATTTGGAGCCACACTAGAAATCTTTCCACCATCGTTGCAAGAATTATTTGCAACCTGGGCTCAATCTTATCCTCTCTGCTAAAATGCAGATCAACTTTTAGAGGGGGAGAGCACTATGTACTTTTTTATCCATTTTGAAATTCCATATATTTTTAAATGGATAATTAAGTATAAATTTAATGCTCTTAATTTCACTGTTCTAGCCAGAAAATTTCTGATTAAATGGTGGAACAGGTTGAATGAGAAAGAAAAGGTACAAAATGTACAAAAATCTATCAAGGAAAATGAGATCCTTGTTGAAGCTAAGCTTAAAAAGGAAATCATGGATGATAGCCCTTTAAAGAAGCTGAAGGAGTCTCTGAGGAGACAGAATCCTCGAATTACTGAGGAAGAATTGAAGAAGAAATGCCTGAAATACATGCAGACTCAATTTGATTCAATATTTGAAACAGATACTATGTCTGTTAGTTCCACAAAATCGAAACATGAAGAAGAAGACTCAGAAACCTTCTTCAAAAAGATGCACAGGAGAGTCACTACTCCATCTGATGACGAAAGCAGTGATGCCAGCATGCATTAAAGAAGCACTGTTGTCGGAATACAGGTGGCAACTACTGGCTACTTTACTTTACATAAAGAGAATCTCTTTTAATAATGGCCGACAATGGTGGACCCCACTTACTTTATTCCTAAGCATAATTGCTGCTACGTGGACGGAAGAGAAGTAAAGACGAATAAAGTGGAAAGGAGATAGCGACGGGCACTCGCGTTGCTGATAGGAAGGGAATCTTACCTGCAGCTGCCAGTTTCTCCACTCGCACTTGTCAGTTGTTAAGTCGGTCGATACCGACTCTCATGTATTATAAATAGAGGCCAAGACCTCTCTGCTATGTACGTTTTTATGCTAGTGTGTTGTTACTCTGCTCTTTTGTTCAGTATGGTTTTGAGTGTACCTCTGTAATATTTTACTACTATTAATAAAATTCCTTTCAAGCGTTTAGCTTCCCATCCTCTTTACGATCCTGCTTCTGTTATATATATATATATATATATATATATATATATATATATATATATATATATATATATATATATATATGTTATAAGTTGTAAGCTATATATATGTAATTAGATATTGTGTTATATATTATATATTGTGTTATATTTATATATATATAAGAGATAGGAAAGGCGACAGCAGATTAGTGACGGTTCTAGCATCACAACAGCAGCAGCATAAACAGCAACAGCAGCAGCATCAGTAGTAGCGATGGCTGCAGCAGCAACAGCGACAGTAGCAGCTCAGCAGTAGCGATGGCAGCAGAAAACTATCTCTATAACAGCAGTACAACAGCAGTATCAGTAGCGTATCAGAGGTTTTTTAGCGACGACAGCGAGGGGCTTCAGCGGCACATATACGGTTATATTAATATTATATATATATGTGTGTGTGTGTGTGTGTGTGTGTGTGTGTGTGTGTGTGTGTGTGTGTGTGTGTGTGTGTGTGTGTGTGTATAGTAATTAATATATATGCATATATGTTCCTAATTTTCTAATTGTGTTTTAGTATACTATATGTATAATATTTAGTTGTTAGCATATATTTATTATTGGATAGTTAGTATAAATAAGGTATTGGATATTACCTTGAGATACCAAGGTAAGTATCAAGGTATTTGGGGATACCCAAGGTATTGGGTTTGGGTATCAAGATTATGGGTTAGTGTTGTGATACCAAGTTGGTTCGAAACCAATGTATCCATTTAATGTTATAATTAGGATTATATATATATATTAATATTTTTTGACATGTATATGTGAAGTTTTACCTATTATTTTTACGTATTATGGGATACGGTATACTAGTATCCTAAGATATAGTTTATGACCTAGACTCTAGTGTTTGAAACCAATATCTTTGAGATAGACTTGTGCAACCTAAAAATAGATAGTTTGACATAGTTGACCATAGTTTGACTATAGTTGACCATAGTTGACTTAGAGTTGACCTAGTTTGACTTTTGACTTAGAGATGGCTTGTTGACCTAGAAGTTGACTAGTTTAACTTCTTTTCTTTTTGAAACCTTGTATTGATATTATATTCCATATCTAGGTCTTCGAGGTACCGTATCAGACATCTGTGAGACTGTTCATTGGACTTCAGGCGAGTATATTCTCTGATAGTTTCTTATTTATGATATCCTCTATGTTCATTGTATCTAGTGTAGATATCCTTGTTCTCTTGACACGATGGTTACACGGATTGATATATCCGGATCTCGTCATGAGATGTTATTCCTTGGTATATGGTGTATCTTGTGCAAGTCTTGTTTTATTGATTATCTTGTACATGTACATACACTGATTCTCGGGAAGACTAGTTATCTTCTTGGGGAATCTCGTGCCATAGCGTACCATGGTTGGATCTATTATACCAGTCGAGGGTGAAGAGTATTTTAGTGTAGATATGTGATCATACCCTCCTTGTATCAAGTCTTTCTCTTGAATAGTGTTAATCATACACCGCACGTATGATTAGCCAGGCCATAAATCTTGTATCATGTTCCTAAGCCGATCACATATTAAAGCTAGTACTCACATACTTAGTCATTAGTATTCTTGTTCATTGTCATATTGTTCATTATTGTATTTATTCTAGTATTTTTTTATTGTATATCTCTTGTATCTATTGTGCATCTTGTATATTCACATCTATTTATTATTACATAGTTTTTATCATTGATTAGAACTGCTGTTAGAGATGTACTCTGCACCTTTCCTGACTGGATATATTTTTCCCAGATGACACTGAGGACTGGTACCCTACACATTATGGATCTCAGGATGTTGTGGGTTTAGAGTCAGAGACCCTGGCTCAGGAGGGACTTATCCCAACTGAGATATATGACCCGAGTTTAGTAGCTTCTTAGTATTCTTTTGTACTGGATTTGTCTCCAGCTTATTTTGTAGTATTCTTTCAGACTCATTGATGTATTATTTAGACTCATGAGTTGTATGTGACTATTCTATTCTTTATCATATTCGTGCTTGTTTTCATCTTAGATCTGCGATTGAGTATATTGTTATTATTGGTGGTTCATTATATTGATAGATAGATTACCCAGACAACGTTCTCGCCAATTCTGTGGCGTAGGCTGGGCGTTGTTACCGACTTGCATCCCTACCTCGGGTGCGGGTCGTGACACATTTTTAGTGGTAGCCCATGTAGGTCTTTCGAGGTCACAATTAGTTCGATTCGTAGTGGTGCTCTGAATTGAGTGCTATTACGAGCCTGTGTCAGGATATAGGATATAGGCTATAGGCTGAGAATACTCAATCACATATAGGAATTTTTTTTTTGATTCATTCAACTATTCTCCTTTGATATTGATACTTGATCTTTAATCTGTCCTTTCCTTGAGTGTCTTACATCATGTGCCATATTGATTCCTTCTTTCGCTTTGTCTCAGGATGCCACCTAAGACTAGATTGGAGCAGGGGATAGCAGCTTCTGAGAGGTCTGCGACGTCCCGAGGGCCTGGACTAGTCACTTCTCCGGTGATTGGAGTGTCAGCTACTTTCGGAGGTCCACCACATACTTAGAGGACTGTGTCAGCTGTATCTAAGGGGCTTCCACCTCCACCTCCTGTGCCAGCAGAGGCGACACAGATGTTTACACTATTTTGTGAGATGCTCGAGGCACAGAGGGCTCAGTCAGAGGCACATTAGAGGCTGACCGATATTTTACGGTAGGACATCGAGAATGATCATCAGCTTGCTCGTGCCGTAGTAGAGAGAGGAGTTCCGGTCCAGCAGCAGGTTATTCCTCAGGTTGCTCAGCTTTGGCCAGGCAACATTCAGGACTTTAAGAAGATGGAGCCTAGGGTCTTCAAGGGGACGGAGGGCATCGTCTATGCTGATGATTGGCTCGAGGACA
Source organism: Iris macrosiphon (assembly GCA_036927795.1). NCBI lineage: Eukaryota > Viridiplantae > Streptophyta > Magnoliopsida > Asparagales > Iridaceae > Iris > Iris macrosiphon. The sequence goes on along the minus strand of JAYESA010000009.1, from coordinate 161,333,732 downwards.
TTGAGCGTCTTATGAGGGTGTCCCGTCTTTCTGAGGAACTGAAGGTTGAGGCGATAGGACTTCAACTGTTCGATGTCGCTCATACTTGGTTCAGGAATGAGCCAATTCTGGTTGACGCATGATAGTCTTGGGAGGTATTCAAGGACCTCTTCAAGAAAATGTTCTTCGCTCGGGCAAACAGGCTAGACTTGGGGAGGCAGTTCGAGAGTCTCATTCAGGGGAGCATGTCTGTGGAGGAGTATGTTGCAGAGTTTCCATGTTGAGCCAATTTGTAGAGTATTTGGTGAGAGAGCCGGAGGTTCGGGCTATTCGTTTCCATGAGGGTCTAAACTGGGAAGTGAATATCCTCATTCCGTCTTTTTATGAGACATACTCGGAGATACTTGCGGAGGCGCGCAAGGTTGAGCAGGAGTTGGATTTGAAGCCCAAGAGAGGCCGTGATTCTTTTCTGGGGGCCAACAGCTGTGCTGTAAACCCCCTCATCCAAAATTAGGCCTACTTGGCTTAGATAGAGAGACTATGGCTAGTTTAAATCCAATTAAAAATAGAACACGGTATTTTATTTAATTATACAATATTTATATCACTTAGTGTACCTTACCGTTCCTTCGATAATTGGAGCACTACACCAGCCATTGCCTTCATATAAATTTTACATCCTTATCCTAGACATGCCCGCCTTCTATTCTGACCCTTGTGTAACTTATAATTATGCTCTCTTGTGCTACATTTTAGTCGCACAATATTCGTCGCAAATATTTATATTTAATTTTAAATAATTCCAACTTTGTATCCTTGTGCATTCCAATCGAAATTTGAGCACAATCTTGACCCATTTTGTGCAACCCAAATTATAATAATATTTTATCCTGAGTCCCCTATGTCCATGACACTTGTGTCCCACATAATTTTAGCCTCATATACTTCTAATTAATTTTAGAACACCATTTACATTAATTTTAATTAATTTAATCCAATTTCCATCTTTGTACAATTTTCTAATTATTGGGCGCTTTTATGCAAAAGTGCATTGAGGTATCCACACCATTGGACACAACCCATGAAGAAACCCATTTTTCGTTCATATAAAATTTTCTCATAATTTTTGGAAGGTGCAACACACAACATCGCCCCCTCATTTAACCCTAGACTTGCATTTTAAACAATGTAAATTATAGCCCTCCAATACCTACATGACAAGCCAAGGCCCACTCCAAGGAGATGTTGACCAAGCCCAACCCCTTAGGTCAACCCCGAACTCTATTCCCCACATACATATAAATATACCACTTTTTCCTTTTTTTTTATCATCCACAACACCTAGCCGAATCCTTCCCATCTACTGTTCTTCCCCTTCCCCGGCCAAACCGACCGGAGCCCTCGCCGGAGACCCGCCGGACTCGACCTGCACCACCACCTCCTCCCTGCTCTCTTCTTTATCTCCTTCTCTTCCACTGTCCCTCTCCATTCTCGCTGGACTCCCTCCATCGCCACCACCATTAACACCATTGCCTCCATCTCCTTCCTCCCGACCCCGCTGAGCCGACCTCCCTCGACCGGAGTCCGCTGACCGCCTGAGCCACCGCTGCAACCTCCCATCTTCGACCTCGACCCCGCTCACAGCAGACCCCGACTTCCCGGCCAGTCCTCCACCTGCACGACCATCTTCTCCCATTTTCGGTGAACTCCCTCGCTCGACTCCTCTCCGGTCTCCCCATCACCCCGACCTCGACGAGCCGCCGCTACTGCCGCTGTCACGACCTGTACCGAGTCCACCACCCTCTTCATTGTCTCCTCCCTACTCCCTGGCCTCCTCCATGGCCGCCTGAGACTGGCCGGAGCAGCACCCGAGCCTCCTCTTCTTCTTCCTCCCGAGCACCAGTACCTCTCCACCCTGTCCTCCTTCCTCTCCCTGAACTCCTTCTCCTCCTCCTCCTAGACCACAGCCCCCTCGTCGACCTCCGTCCACCTCCTCTCCACTCTTCTCCTCCTTGGCCCGCCTGAGCCCCCTGGCCAGAGCAGCCTCACCATCATCACCATCATCACCATCATCATCTCATCATCTCATCATTTCATCATCATTATCTCACCATCATCATCTCATCTTTATCATCTCATCATCTCATCATCATCATCTCACCATCTCATTAACCTAATCATCTATGTGAATCATCATCACCTTAACCATCATCATCACCAATCACCATCCTCATCATCATCAGCATTAACCCAATCATTATTACCCTCTTCATCGTTGTTATCGTGGACCCATTACCCTCGCCAAAGACAACCTGCAGTAATCACCCCCGATCCTCGTGCCCGTGCACGCTAACCCGAGGTTCAAACCTGTCTCTCTCCTTTCATATTGTTTATGTGTGCTTGTGTGTATGCTATTAGGACATTAGTATTGCTTTATGATAGTTAGTTGACATCAGACCCTGAGTCGGTGAACCCAACTCGTATACGTATACATACGTGTATGCGTATATTGTTCAATTTAGTATATATATATATATATATATATATATATATATATATATATATATATATATATATACATACATTGTCTAGGAATTTAATGCAATACCAGTTATGACTATATATGTATTTATATTGTACGACCCTAGGATAATTATGGATATCCCGTATTTACCTTGACCATGTTGACCCTGAGAACTTGTGAGTCGATTGCCTTGTGTACATTAATGTACTGGCTTAGACATATTAGTGATTGACTGTCTGATTATGCACATCAAATCAACGATGTGACACCCGCGTAATTAGACGCACAGTTGACCCTGTTAGTTGACCAGTGTCACCCCTAGCGTACCCTCTGAGTCCAGTGTATTAAGGTTGTGTATGTGCTAGTGTAATAGCTGATGTTGTGTTGTGTTATATTATATATATATAGGACTATTTGATTGTTCTGTGCGACTTCAGGAGCAGGTTATTGCTACTACGTAGCTTTCTTGCCAGTCAAGTATACCTTGCCATTGTACTGTAATTTATATTCCATATGATGCATGCATTTTATTTATGTTATTTAGTTCATATATTTTAACTGCTATATAAACTGCGCGTCTAAGGAAACTTGGGTGCAACGACGGTGGTGTCGTATTCTGTTTTTTATTATGTATATGCACACATCACATACTAAGTTTCGATGCATCTTGTAGATCTGAGGCACATCTGTCCCTTCCAGTATTGCAATAATTTGATCTGAACGAGACGCTGCTTTAACTTCACAAGCTAGTTTCACAGTCGTCAATTTATTTGAATGTTATTCCCTTCTGGGGTACGACAAGTCAGAGGCAATGCTATCTTCAAAAATATGCGACTCTGAATCTCATCAGTTGACTTAGGCCATTTCCACCATCGCTCCGATCTTTTGGCTGCATCTTCAGCTGAAGGATATCCCAAGGATCTCTCAAATCCAACACTCAATCACTTAGGCCAATCTCCAATATACACCACTCATATCCACCCTCAACGCATTCCCAAATGTGCCACCACAAGGGTCATTCTATGGGTCTACAATATTCATCTCTGATTTGACGGTCAAGTCGCTAGGGTCAGCTGTCCCGAAGCTACGCTCGATAATTGTAAGTCACCATGATGGACAGTTACTACGAACCATGTTATAACTCTACTGCAAAACTAAGCCATAATCCAACCATTCCATCCGAACAAACTTCTGACTCCGAGAACTTCATGTACTACCTCTGACGAATCTGTCAACCAAATGCCGCTTAACCACCTAGAGTCTTACTATCTATCCAAGCCATAAATCGAGAACTGCGCTCGTTGAAACCGTCTTCCATCATTCCGTCGTTCTGTCCTGAATCCATCAAAAATTTTGAACTGTGTCACACCCAGTCCCAAAATACGTCGGACTAGGACACGTAAGCATGCCAGCCGCATGGATATGGCAACTCCAATATAGGGAAACCAAACCCATACGTACGTTGTAATATGAATATCAAATCCACAAGTGGTATAACATATGTCACAAGTCACAGGGTATAATCTAAATCTCATCCACAGAAAATCAAATATAAATAACCAGTATCTATATAACTAGATCTCAACATAAGTATCTAAGGATGATAGTTGGATGGAAACAAATCCACTACCAACTGGAATATAAGGATAAATACAATATAAGTATACCACAACAAACACGATATAAGAATACCAGCTATCAATCACGGCTCGAGGAGAAGACATCCATGAAACATCTGTAACCATCCGAACCTGCGCTCCTGCGAATACTCAAGAACAGATATACCTGGCAGGGGACCAGGTCCTCAGTGGGACATAACAAGATACTTAAACACATGCCAACAAAGTACTGAAATAAATATCCAATGTGTCGTCTAACCGTCTAAAGTGAATGCAGTTTAAGAACAACTTTCCCAACACGTGGGCTATCTAGCTAAAATAGGATTGGCATAGTTCTCTTGGAGATCCAGGGGCCTACAAAGGCACGGCGCCTTTCGAACGCCGGAGGTGTAAACTCCCTCACCCAAAATAGGTATTTTGTGTATATTTTATATTATTATATTTATTATAGATGTTGAATTTATTTAGAGTATTCTCTTAGTTAATTAGAAAATAAATTTTTTTAGTATATTTACTTATATAAATATTTATTTAGAATTATTTTAGGCTATTTTAGATTATTGGTATTTTTCCATAATTTTTAGTTAATTAAAAACTAGTAACACTAATTTTCTAGGACTTTGAAGAATTTATTTTATGTTCAAACTTAACTAAAAATATCCCAAAATTTTACTTTAGGTTCTAAATAGTCACATATATTTTCTAGAATTGTTTAAGAATTTTCTGAGTATTTTTAGTATTTATTGGGAGTAATTAGGCTAATAACTAATTTTTAGGACTTGTAGAATTTATTGTGTAATTCCAGGAATATAGAATGGATCCACGTTATTTTCTAGAGTTTATAATACTATTATATATTTTTTGAAATTATTTCAGAATTTTTAGAATAATTTTAGTATTTATTTTTAGTTATATGGGTAAAACTAATGTTTAGAGTTTCTCCTAATTATAGTAGAAAATCTATGAACATAAAATTATTCCAAGTATTTTTCTAGGATTTCTAGATTTAAAATATATTTTTTGTAATTTATCCAGATTTTTATGATTATTTTTAATATTTATTTGGAGTTATTTAGATTTAAAATGACTTAAATAATATTTTGATAAAGGTAAATCAAAAATAAATAATATAAATAAAACCATCCAATCAGATTCTGACACGTGTCAGCCTATAGATATCCATTCAGCCGCATGTATATATATATATATATATATATATATATATATATATATATATATATATATATATATATATATATATATATATATATATATATATATATAATATGATAACCCTAATTATCCCATTATTTTAGAGAGAGAGATTTTGGAGAATTGCCATCTAGGGTTTCTTCATCTTCCAAAAGCCATTACGCATAGTTTCGGACTCCAAACGAGGCCTAGTTTCTTGCGTTAGAAAGATATTGAGGTTAGCTTTCAGATTATATAAAACAAATTCTAAATTATTAGTATTAAATTCTGAAAAATTCGTAGAGCACAGCATGTCCGAAAATAGATGTGTTTCGATGTTTTTATAATTCCGGGAGAACCCGGAATCAGAATCATTAACCGTTTAAAGTTTCGGAAAGCTAATGTCAAGATCATCGATATATATTTTTTTCAGAATTTAATTCGAAGTATTTACATACTGTTAATTCTGTAGAACTTGTAGGTTAGAATTTAACCATCGGTGCACAATACAAAATTTGTATGTGCCATAATTCCCAAACGAATTTGAATTCGAATGAGCCATAAATTCTAGCATGTTTTTGACGCTGAAATCTACAGGAAATCATGCATGAAAGTTGAGTTTGTGTCGGTTGACTTTTCGGTCAACAGATCGCCTTGATTTACGTGCCATGAGTCTCGAGTTGATAAAATTCAATTTTTTGGACAAAATTAGGGTTTAACAATAAAATTAGATTATAATAAGATTAAAATACTATTTTAGGTTATTTTATTCAGATTAAAATAGATTAAATTGAGGAACCTATTTACCCACTTTTGTAACCTAACTTGTTTAATTTATGTGACGGGTAGATCGGACGACGCCTTGAGTTGGGACTTCATCCTTTTCAGATCAGGCAAGATACCTTGCCAAATTATTTACAGTATTTTGCATGCTTAGTATATTTTTGTATATTTATTGTATTTCTGTATAGTTCTTGCATGTGTAGTTTTCCTTCAGTCATTACTATGTATTAGATATGTTGACACACACATGGCACCTAGTATCATGAGAGGATAATCATTAGGCGTATAGACTTTTAACCACTTTGGTAAACCGTAGTATATAGTTCACACTACGGGCGTGTGTCGCGCTGGTCGCTACCCCCGCGGTATGTCGATTTCTGGAGTCTCGTTGGTCGCTACCCCCGCGGTATGTCAATTTCTGATGTCCATTGACGTGTGTGTGAGTTGTAAGATAGATCGAGTAGCCTACCCTTGCCCATACGTCAAAAAGTTGTCCTCATTTGCATTCATATAGATGTCTTGTATAGCGTACTTATTTATTTTCAAATAATATGCATGTTTATTGTATTCAAATTGGCTCACTTTTCTGTATCTTGTTACGTCCCTCTGAGGACCTGGTCCTTTGCCAGGTGTATCTGTTCTTGAGTATTTGCAGGAGCGCAGATTTAGATGGTTATATATGTTTCGTGAATGTCCCCTATTCGAGCCCGTGATTGCTAGCTGGTATTCTTATATGGTGTTGTTGTGTTGTACTTATTTTGTATTTGCTCTTACATTCGAGTTGGTAGTAGATTTGTTTCCATCCAACTATCATCCTTAGATACTTATGTTGAGATCTAGTTATATAGATGTTGGTTATTCATTTATATTAATTTTCTGTGAATGAGATTTAGATTATACCCTGTGACTTGTGACATATGTTTATACCATTTATGGATTTTATATTCATATTACAGCGTACGTATGGGTTTGGTTTTCATATATTGGAGTTGCCATATCCATGCGGCTGACATGCTTACGTGTTCTTAGTCCTACGTATTTTGGGACTGGGACGTGACATATTTTTGTGGTGGCCCATGCAGGTCGAGAGCATATTGTCTCGGTTACGTTATTGTACCGAACAAGCCTGCACCTAGGAATAGAGTATAGGATCTCATCCACAATTGACTATTATTCATCTTCCTCCTATCTATTCTATCTGAATAATTGCATCCTGCTTGATTCCTGTACTTCCCTAATAGTTCTTTGAGTATAGCCTTCTGCTAGAATATAGGAACCCATGTTATTAGGATGATAATTATGGTAGCACACCTATTAAGAATACAACGAGAATATAGACACACCACTAAGTTTAGAATATCTAGTGAACCCTAGAATTCCTTATCTCTAGAATTGGTTTACCATTATCCCTTGATGTAATATGAAGACTTGAGAGTAGTATAGACACTACTAGAGTTAGTTAGAAGTTTGACCATAGTGTTTGACCCTAGTATTGAGAAACCAATAGAAATCCATGGTTAAATATTATGGCTGGACCTAACACTTATTGTGAGATAATATTAGAACTATAAACTTAGATCATTGTATTATTAGTAGCAGACAGTACCTTAGGAAGCCAAGAGCAATGAATATAACATTTCTCTTGATCATACCTCGAACATAGCAACTAGCATACCACTTTCCCTTAGAAAACTACGATGCTATATAGAGCCCCCTATTTTAATTTTATATATTGTTCCTCTGCGACCTTAGCGTTCGCTAATTGTGCGACGACCAAATTTTGTTCCTCTATTCTTCATCTTTTAACTCGTGTCATCTGACACTGCTGATTATAGACCAAGTGAATTTATTCCATGTTAGGATATATATAGCTTACTAGGATTTTGGTGGTTACTCTTGAATTTTGAAATTGTGTGCTTAGTAGTTAGAACTTGATGGTTTAAGCTATTCTTGTAGATTGAGACCTAGCGCTTATCCCTTAGTTTTAAATTGCGTAATATGTACCCCCACCTCGATACGAGTTAGATCCTTTCTCCTTGACGGCCAGTAACTCTTCTATCCTTACTATTGACACTTGCTCCATGAGCGCTATGATTAAGACTTAGGACGACCATGACCTATGTAATGAAAGAGGATACCCTAATAAATACCAATACCCCTTTCCGTAGACCTTAACAGGAGTTCTACGGTATCCTTAAGGCAATTACAGTATTAGTTAATTGTTATAAGTTGGGTAGCATACCTCACAATCTAGTATCATATAATCTTTTGCCCTATTATTGAAGTGTAGCTGAATGACATTAATTGTATGCTAGCATAAGACGACAGTGTTTATTCAGACAATAGAATTTAGAGGTCCTTGCCCCCATTTGGTCGACTAGCGACATAGACAAGGAGATTGTATGATAACTATAGAGATTTGCAGAGTCTTTATTATTATTGCTTATTTTATTTTTTGTTTTATTTTTGTGAACTTGAATTGACTTGTACCTTCTTTCATCATCATCTAGCGTACCTATAATTATTGTACCACCTTGACTTATGCCGCTATTATAGCCTAGTTTTGCAAGCTTATTCTTTCATCAAGCTTGTTCACTATATATGTATTAGTGGATGCATACATTAATACATTTCAGAATCAGTGTACTACAGTCTGATCAACCATAGTGCGCGTGGTTCGCCCTTCGTATAACTATCTTACGTGGATTGAGATATCTAGTGATTAGTAGATGAATGAACTTGCCCTCTAGATATGTCTAAGCATATCGTATCCGTTACATAACTGTACCGATACGAACATGTTGATAGGCATTACCAAAATAGGACTTCAATTCATAAATGCTTTGACAATTCCTATTTGAATTCTTTAAACGCCTTGATCCCAATACTTCTATTCTATTACCTCACCCTTGAACTCTTTATTATTGATCTCCGTCTTCCCTTATTTCAGGAAGACGAAACCTCGTGCTTAGTATAAGTTTGATACACAGAGAGTACTAGATATACCCCATAGGCCGATCACATACTTGAGGATTATTCTTTCATAATTAAGGACATATCATATATGATATAATCGGCGTTGAAGTTTTGAGGATTGAATGACATGAGTAAATAAATTAAGGAATATTTTTCTTAAAGTATATAGCCTTCTGTGATATATGGGTAAATTCTAAGTTGGGTAGCAGTGCATTGGCAACTCGAGAGGAATTTTTTTTAGATTGTGATCGAGTAAGATTAGATTGGGAGAGGTTCAAGCCATTTAATTTTGAGAATTTTAGAAGAATGACTAAGATGATGAGGATTAATGAATTTTAAAAATTTTGATATTGAGGACCCAATATTTATACCTTAAGTACATAATTTAAATTTTTGAGTATTAAAGGTAAAATCATCAATTTGAATTTGAAGGATAAATATATAATTTCAGACTTGAACATTGGTGGACTGCATTTAAATTATTTTTTAATTTGATGATTTAAATTAAGAATTAAAATTTGATGGTTGGACTACCTATTTGAAATATTGAGGATGTGAATGGAATTTAAAAAGTTGAAGAATACAAAAAAAAAATTATAAGTGAAAATAGGAATAATATTGGACTCGAATTACTTCTAGAGGAGATTATGATAGTTGAAGATCGTGAGGTAAAATTTGATATGGGTTATTTAAATCTTGAAGATATTATATGGATTCAATTTAAATTTGGATATTGATGATTTAAAAAAGTGGGAAGAGATTACAATAGGTAAAATTTTGATTTGAACAATGATTATCTTAATTTTGAAATGATCGTGATAGATTTGAATAGATTTTGTTATTTAAATTTTTGGAAGAGATTGCGATTGGCGTACCTTATGTACGAATGTGAAGGATTTAACAAATTATGCCTTATTTTAATTTTGAGGATAAAATTGTTTTAAGTTGGGTAGATTGTAAACTCCCTCACCCAAAATAGGTATTTTGTGTATATTTTATATTATTATATTTATTATAGATGTTAAATTTATTTAGAGTATTCTCTTAGTTAATTAGAATATAAATTTTTTTAGTATATTTACTTATATAAATATTTATTTAGAATTATTTTTAGGCTATTTTAGATTATTGGGATTTTTTCATAATTTTTAGTTAATTAAAAACTAGTAACACTAATTTTTTAGGACTTTGAAGAATTTATTTTATATTCAAACTTAACTAAAAATATCCCAAAATTTTATTTTAGGTTCTAAATAGTCACATATATTTTATAGAATTGTTTGGAAATTTTCTGAGTATTTTTAGTATTTATTGGGAGTAATTAGGCTAATAACTAATTTTCAGGACTTGTAGAATTTATTGTGCAATCCCAGGAATATATAATGGATCCACGTTATTTTCTAGGATTTATAATATTATTATATATTTTCTAGAATTATTTCAGAATTTTTGGAATAATTTTAGTATTTATTTTTAGTTATATGGGTAAAACTAATGTTTAGAGCTTCTCCTAATTATAGTAAAAAACCTATGAACATAAAATTATCCCAAGTATTTTTCTAGGGTTTCTGATTCAAAATATATTTTCTGTAATTTTTCCAGATTTTTATGATTATTTTTAATATTTATTTGGAGTTATTTAGATTTAAAACGACTTAAATAATGTTTTGATAAAGGCAAATCAAAAATAAATAATATAAATAAAACCATCCAATCATATTCTGACACGTGTCAGCCTATAGATATCCATTCAGCCGCATGTACATATATATATATATATATATATATATATATATATATATATATATATATATATATATATATATAATATGATAACCCTAATTATCCCATTATTTTAGAGAGAGAGATTTTGGAGAATTGTCATCTAGGGTTCCTTCATCTTCCAGAAGCCATTACGCATAGGTCCGGATTCCAAACGAGGCATAGTTTTTTGCGTTAGAAAGATATTGAGGTTAGATTTCTGATTATATAAATTGTTTTTCGAAATTATTAGTATTAAATTCTGGAAAATTCGTAGAGCACAACATGTCCGAAAATAGACGTGTTTCGATATTTTCGTAATTCCGGGAGAACCCGGAATCAGAATCACGAACCGTTTAAAGTTTTGGAAAGCTAATATCAAGATCATCGACATATATTTTTTTTAGAATTTAATTCGAAGTATTTACATACTGTTAATTTTGTAGAACCTCTAGGTTAGAATTTAACCATCGGTGCACAATACAAAATTTGTATGTGCCATAATTCCCAAACGAATTTGAATTCGGATGAGCCGTAAATTCCAGCATATTTTTGATGCTGAAATCTACAGGAAATAATGCATGAAAGTTGAGTTTGTGTCGGTTGACTTTTCGATCAACAGATCGCCTTGATTTGCGTGCCATGAGTCTCGAGTTGATAAAATTCAGTTCTTTGGACAAAATTAGGGTTTAACAATAAAATTAGATTATAATAAGATTAAAATACTATTTTAGGTTATTTTATTCAGAATTAAAATAGATTAAATGGAGGAACCTATTTATCCACTTTTGTAACCTAACTTGTTTAATTTATGTGACGGGTAGATCGGACGACGCCTTGAGTTGGGACTTCATCCTTTTCAGACCAGGCAAGATACCTTGCCAAATTGTTTACAGTATTTTGCATGCTTAATATATTTTTGTATATTTATTGCATTTCTGTATAGTTCTTGCATGTGTAGTTTTCCTTCAGTCATTACTATGTATTAGATATGTTGACACACACATGGCACCTAGTATCATGAGAGGACAATAATTAGGCGTATGGGCTTTTAACCACTCTGGTAAACTGTAGTATATAGTTCGCACTACGGGCGTGTGTCGCGCTGGTCGCTACCCCCGTGGTATGTCGATTTCTGATGTCCATTGACGTGTGTATGAGTTATGAGGTAGATCGAGTAGCCTACCCTTGCCCATACGTCAAAAAGTTGTCCTCATTTGCATTCATATAGATGTCTTGTAAAGCGTACTTATTTATTTTCAAATAATATGCATGTTTACTGTATTCAAGTTGGCTCGCTTTTCTGTATCTTGTTACGTCCCTCTGAGGACCTGGTCCTCTGCCAGGTGTATCTGTTCTTGAGTATTTGCAGGAGCACAGATTTGGATGGTTATATATGTTTCGTGGATGTCCCCTCTTCGAGCCCGTGATTGCTAGCTGGTATTCTTATATGGTGTTGTTGTGTTGTACTTATTTTGTATTTGCTCTTACATTCGAGTTGGTAGTGGATTTGTTTCCATCCAACTATCATCCTTAGATACTTATGTTAAGATCTAGTTATATAGATGTTGGTTATTCATTTATATTAATTTTCTGTGAATGAGATTTAGATTGTACCCTCTGACTTGTGACATATGTTTATACCACTTATGGATTTTATATTCATATTACAGCGTACGTATGGGTTTGGTTTCCATATATTGGAGTTGCCATATCCATGCGGCTGGCATGCTTACGTGTTCTTAGTCCTACGTATTTTGGGACTGGGGCGTGACAGGAGGCCCGCCTGATAATATATATAGGGACATCATGACCGCGCATCTTCGACGGAGCGTACGGGTTACACAAGGAAAGTGCAACGGAGCCCACACGCCTTACTTGTTGTTCTCCCCACCCCATGCTCTAAGCATGTCACATCCATGACACGATAATACCTCTAATAACTGTCAAGTCTACTAGCATGCAAAGTTTCTAACAGCAGTTATTCCTAACGCACGGTCCACACGTACAGGAGTCCAACCTGCACGCAAGTCCGTGATCTACATGAGACTCACAACTCGTGTAACAACTGTGTCACGGCCTATGAACCTAGTGATGCTACATGATAATGGGGTAGTCTCATAAACAAGGTCAATGCAAATACATAAATAAAAACATATCGCGACGACACCGTCGCGTGCAATTTATATAACAGTGAAAATATATGAACTAAAGACAGAAAATAAAGATGCATACAACATATGGAATATAAATAACAGTACAATGGCAAGGTATACTTGCCTGGCAAGGAAGCTGTAATGTACCAATAACCTGCTCCAGAAATCGCGCAGAACAAATCCAATATCCTATGTACACATAATATAATGCAATAAAATTATTAGTCATTACACTAGCACATACACAACCATATTTACACTAGACTCAGGGGGTATACTAGGGGTAATACTAGTCATCTAACACGGTCAATTACGCGTTAAATTATGCGGGTATCGCGTCTTCAAGTACTGTACGAAATCAGTCAGTCAATTGACAGGTGTCTATGCCAGTACGTTAATGTACGCAAGGCACACAAATTCATAAGTTCTTAGGGTCAACATGGTCAAGGTAAGTATGGGATAGTCCACGGTGTCCTAGGGTCGTATAGTCTGAATATTTAGTCATAATTATTAATTTGCATTTACTTACATATATATTTATATTTATATAATAATATAACTAGAAATTTATTTACATAATTATTGGAATACATATAGTAATTACGTACATAAATATATATACCAAACTGAATAATATTTGCGTACATGTAAATGTACGAACGCGCGTTGGGTTCTCCGACTCAAGGTCTGATGTAAACTAACCGTGGTGGCTAAATACTAACGTCCTACTGGAACACTGTCAGAGAATGTACTCGCCTGGGGTCCTGTTGATGGTATGAATCAGAGTCCAAGTCACAGTCCAAATAGCCTATGTATTACAAATTTATCACGCCAAAAGATAATTTATTTTAATTTATTTAATTCTGGAATAATTACTCTAAAATCCTATTTTAATCTTATTATTCTGATTTTTATGTTAATTCCTAAATTTTGTCCAAAGAAACTGAATTTTATCAACTCGAAACTCATGGCACGCAAATTGAGGCGATCTGTTGACCAAAAAGTCAACCGACACAAACTCGACTTTCATACATGATTTTCTATAGATTTCAGCATAAAAAACATACTGGAATTTACGGCTCATTCGAATTCAAATTCGTTTGGGAATTATGGCACATACAAATTTTGTATTGTGCACCGATGGTTAAATTCTAACCTAGAATTTCTACAGAATTAACAGTATGTAAATACTTCGAACTAAATTCTGAGGAAAATATATGTCGATGATCTCGACATTAGCTTTCCGAAACTTTAAACGGTTCATGATTTTGATTTCTGGTTCTCCCGGAATTGCAAAAATATCGAAACACGTCTATTTTTAGACATGCTGTACTCTACGAATTTTTTAGAATTTAATACTAATAATTTCGAAAAACAATTTATATAATCAGAAATCTAACCTCAATATCTTTCTAACGCAAGAAACTAGGCCTCATTTGGAGTCCGGAGCTATGCGCAATGGCTTCTGGAAGATGAAGGAACCCTAGATGGCAATTCTCCAAAAATCGGCTCAAGAAAAACCCTAGAAAATAACTTAAACTATTATATATATATATATAGAGGAGAGAGAGAGCAGCCCCGGCTCGGAAAGCGCCACATGGCAGCCATCCACGCTGCCCCGCCCAAATCGGACGGTCCGAAACTGACGCGGCTCGGCTCAGCTGAGTCCGAGTCGAACTCTGACTCGGCTCGGCTCGAGGTCGGCTCGGCTTCACCCCGCGGTCACTGACAGGCGGGCCCGGCACTGTTCGCTGCAGGAGTCTGACAGGTGGGCCCCCCTGTTTGCTGACTGGGCAGAATTAATTACTTTTTGGGTTTTCTTTTTCAGAAATTAGTTTTTAATTCAGTTTTTCATAATTAACTCAAAATAAATGCTAAAAATAATCAGAAAATTCCCAAAAAATTCTCGAAAATATATTTTATTATTTATATTCTAAAATAAAAGTTTGGAATATTTTTAATTAAGTTTGAACATAAAATAAATTCTTCAAAGTCCTAAAAAATTAGTGTTACTAGTTTTTAATTAACTAAAAATTATGAAAAAATTCCAATAATCTAAAATAGCCTAAAAATAATTCTAAATAAATATTTATATAAGTAAATATACTAAAAATTTTATTTTCTAATTAACTACGAGAATACTCTAAATAAATTCAACATCTATAATAAATATAATAATATAAAATATACACAAAATACCTATTTTGGGTGAGGGAGTTTACAATCTACCCAACTTAAAACAATTTCGTCCTCGAAATTAAAATAAGGCATAATTTGTTAAATCTTTCACATTCGTACATAAGGTACGTCAATCACAATCTCTTCCAAAAATTTAAATAACAAAATCTATTCAAATCTATCGCGATCATTTCAAAATTAAGATAATCATTGTTCAAATCAAAATTCAACCTATTGTAATCTCTTCTCACTTTTCCAAATCATCAATATCCAAATTTAAATTGAATCCATATAATATCTTCAAGATTTAAATAACCCATATCAAAATTTACCTCACGATCCCCAACTATCATAATCTCCTCTAGAAGTAATTCGAGTCCAATATTATTCCTATTTTCACTTATAAATTTTTGTATTCTTCAACTTTTTAAATTCCATTCACATCCCCAATATTTCAAATAGGTAGTCCAACCATCAAATTTTAATTTTTAATTTAAATCATCAAATTGAAAAATAATTTAAATGCAGTCCACCAATGTTCAAGTCTGAAATTATATATTTATCCTTCAAATTCAAATTGATGATTTTACCTTCAATACTCAAAAATTTAAATTATGTACTTAAGGTATAAATATTGGGTCCTCAATATCAAGATTTTTAAAATTCATTAATCCTCATCATCTTAGTCATTCTTCTAAAATTCTCAAAATTAAATGGCTTGAACCTCTTCCAATCTAATCTTACTCGATCATAATCTAAAAGAAATTCCTCTCGAGTTGCCAATGCACTGCTACCCAACTTAAAATTTACCCATCTATCACAGAAGGCTATATACTTTAAGAAAATATTCCTTAATTTAATTACTCATGTCATTTAATCCTCAAAACTTCAACGCCGATTATATCATATATGATATGTCCTTAATTACGAAAGAATAATCCTCAAGTATGTGATCGGCCTATGGGGTATATCTAGTACTCTCTGTGTATCAAATTTATACCAAGCACGAGGTTTCGTCTTTCCGAAATAAGGGAAGACGGAGATCAATAATAAAGAGTTGAAGGGCGAGGTAATAGAATAGAAGTATCGGGATCAAGGCGTTTAAAGAATTCAAATAGGAATTGTCAAAGCAGTTGTGAATTGAAGTCATATTTTGGTAATGCCTATCCACATGCTCGCATCGGTACAGTTATGTAACGGATACGATATGCTCAGACATATCTAGAGGGCAAGTTCATTCATCTACTAATCACTAGATATTTCAATCCACGTAAAGTAGTTATACGAAGGGCAAACCAAGCGTACTATGGTTGATCAGACCGTAGTACACTTATTCTGAAATGTATTAATGTATGCATCCACTAATACATATATAGTGAACAAGCTTGATGAAAGAATAACTTGCAAAACTAGGCAATAATAGCGGCATAAGTCAAGGTGGTACAACAATTATAGGTACGCTAGATGATGATGAAAGAAGGTACAAGTCAATTCAAGTTCACAAAAACAAAACAAAAACAGAATAAGCAATAATAATAAAGACTCTACAAAGCTCTATAGTTATCATACAACCTCCTTGTCTATGTCACTAGTCGACCAAATGGGGGCAAGGACCTCTAAATTCTATTGTCTGAATAAACACTGTCGTCTTATGCTAGCATATAATTAATGTCATTCAGTTACACTACCTCGATGGGTCAAGTGGACTATGTGATACTAGGTTGTGAGACATACTATCCAACTTAAAAGAATTAAACTAGTACTGTGACAGTCCTAAGAGGATCCTACAAAAATAACCTTGCACATGTACATATAACAGAAACTCTTATTAGGGTCTCCTATTGCATTATATAGGTCATGGTCGTCTTAAGCCTTAGTCATAGTGCTTATAGAATAAGTGTCAATAGTAAGGATAGAAGAGTTACTAGCCTCAAGGGAAAAGGGGATATAACTTATATTGAGGTGGGGTACAAGTTACGCGACTTAAAACTAAGGGGTAATCATTAGGTCATAATCTACAATAATAACTTAAACTGTCAAGTTCTAATTACCAATCACATAATTCAAAATTTTAAGAGTAACAACCAAAATCCTAGCAAGCTATATATATCCTAAAATAGAATAAAATTACTTGGTCTATAATCAGAAGTGTCAGATGGCACGAGTTGAAAGAGGAAAAAAAGAAGAACGTAATTTTTAGTCGTCGCACAACTAGTGAGCGTTAAGGTCGCAGAGGAACAACATATGAAATTAAAATAGGGGCTCTAGATAGCATCATGGTTTTCTAAGGGGGAGTGATATGCTAGTTGCTATATTCGAGGTATGATCAAGAAAAAAATGTTAATTACATTCCTCTAGGCTTCCTAAGGTGCTGTCTACTCATAATAAGACAATGATCTAAGTTTTATAGTTCTCCAATACTATCCAATTATGAAGGTTAGGTTCAGTCCTAATGTTCAATATTGGTTCTCCATTGGTTCCTCAATACTAGGGTCAAACATTATGGTAAAACTTCTAACTATCTCTAGTAGTGTCTATACTACTCTCAAGTCTTCTTAATACATCAAGGGGTAATGGTATAACAATCTAAAGATAAGGAATTCTAGGTTCACTAGATATTCTAAACTTAGTGGTGTGTCTATATTCTCGTTGTATTCTTAATAGGTGTGCTACTCTAATTATCATCCTAATAACATGGGTTCCTATATTCTAGCAGAAGGCTATATATACTCAAGGAACTTATTAGGGAAGTACAGGAATCAAGCAGGATACAATTGTTCGAATAGAACAGAGAAGAGGAAGATGATTCATAGTCAATTGTGGATGAGCTCCTATACTCTAGTCCTAGGTGCAGGCTTGTTCGGTACAGTAACGTAACCGAGACAATATGCTCTAGACCTGCATGGGCCACCACAAAAACATGTCATGTCCCAGTCCTAAAATACGTAGGACTAGGACACGTAAGCATGCCAGCCGCATAGATATGGCAACTCCAATATATTGAAACCAAACCCATACGTACGCTGTAATATGAATATCAAATCCACAAGTGGTATAACATATGTCACAAGTCACAGGGTATAATCTAAATCTCATCCACAGAAAATCAAATATAAATAACCAGTATCTATATAACTAGATCTCAACATAAGTATCTAAGGATGATAGTTGGATGGAAACAAATCTACTACCAACTGGAATATAAGGATAAATATAATATAAGTACACCACAACAAACACGATATAAGAATACCAGCTATCAATCACGGCTCGAGGAGAAGACATCCACGAAATATCCGTAACCATCCGAACCTGCGCTCCTGCAAATACTCAAGAACAGATACACCTGGCAGGGGACCAGGTCCTCAGAGGGACATAACAAGATACTTAAACACATGCCAATAAAGTACTGAAATAAATATCCAATGGGTCGCCTAACCGTCTAAAGTGAATACAGTTTAAGAACAACTTTCCCAACGCTTGGGCTATCTGGCTAAAATGGGATTGGCATAGTTCTCTTGGAGATCCAGGGGACTAAAAAGGCACGGCGCCTTTCGAACGCCGGAGGCCCGCCTGATAATATATATAGGGTCATCATGACCGCGCATCTCCGGCGGAGCGTACGGGTTACACAAGGAAAGTGCAACGGAGCCCACACGCCTTACTTGTTGTTCTCCCCACCCCATGCTCTAAGCATGTCACATCCATGACACGATAATACCTCTAATAACTGTCAAGTCTAGTAGCATGCAAAGTTTTTAACAGCAGTTATTCCTAACGCACGGCCTACACGTACAGGAGGCTAACCTGGACGCAAGTCCGTGATCTACATGAGACTCACAACTCGTGTAACAACTGTGTCACGGTCTATGAACCTAGTGATACTACATGATAATTGGGTAGTCTCATAAACAAGGTCAATGCAAATACATAAATAAAAATATATCATGACGACACCGTCGCATGCATTTTATATAACAGTGAAAATATATGAACTAAAGACAGAAAATAAAGATGCATGCAACATATGGAATATAAATAACAGTACAATGGCAAGGTATAATTGCCTGGCAAGGAAGCTGCAATGTACCAATAACCTGCTCCAGAAATCGTGCAGAACAAATCCAATATCCTATGTACACATAATATAATGCAATAAAATCATTAGTCATTACACTAGCACATACACAACCATATTTACACTGGACTCAGGGGGTATACTAGGGGTAACACTAGTCATCTAACACGGTCAATTACGCGTTAAATTATGCGGGTGTTGCGTCTTCAAGTACTGTACAAAATCAGTCAGTCAACTGACAGGTGTCTATGCCAGTACGTTAATGTACGCAAGGCAGACAAATTCACAAGTTCTTAGGGTCAACATGGTCAAGGTAAGTATGGGATAGTCTACGGTGTCCTAGGGTCGTATAGTCTGAATATTTAGTCATAATTATCAATTTACTTACATATATATTCATATTTATATAATAATATAACTAGAAATTTATTTACATAATTATTGGAATACATATAGTAATTACGTACATAAACATATATACCAAACTGAATAATATTTGCGTATATGTAAATGTACGAACGCGCGTTGGGTTCTCCGACTCAGGGTCTGATGTAAACTAACCATGGTGGCTAAATACTAACGTCCTACTGGAACACTGTCAGAGAATGTACTCGCCTGGGGTCCTGTTGCTGGTATGAATCAGAGTCCAAGTTACAGTCCAAATAGCCTATGTATTACAAATTTATCACGTCAAAAGATAATTTATTTTAATTTATTTAATTCTAGAATAATTACTCTAAAATCCTATTTTAATCTTATTATTCTGATTTTTATGTTAATTCCTAAATTTTGTCCAAAGAAATTAAATTTTATCAACTCGAGACTCATGGCACGCAAATCGAGGCAATCTGTTGACCAAAAAGTCAACCGACACAAACTCGACTTTCATGCATGATTTCCTGTAGATTTTAGCATCAAAAACATACTGGAATTTATAGCTCGTCCGAATTCAAATTTGTTTGGGAATTATGGCACATATAAATTTTGTATTGTGCACCGATGGTTAAATTCTAACCTAGAAGTTCTACAGAATTAACAATATGTAAATACTTCGAATTAAATTCTGGGAAAAATATATGTCGATTATCTCGATATTAGCTTTCCGAAACTTTAAACGGTTCATGATTCTGATTTCGGGTTCTCCCGGAATTGCAAAAATATCGAAACACGTCTATTTTTGGACATGCTGTGCTCTACGAATTTTTTAGAATTTAATACTAATAATTTCGAAAAACAATTTATATAATCAGAAATCTAACCTCAATATCTTTCTAATACAAGAAACTAGGCCTCGTTTGGAGTCCGAAGCTATGCGCAATGGCTTCTGGAAGATGAAGGAACCCTAGATGGCAATTCTCCAAAAATTGGCTCAAGAAAAATCCTAGAAAATAACTTAAACTATTATATATATATAGAGGAGAGAGAGAGCAGCCGCGGCTCGGAAAGCACCACGTGGCAGCCATCCACGCTGCCCTGCCCAAATCGGACGGTCCGAAACTGACGCGGCTCGGCTCAGCCGAGTCCGAGTCGAACTCTGACTCGGCTCGAGGTCGGCTCGGCTTCACCCCGCGGTCACTGACAGGCAGACCCGGCACTGTTCGCTGCGGGAGGCTGACAGGTGGGCCCCCCTGTTTGCTGACTGGGCAAAATTAATTACTTTTTGGGTTTTCTTTTTCAGAAATTAGTTTTTAATTCAGTTTTTTATAATTAACTCAAAATAAATGCTAAAATAATCAGAAAATTCCCAAAAAAATTCTAGAAAATATATTTTATTATTTAGAACCTAAAATAAATGTTTGGGATATTTTTAATGTATTTTGAACATAAAATAAATTCTTCAAAATCCTAGAAAATTAGTGTTACTAGTTTTTAATTAACTAAAAATTATGGAAAAATCCCAATAATCTAAAATAGCCTAAAAATAATTCTAAATAAATATTTATATAAGTAAATATACTAAAAAAAATTATTTTCTAATTAACTAAGAGAATACTCTAAATAAATTCAACATCTATAATAAATATAATAATATAAAATATATACAAAATACCTATTTTGGGTGAGAGAGTTTACAAACTGCCATGTTCGACTTATCGCACTACCACTTTCAATGATTCCTGAAACCAAAGACTTGCTCCAATTCTTATCCGTATGCCATGTTTCACAGTGAACATCCAACTTGCTCGAGCAGCACAGTAATTTGCTCCAACGTTGTTCTCTCGTTTAGCTATCTTCAAAAGTCCATCCGCCACAATCCTTCCTCTCGTTTCATTCCTTAGCATGTCTTAATTTTCTGTATGTTTTGATTAGTCCACAAACCACGAGCAATCAATCACGCCCGTTCGACTCGAAAGAAGACACTCTGCATTGGCTCCCGTCCTCCTCAGGCATATTTTCTTCGGCTAGTGTAAGGGCTTCAATGCAGATTTTGATGGGGATCAAATGGCTGCACCTTGAACTAGCAGCACAGCAGGAGACTAGCGGCACTCGAGACTCTCATTCGTTCGCCTACCAAGTTTCCCAGCTCGACTCGGATATCGAATAAAAGTAGATTTTTGTGTAACCAGCTCCAGCTCCGGGAATCCCACTCTTAATGACTCGTGCACGGTTCCAACATAAATCTCAAATCCATATTGACTTTACTTGTTGCCTCAATCCATCTCAATACTGTAAGTGTTAACTTCCAACCTGACTTAATATCAACTAAACTTGTATCATGCCCGTTTATGTCTTCCAGAGAATCCATCTACCATTGTTGCACCATTTCACCAAATTTTACTTCCGCTAAACCATGAGTCCAACTTCTCGAGCGCCAATATCCAAAATCCTTCAAGTTCGTACGAATCCATCGCATTGCCTCTCCAAACCAGATCGTGTTTCATTACGCAACCAACAGCTCCAATGTGTTTCCAAAATTCATAGTCCGTGCTCGCTATCCTTCGATTCATCCATCGCTCGCTCAAGCGTATCCCAACTGTTCGTTCCTCATGCTTAACTCTCTCTTTACATCCATGAATGCTCCACCGAACTTCCAAATCGTGCAAGCGAACTCTGATATTCAGCTTTCTATCTGATCGATCTTAATTGTTTACAATACTTGGTCCGCATCAATCCTTCAAATTCCAAACACTATTTTCATTGCTGATTCTGTTCTCGTCCATCACCCAAGTCCAATGATACTTCCATTTGCATAAGTCCATTCTTGATCGCTCAAGTATAACGTATCGAAGAATATCTGAGTCAAATTCTATTATACCATATACCACTTGGAAATAGAGTCACTCTAGCGCTTACTCTGCGTCGACGAACGTCTATTCCAAACCGACTATTCTGGGGTGATCATGTCGATCGTAACTCAATATTTTCTTGCTCCATGTTCCATTTCCTAACTCAGCTGATGTGCACTAACCAACTTATATTCCTGTTACCCGTGTCCATTATGGCAATTCCATTAAGATCTTGTCCAAAATATTCCAATGCCACTTAACTATGTGATATACCATATACCGCTCAGAATCAAGTCACTCCTCATGTCACCCTTCCTTGCACTGATCCAAGATCCGTTCGAACCATCCCTAATGCGTGATCCTGCCATCCCCAACTCAAGTCTGACACGAAACTCAATCATGTTCCATTCTCAATACTTCTAACTATTTTTCAAACCGTCTGATGCTTTCGCTACACGAGCAACCCGTGCAACGATCTCTTCCAAGTAATCCAACCCAATACCCAATTATTTCTCACATTTACTGTACAGGCAACTCATGCAACGCTATCCTGATATTCCTAAGCCAACTCAAACATGCTCAGCCAATGCTCTATGTGATATACCCAGCCAAAAATCAAACTCAATCCAACACATTTGCTACATGAGCAACTCGAGCAACGATCCATTCTCATCTGATGCTTCTACTCACAATATGCCACATAACCAATCTCGTCTTGCCAACCAATTGCTCCACTGATGCAACCAGAATCTCTCTGAACGATAAGCCAAACCAACGCAATAATACCTCTCAACTTGCTGCACAAATGCAACAACGTCACACAACTTGTTGTACGAATGCAACAACGTCTAACGATGCTAAGAGATCTACCGAAAACCAACGAAAGCAACGCAATGAAGGACAACATGCACCCACAACCAACATCCTAGATTCATTTTATGGCAGAGGTATGACATGTTAAGAAAAACTGTAAGGCAGGTTAAACGTGCAAGCATTCAACTCAAACAAAATATACAAGCATATATATATATATATATATATATATATATATATATATATATATATATATATATATATATATATATATATATCCAACTTAAAAGGAAACTAGCATGCAAACCGTCCTACTCAAACCCAAGCAACGCATGAACCTATCGAACATAATCCAAGCCTTATTAATCCAATCATCGATATGCACACTCTTGCTGAGGCAAGGTAGCTGCCGCCTACACGAAAAGCACAAACCAAACCAAAGCAAAGAAAACCAACTCTTATCTATATGAAGTCACTGGCCAAGCCATAAAGGACTGATCAACTGCAGTTCTACCCGATCCAGCGCTTAGTAGCTAGCCCGCCTGGTCGTATCGAACTGTCGGCACCGCGCCCAAGGCATGTTACCATTTGTCTTCTTCATGGCCGAACAGTCCCGGTGCCCCGGAACATATCCCGTTCGAGGAGATGAAACCCTATGTACAACAGGTTGTTCGTGACCAATGCAGACACCAAGTAGGTATGACGAGAGAATCGAGCATTCTTGCCCCACCAAACGATCCTAGACTCATCCAACCAACTATCCATAACCATTCTCCAACTTATAACCCAAGGCACCATCTCAAATTATCCCCATAGGCACTATGCCGCTTCGACACAATGCTCCAATTGGTGCAACACCCCTCGCTCAGAAAACTCCGTGGCACAATGCCCCAATAGTGGCACAATGCCCTCACCAATGCAGTTGTCCGATTTTGAACCACAAATGCACGCTTTGCATAACAAAGTGCCCAACTGATACTCGTGCACGGATGCACGCTCGCTCGCCCGCCCGAAGTGCCTCGATGTTCCAACCAAGATGATCCACTCAAGCTCTAACTGTCTACTCAAGCTCCAACTGTCCAATGCAAAAAAAACCAACTCAAACCACAAATCATATCCAACCAAACGACGCACACTCTATGCACGCCACAGTCTAGTGATTTCCAAGTTCCAGTCCAAGTGTTCAAGCCATTTTGTGTGTCCCATATTATTAGGCATGAATGAGTAGAGGAGAAGGGACAAAGCCCACTCACCAAGTCTGATTCCGTTAAGCACTCTGCCTTGTCAATACAGTCGATCCCTTGAACCCGTGGTCCGATGCAAAGCACAATCTACTCAATTGGTATGACCGTGCGAGCAGGCCATGCTCTCCAAATCATCCGACCGATCGGACTAAGGAAGACGGTATTATCGCTCCAATCCTGCTATCCCAGTACTGCTCTGAACGAACATCTGATTCCATTGAATTCCGTTTGCGATCTGCACATGAAACCAACTCAAATCAATACTTGTTTTCAAATCCAACAAATTGAAATGTAACCAGCTATTGCCTCATTCAATCCGACTCAGCGTAATGCACTGTGCGGTTGTGTGGCATTACACAAATGTACCAAACATGTATCAGGGTCTGTCGCTAAAATTTGTCGCTAATCCGTCACTGGGAGTGATAATTTAGCGACGGATTAGCGACGAACAATTTTTGGGTTCACATAATCCGTCGCTATTATGTCGGTAAGTAGTCAGAAAATTTAGCGACAGAAATTATACGTCACTAATGCGTCGCTGAAATTATGTCGCTCATTTCGTCGCTAAATCGTCGCTTGAGCGACGAATTAGCGACGGAAAATCCGTAGCGACGTTAATATCTCTGACGGAAGAATTCCGTCGCTAATCCGTCGCTATTTGAAAATAGCGACGGAAAATTATATTTTAGCGGCGGATAATTCCGTCTCTAAAACGGTATATTTTTGTAGTGTTCGTGGGACAAGTTCGACACATGGACTCAAACGACTTCTCGCACTTTGGTTTCCTTTCCTTGCTCTGGTAATAAACTCTCTCTCCAATTATTTTTTTTAGGCCTATCTTTGAATCTAGCTTGGGTTGATCTGTTAGAAATATTCCCTTATGTAGATAAAAGTCTTGCTATGTTGTAGATGAGTTAGGGAAATACACAAAGGACTAGGTGGCAAGCAAGATATATAAATATTTCATGTAAGAGTCCTCCGATTGACTATGTTGTAAGAAGGAAGCATATCGTTCCCTGGCATGCATAAGGGTGTGTGTTTTTTTACTGAAGGAATTTGTAGGCATGGGTTATTTTAGAGAGAGCCACATGAGCATTTATTTGTGTTTATGAGGAGAAGCATAAGCTAAGTTTTGTGGAATGAACTGTGTGTGTTGTGTGTTTGTGAACCGATAGAAGAAAGAGCAGTTAGAATAATCTGGTGTAGTATTTTAAATTGGGAAACATGTGTTAAGTTGTGTCTATACCTTTGATCTTTTCTTCCATTATATATATATATATATATATATATATATATATATATATATATATATATAAGTCACCTCTTAAGCATAGTTTCAATTATTATTATTAATTTTTGGAAGTCATTAGCTATAAGCAGACGACTAATTTTTAACCAAAATATTTTGTTGTAACCTAGCAATAAGTTAAATAGCAACCTAAATAGTTAATCGACTAATTAATTATTAATTTATTTCTTATGTTCTTTGGGCCACTCTGACTTGGACTCGGGACTTGTATCAGCTTCTTATTTTTAGCTACTGGACTCAGACAAGTATACCTTGTCACTCTTGTTTATAATTTTTAAATACTGCAACTGTATTTATTTTATTTTATTTTATTTCTGATTGAACGATATTGGGCGTCCAAGAATAACTTGGGTGTAAGTCGGAGTTGGACCGATTACGCGTGACTTAGTATATAGAAACCAAAACCTCTTATTTGAGAGATGTCCTAACCTCTCTATGACCTTGACAAATTTATGGCACGGAGTGGTTCATGTGTGAACACAGACTCTTGTACTAGTCGTACGCTGGTACAATCGAGATGCGTGACAGCAGCATTTAAATACTTTGATCTTAACTCGGGAATAGGAGTTGGACATGTCGTGGTGCACGACAGATACAACAGCATTGGGTGGGGAGAACACTCACTAGACGTATGGACTGACTACACTTTTTCTTTTGTAACCTGCTGCCTCCGCTGGAGTACTGGGTGAGATGACCATGGATATATTATTATTAGGTTCGTCCTCTGGCGTCCACGACGCTACGCTATAGTAGGCCTCTGTTTCCCCCAGGGAATTATGTTGATCCCATTTTGGCCAGCTGCTCTCCAACAAGTCATGTGTTACTTGAACTTTGACGCATGCATATTTGCTTCTTCGACGCATGAGGACTAAGACGCATAGGGACTTCTGAGATTTTGCATGCTTCTACAGACTGTACATGTGATTGTGGCCTCTGCAGAAAAAAGTTTTCCTAAATTAAAGTTATTGAAATCTTACTTATGTATCATGACGCTAAATGGATTAACAATTATATGCATTGAAAAAGATATGCAGGAATCCATTGAATATACACATATCATTGATTATTTTACTTCTCAAAATTCAAGAAGGAAGCATCTTTTTTAGATGATAATTTGTGGCTTTCTTATTGTTTTTTTTCTTCAGATGTGAGTCATCATTTTGAATTGCAAAGACATTGGTGTTGTACTGCAAAAGACACTATTCGGTTTTTTTATTGATGTTGTTGAACAATTTTATACGTTTGGTTAAATTAAAAATATGTAATCCGAAAATTCAATTTTTCACTTCCCATGTTTCGTCCAAACAGAAATAAAAATCTTAATTTACTTAGTTTTCACTTAATATCATTTCATTAATTTTATGATGCTACTATTGCATAAATTCAGTTGGTATCACTCTAGATATTACCATCACTCTAGATATTACCATCCTAAATAATTTATAATTAATACAAACATGCAACATTCCCAACGCAAAAATATTTCCAAGGGGGATACTATATTTCCAAGGGGGATATTGGATCTTACTTTCCTACATGTGGGAATCTGAAATCTTCCATATTCCCTCCCAATTTCCGACCCCAAATCCAGATCATGATAACAAATCCAAAACCCATTCTCAAGCTTCTGAAACTTGAACCAAACAATCCCTAAATATAAAATTTGTTCATGGTAACGAAACACTAATCTTCCCAAATTTTTTTACTACATTGTTTTCAATATATCTTTAGAACAAAGGACCCAGGATACAAGTTACATTTACATTCACACTACAGGAAGCTCCGGAAGGACGATACAAATTACATTTACATTCGTCATAGCAGTACACAAAACTTTCCACACTATTGAGAAATCACACTACAGGGAGCTCCGGAAGGACGATACAAATTACATTTACATTCGTCATAGCAATACAAAATTTACATTCGTCATAGCAATACAAAACTTTCCAAACTATTTGAGAAATCAAACTACAGGAAGCTCAGGAAGGCCACAATGTTGCTCGTTGAACATAAGGTTTGCAACTGTGCGGTCAATCATATTTGTAGCAGGTTCGACAGATCTTGATCTCCCCGCCCTGAAAGCAAACGATAATTGGCGAGGAATAAAACAACATACTAAATCAACAATTACAAAAGATCCAGTACAGCAGTCAACATGCAGAAAATAATAACATCGTAATTAGTGGATCCTAAAAAACTGTATGTTATTAAAGGAACTATGAACATGAATGAAAAGCAAAAATTCCAATCCTTACATGGAGATTAATCACACATATGACCGGTTCATGATGATGCTGCTTGTTCACTTTTTTACAGTTACATTTGCAAGAATTGTAATGCCATCCTGTAGGAGCAACTGACAGTAATTTTTAACATCAAAGGACACAAATCTTGTAAAATGTTCAGGATTATGCATGCACAGAAACATAGGCTCTTGTATAAAATCATGAAAATTAATAATGAGAACGAATAGGTTTTTCATCCAATAGCGTAGAAAGATGAAAATTTCTATGAATTATGCAAAACAAGAATTGGGTCAAGCCTTACTTGTCAATCTTGCCAAGGAAAAAGCAACAGAGACTGGGACGTCTGAGGACTAAGGCAAAGGACAAGTCAACAGAGAAGGCCTGAAAGATGAGTATCTATTTATCTTTGAATAGATTCTTATAGAGAAAAAGAAAGCACCAGCATTATCTGCTGAACTGAGAATTGACATGGATGCCTCACTATCAAAAGGAACATACGAAGAAATATAAGGGTTCGGACAAACCTTATTGCCGAGTTATATCCTTATAAAGCTTTATAGTTCCTTTAGATCATTTTATGCCTCTTTTAGTCCCACGTTGGCTAGACTAGCTAGTAACCTTTCTACAGTCTTGGGCTAAATGAATGAATTCAATCCTTTCTCATTCTCTAATATTCTCCACCTGATTTTATTGAATACTATGGGGACTTCGCTGAAGTTCCAAATACCATATTTCTGGAGAACAAACATATTACATATTAGTGAATGATGGCAATCAATTATATACAGAAGCTTAATTAGCAAAAAGAATCATCTACCGGGCTCCTTGCATGTATAACTACAATATAATTCTCTTTCAGAGAAAAAATACCATTTGTAAAAGTATGTTCAATATGGTTGGACATGTTTGAATGGTGGAACCAAATAGAAAGAGCACCTAATATAGGAGCTCACCCATGTGACTTAAAAACAAGGAACATATTATTGGTATCGTATCGATTTCGGACCCTCCTCGTGAATATCAATCTCGACTTTCACAGTTTCAGAATTTTTTGTTTCAAAGGCCAAAACTTAATAGAAATTATCAAAATAACTAGAAAAATATTTGATTTATGCAAAATCTTATTGTTTCCACTTAGCATTGTCTAATTGTTTGCCCATAATAGATATTATGACAAACTATTACAGCAAAAAGTTCTAACTTCGACAAATGGTAACGGTTAGTGCGTCATAAGAATTTGTATTGACACGTTGTTTGTTGATCTTCTCCACCACCAATTATTGTGTCGATATTATTTTTTGTTGTACTTCGCTTTTTATTTGTATTTTTTATTGTTTAATTGACACAACACGGAAGCACGGATAGCTGAGAACCAACAACCCAAGATAACGAGGCATGGAACATCTCAAACACGAGAATCAACAAAATAAACTCCCGTGAAGCAATTCATTAATCAAAACTTATCATTCTCTTTTAGCTAGCCTTATTTATAAGAAAGAAATCTAACTTGAGCCTTAAAAAATTAAATCTAAACACAATAGAAAAGTATCTAAAAGATTCCAAATCAGAAGCCAACATAACTAGGAAAGTATTTAAAAGATAATAATGAAATTAAATATAAAAAAATTGATCAAATCTTAAAAATATGCCAAAAATGGGTCTGGACCCAAAACCCATGTATTAAAGTTTTACTCTTGTTAGAGTTATTATTGTTATTTATATTATGTGAGTACAATGAACTAATTGTGGGCGTATTTATCATCATGTATATTAATATAAATAAATATGAGGTGCAACCTAGGGATTAAGCTATTGCACTATTTTTTCTCTATTTTCTTTCTTTTCTCTTCAAACTTCACTTGATATCAGAGCAACTTGAAGGTACTGCAATTTTTTTGGACGTCTTTAATGTTGCATTTTTGCCTTTTTTTTATGATTCGTTGTTCGTAGTTCGTGATCATCCGTGGTTTGCTTATGAGATCTAAGATTTCTACAGATCTTGGTGTTTGTGGTCGATAGTCATTGGTGGTACTGCAATATGGTTCATTGTGAGATCTAGGGTTCCAGAGATCTCGTCTTTCTGTTGTATCTGCAAGAATGGTGAAACTGAATTTTCTGACGATATTAATAGTATTGGTGGTAGTGGAGGTGGTCCTCTTTTTAATGCTATTCACAATGATGAATTGGAAAAATCGATTACAATGGTGAAACTTAATGGTGCGAACTATCTTGCTTGGTCTATGTCTATCAAAGTAGTGGCAAAGAAAAAGTTGAAGTAATTGACGGAAGAACCCCCGCTTGAAATGTTTGTCGAGTATATAAGTATTGTGGTCGTAGTAAGGAGCAGAATATTATGGTCGTTCTAGTACAGAGGCCGAATACCATGCGATGGCTTATACAGCTTCTGAGAAAATGTGTGTGCGTTCTCTTCTTTATGAAATATGAATTATGGTTCATATCCCTATGAAGTATTGTGACAACCAATCGACAATTTTAATAACAAGTAATGCGATATTTCGTGAGCGCACTTAGCATATCGAAGTGGATTGTCATTTTGTTCATGATTTATTGTTGAAGAAACAGATTGCCACTGCATATGTTCGGTCTGAGAATCAGTTAGGTTATCTTCACCAAACCACTTGCTCGTGGTCCATTTTCTGATTTATGTAGCAAGATGGGCATATATGATCTCTATGCTCCAGCTTGAGGGAGGGTGTTAAGAGTTATTATTGTTATTTATATTATGTGGGTACAATGAAGTAGTTATAGGTGTGCACATTAATATAAATAGATATGAGGTGCAACCTAGTGATTTAAGTCCTTGCATTCTCTTTTCTTATTTTCTCTCTTCTCCACTTCTTCTCTCTCTCTCCTCTCCACTTTTCTCTCTCTCCTCTCCAAACTTCACTTCTCTTAAGCCTCTTCCAATAAACAATAACAAATGGATGTGTGTGACACTTTAATAACACATCGCTCCTACATGATGTTTTGTGTGGTTACCCTTGCATCCAGCTCATTACAATACAACTTTTAGTAGGATGCAGGCTATAAACTATAAAATGGTCAAAAAAAATGCTCCACCACTGCAAGTAGATATTTTACACTTATAGAACAGTCCATTCATGTCGGAAAAAAGAAGACCAGACATTTCATACCTTGAATTATCACAACTGACTTGTGAAGGAAAGGATCTATCTGCAGCAATTTCACTTCTAATTGGAGTTATACTGTGATTTTGTTCAAAGCTTTTAGCAAGGCGGTACATGGCATCACGAAAGCATATCCTTACCTTTTTACTCATCTGTCAGTTAACAACATGACCAATTGAATTTAGAATAGTCTAAAAACAGTCGAATTAAGAAATATCTGATCAAAGAAATTTAAAATCTTAAGAAAAAAGGGTTCTACATAGTGTATATTATATTTGTAATGTGTACCTTTAACATCACATCTTCAAGCTCCAAAAGCACTATTGCCTCTGAGCACTCAAGTTCGTCCATATTAGCAACTGCCTCACTGCCATTGGTAGTACTAGTTATAGGAGGGCCCGATACTGTTAGATTGTGATCCTGCAATGAGAGTTGGATTACCAAACAATTAATATCAAAACCTAAAATGTTCATGCAAGCTCACAAACTCAGATCTAGGGGAAAATACATAATAATTAAAAAATAGAAATAGTCCAACATTAGCCTTAGAAGAAAGCTTGTTTCATCAATATCATTGCAATAGTAGAGCCCTAGATGAAAGGTCCCATATCAATACAATAGCCAAAACTTAAATCATATATGGACCTTGAATCATATCACTCTCTCAAATTCTTCTACTCTGAAATTAAAATAAATAGATAGACCTATGCCATAGGAATCTGGATAACTACTCATCCACATGATACAAAGAAACAACAGAAACGAGAGGTTGGACAGCCTTAAGCTACAATCAGCATAGGAGGAGAATAAAAGAAATGATAAGTACTGACGGAAAATTTGCTGATTTTAGCAAACATCTACATTTTATGAAAATACGACAAAGATGCAACAATGAAAAAAAAAAAAAAAAAGATCAAGGAAGAGAATTAACTTAAATCATCAATAAATAAATATTACAATCCCATATAATCCTCATCGAACACTCAGAAACCTAAAAACCTCTACATCTTTAGTCTCTCTTCTTCTTCTTTTTTCTCTTCCTTTCCTCAAAACATGCATTCATATTTATAGTCTAAAACCTAAACCCTAAAATAAATCCTAGCTATTAAATCTTTCTTAACCACCAAGAAACAAATCTAAACTTCAGACTAATCATAATGTATTTAAGACAGAAATAAAGACAATCCTTTTAGATTAAACTTATCATCTTTATCCAACCCCTGATAACCAAAATCTAACATATAAACCACACACTGTTGGTGGGATTATATCTTTGTATCATGACCTCATTCTGGTAGGCCAACTATATAGACACTAAATGTTGACATTCAATATCAACAATTTAGGCCTCTTACTATAATCACATCATTTTAGCATGTCAACTTGCAACTCTAGGCCACTAACATCCTCTCTCATACGTGATAAATTTTCAGCATAAAATCACCAATCACAACCATAATTAACCAAAAAAGTATCACTTTCATTAACATAATCATCACTAGCAGTAAACACCAAAATCATTAAATCCAACCACAACAAAATCTCAAATCAACAAGAAACATCATCAATAGCAAAGGAAACATCCAAACCAGAGTAAAAGCAACCAAAAGCAGAAAAACCCAATCTACTCCACCTTCAACAAAACAACTTTTTTGTTTTCTTATTCTTCCTCAATCTTGAACGAAACGGATCGGCGGGTCCTCAGGACGATCGTTGTCGCATTCTCCAACATCGACTTTGGAACTCCATTGCTCATCATTGCATACAGTCATTGCATCAAACCTTGCTCTTCTACTAATTTGTTATGGCAAAGATGCGACAATGAAAAGAAATAACAAGATTAAGAGAATCAACTCATAAACCCAAAAATCAATAATCATTAATCAAAAGGATTATATCTCTAATAATCCTTATCGACCACAAAAAACCCAAAACCCCAACATCTTTACTCTCTTTTTGCTTTATCTTTTACAGGCACCCATGGTCTAAAACCTAAATCCTAACAAAGAAATATTTCCCACCAAGAAACCAATTTAAATTTCAACTTAATCTTAATGTATTTAGAACTTATCTAAACAATTTTTATAATCTTAATGTATTTAGAACTTAGCTAAACAATTTTTATTACAAACTTTAGCCTATCCTAATAATTGTTGAGCAGAAGATAACATTTTCCAATAGTCAAATTAGCATGCTAAAATTGGCTATATTTAAATCCTTTGTCAATATTAAGCTCAGCAAAGGAAGCTTCTAACCTAATTATCTAAAAGTTGGTATTGGTGAACCAGGTTTAGGCAAGGTTCGCAGTATTGGTTTCGAAATCGGTATCCAACCCCTTCCTATGAGTACCTATGAGTATCGGGATTGACAGTATCGACGGTTTCGGATTGGAGTATCATTTTTTTTTTAATCGGAAAGCAAATATTATTAATAAATTATCAAAATTTAGGGGGAAAAAATCTACATTTAGGCGTAATTTTAAGTATTTTATGTGATGTTTCCTAGTAACTTTGAAATTGAGTAGAAATAATAGTCACCCTTATTGATTGATCTGCCTGTGATAAATAAGTTTTCTTCATTCACATTATTTTACAGCCTTGTTGATTGATCTTTTTTGTTCAATTTTCTTTGTCGAATTAAATGGGAAAGAGACCACAACTATGTGGGCTAAGTGGTATCCCCCTCCCGTGGGGCTAAAACTTAACATTGAGGGCTCGGCTATTGATGACTTGACTAAGGTGGAGGTGTAATTCGAGGAACTGATGGTCAGTTTGTCATCGTCTTCAGTAACATGTTCGGGTGTGGTACCAGCTTGATGGCAGAAGCAAAGGCATTTCTACGGGCCTTCGCACTTTCAGAAAGCAACACATTGACATTGATTGGGTTGATACTGACTCGAGGGTATTGTATTTGTTATTCATAGGACTTGCTAAACGTACCTCTCTTCAAACAACTGTCTATTTTTCTAGGCGAACAGATTCAAATAGTCCATCTCCTCGGAGAGGCGAACTGGATAGCTGATGCTTTGGCTACTCAAGCTCACTCCAACAACAACAATAAAATCTCATTCTCCCTTGAAGGTCCCGAGAAGAGCTCGTCAGGAACTTATAGCAGATCTCTGTAGATTCCCTTTTTTAGACACTAATTTTTCTTTTATTTTTTTCTTTCTTGTAGCCATTATGGTACCCCATGGCAAGAGTTATCTACCTCCCACTTGTATAAGGAATGGGCTACTCCCTGATTCTAAGTTTTTCTTATCTCTACTATTATAATGCAGCTTAGAAACGGCTCAAAAAATGAGTCATCTAAGTCGTAAGTATATCATCAACCAATTATTAATATATAAAAATTTTAATATTTTTTTAACTATCGCATATGTTTTTTTTTCTCACGTACTTTAGAACTTGAGATAAAAAATAAAATAAAAACACATGAACATATAACAAATCATAAAATATATTCAAAATTTAAAGTATATTTAAACTAACTACATGGTATTATCTAATTAGACACATCCAAAACTAAAAAAATAATATTTATAACAAAATATAATTAAAATATACGTATAATAGATTTATAATATTCTAATATAATTTAATTTTCTATTTAATTTTTAATAATATTGTAGTTTTTTTTTTATACGTGCAACGCACGTGAACGTGACTAGTTACCAGTAAAGGGTACTACCCCCGCCAAATGGTGGTTTACCATTAAAAAAAAACTATCACTAATTGGCAACTTGATTCCTCGTCCTACTTTCATAGGCAACTCCATAGTATCAACATTTTTTTTGCAATTTCGGTATCAAGCATCAAATCGGCAATAGTTCAAGGTATATTAAAGTTCATATAAGCCTAACACTTGATATTTAAGCTTACAGCCTTAGCATGTAGCTTAGAAAAGAAGAATTGACATGAACTTTTAAACTCAATAAAAAAAACTTTTGTGATCTCTAAATTTAAATTTAAGTATTCCTACCAACTAAATAAGAGATGAAGTCAAGGATGATGGCAAGAGTCAAGACTAAGCAAACAATGGGAATAGTTCCTTACTACCTAGAATGACCTTTTGTTATTCTAAGTCGGAACAGATCACAGTCACTCTTCATACAATGCTCAATGCCAGAAAAAACATCTAGAAATTCTTTCATTAACTACTACATCTATTTAGCTTACCACAGAATAACCAATGAATCTCTTGGATTCATCCGATGTCAAACATGAAGGTGGACTATCCTCTCTGTTCCAGTTCTTTGAGATATCATCCATACACGTCACATAATTGCAAGCATTCATGGATGTTTCGCTTTCGGTTCCAGGTGAGAGCAACAAATTCGGAGGATCCGAAAGCACATTCGACATCAGATCCTCAAAGGATGTCGATGTATATGCAGAGTCCGGACACAATTGATCCTCCTCCAGGAATGAATTTCTGAGAAGGCAAGTACAACATGAGCCAAAATACAAATTAACATATGCCAGTTACAGCATAATTAAGAATCATGAATTTTGTGATCCTACATGAAAATGTCATCCATCCTTTCCGTGTCGTTTTCCATCTCGTTTTCCATCTCGAAAACTGGCTGACCATGGGAGGAAGTTTCTGAAGGTCTCGTACTGCGACCTCTCAGGGAAGGAACCCCACAGGCACCTGAGCCATCAGATCCTTCAACTCCGCACATCGGAGCTTCCTTGCTAGCTTGGAAATACATTTGTCTACCAGGGTCTGAATTTTCCATGGAAGGATTTGCAAACATGCCATGGTATCTGTTAGGTGATATCATAACTTTGGTTCCAGTGGTTCCCCAGTGACACCAATCATTTCGTGTCGGTAGTACATCATCTTCTGTGTTTGTAGCTTCGGATGTTTCTGTATGACCGGGTACAATAAGACCATTACTATCTCCCCTAAGATACCACTCCATTAGCTCAATCTGTTAAAGACAGAAAATGTGTATAATTAATAAATACAGCCTTCTTCTCCCGGTACAAAGTATTTCATTCAGCAATTAAAACACATCCTCCCATAGAAATGTCCATGGGAGAGAAACTTTGAGAAATATTGTTACTTAATGATAAGATTAATCTAAACTGAACCATGTGAGGCCCCAACCATAACTGACAATCAACTTCCATGTGCTAAACTCAACTAAAATGATTACATAAGAGAAATTTTGTTCTGGTAAAAAGAACTCTGAGATGCCAATTCATATTTAAATGACCTTTTTTTCTCTTGCATCATAGGAAAACAAATTATTTAACAACAACAACAAAAAAACCTTCTAAATGTGGTCAGGAACCCATATTGTAATTTTTCAATTACAAAATCTCAACTGGATGGTAATAACCAAGTGAGGTGCCATAAGAAGTCCCACTTTGGTTCCAAAGGATGAATAGAATATGCCCAAAACTAAGATCCAATTCACACCGAGAAACGCCCAAACTGGAGTTGTAGTACAAAGTTCTTCACAATATATTTATAAAAAAAAAACCTTCCCTTTGGCTATAATTTCAGATCTGCTCATCTTAAGAATTAAATTAGTACAAATATAATTCTTAGCTAAATCATTTCCTTCAGAAAATTGCAATTCCCATCGATTTTTCTTTTGGGTGTTTAGAAATTCCAAGAAAATTGGAAGGGAAAGTAAATTCTTAGGGTAGAATAGTGAATCCTTGGAGGAACACATTTCACCCCCTTTTTTTTTTCTTTGGGAATTAATTTTTCCTGATTTTTTTTTTTTTTTTTTTTTTTTTTGCATCCAAACACAAAAAATGAATTTGACTTCTCTCTTCCAATTTCAAGAACCAAACAGGACCTAAATGAACCTTTTTTTTCCCCTTGTATCTTAGGAAATAAAAAAAAAATATTAAAAAACTTCTAAATTTCGTCAGGAGCCCATATTGTAATTTTTCAATTACAAAATCTCAACTGGATGGCAATAACCAAGTGAGGTGCCATAAGAAGTCCCAGTTTGATTCCCCAAGGATAAATAGAATATGCCCAAAACTAAGATGGAGAAAATCCAATTCACACCAAGAAATGCTCAAACTGGAACACCAAGAAGGGCTGGCTACCCTCAGAATTGTAGTACAAAGTTCCTCACAATATAAATATAAAAACAAAAACAAAAACAAAAACACCTCCCTTTGGCTATGTTTTCAGATCTGCTCATCTTAAGAATTTAAATTAGAAACTGATGTCCCAAAAATATAAATATAATATCATAGCAACCTAAAGTTCCAGGATGTTGCTATTGGCAGCATCTCAACCAAGAACACAATAAAATACCTCTAGCATTATAGCAAGGGGGGAGAGAATCCAGAGCTGTTTGTAATTTTGAAAACAAAATTGGGAGGATTGGGAATGAGTGTGGGGAGGAAGAAGGGCCAGTCAGGGGTTGAATTTATTGTGACAAGAATTTGCATCTCAATGCTTCCTTGTGGCTGAGATTTGGTGTGGTGGGACCAAGATCAGCTGCAGCCCCATCTTATTTTATAGTAACACCTAATTGGCGCAAGTCCCAAGAGGATCTTTTGCTTCCTCTTTTGTTTATGCCCACCTTATTTTGTGGCTCATGCTCATACACCTGCCATGTGCATCCCCCCTACTGTTGACTCATTGCCATTCATTTTCTTTCCCATATTTGTACTGGTATCATCTTATTTCCCATATTAGGTCCAATAATGCTAAGTTTGCTAATAAATGCTTACTACCTTCTTACAACTCTCTCATTTCTGCTACGTGGGTCATCTTCAATCCCACTTCTCTTCCAATAAACGACTGTCACATAATATTTTAGTCATATGACGACCATCCAGACAGTTATCGAGTCTCACCTCTCCTTCCTTTTCCAATGAATGGCCGTCACATAACGGTTGTAAACATAAGATTGTAGGCATAGCGTTGGGTGTTGTTATGTCTACAATCTTATGCTTATAATCTTATGTTTATAATTTTCTTACAACCGCCACGTGACGTCCATATGACGACCGTCCATTCGAGAAGGGGTGAGAGGTGAGATCTGATAGTTGTTCGGATGGTCACCACGTGGCTGAAATGTTACGTGACGGTCGTTCATTGAAAAAAAAATGTCACGTGACGGTCGTTCATTGGGGTAGAAATAAAACAGAGGTGGCCCACATAGCAAGGGTGAGAAGGTTGTAAGCATTTGATAGTAAACTTAGCATTATTGTATTAGGTTAGATGATGACTTCATTCTGTGGCTTATGTGCATCCCCACCTGTTGAACCATGGACTGGTACAAGTATTCATTTTATTTCCCATTTTAGATATCATTTTACTTTCCATATTAGCTGGATTATGACTTTCTTTTCTAACAGCCCTAAATTGTTTTTTGGTTGATAGGAATATTTCTTTCATAAAATAAATGGATAAACCTACTATCTCGTTTGATTTTGGGAAGAAAAAACAATTCCTTCATCTTTTTCTTTCATGGAGGAAAATTAGAATTTATAACTTGACTTTTTTTTCCCAGGTAAAACAAGAAATACATTCAAAAAAAAAAAATCATTAGATTTTTCTTCTAATAATTGGTTGGTAAAGAAAAGAAAAACAATATATATATATATATATATATATATATATATATATATATATATATATATATATATATATATATATATATATATATATATATATATATAATATGCTTACATTTTAGAATAACAAAATATTATGAAAATTCAAAAATAATGGATGAAATAGGTAATAACACATTTTAAGTCGCTGTCCTAATTTTTTGTAACAAATGTCGAGAAAGGAGAAAGAAAAAACTAATCTGATAAGGAGAAAGAAAAAATTAATCTGATAGGTTCTCACGGGAACTACCTTCTCCCCTTATTTTTTGTCTCTGTCAGAAAAATAGTTTCTAAGTTTTTGGCTATCAAACAAAGGAAAGAAACAACTTTCAACTTTCCTTTCTTGATTCCTTAAATCTGTGAACCAAACATGACCTAGAAGTAAATGGAACTTACAGGACTAGAAGAGATAATATAATAATTAATTGAATTCTTAATTAGGACTAGGTGCAAGTCTAGAATAACATAGTTTGAAGTGTTAAATAAGAAGGATCTTGTTAGTTTTATAGATAACATAGTCTTTATCAAATACTAATGTAAGAAAATGATTCAGACAGTCGACCCTATAAATTTAGCATACAGAAATTGTTGTTGTTGTTGTTGTTTCTGATCATTTTCTTCCATTCGGACTTTATTGAAGACTAGGTGATTTGTTACGAGTTTAGATACGTTGAGATAAATCATTGACGTGAGTCATTCAATGAGATATATAATATGTTTTCTTCTTTTTCCAAGGGAACGAGAGAATGAAGATCGTCTAATTTTGCCATGGGACGGACGCATCCAAAAACATCTTTTCAATAGTTGCTAGTAGAAATAAAAAAATCTAGTGAAGACTATCATAAAAAAAAATTGAATTACAAGACCTCCTAAGTACAACCCTATTAACTTTACCAAATAGACCACCATTTAGGAATAATTAATATATTTTGGGGATAAAAATTATTGTACGTTTTCAATATGAAAAATCTTTAAGAACCTGTTTGGTAAATCGTAACTGCTAGAACATTTGGATTTACATTTTGAAGGATGAAATTCAAATGAGAATCCATCCACTTTATTATTCTTCTAGTAGGCAACAAAATATGTTTAATTAGGATAATAAATGAGAAAGTGAAAAGTAATATATTAATAGAACTATGTCTTCAAATCCAGTGGGAACGAGAATCAAGAAAAGTAAATCCTTGGAGTTGGTGGGTGAAATGTTTTTTTTTTTCTTATTTTATTTTACCTGGGAATCATTTTTTTTTTCTATTTTTCTTTGGAAACTACTTTTTTTTTGGCATCCAAACACATCAAAAAATGACTTTTCTGATTTTGCGAACCAAACATGCCATATAGTAATTTTTCAATTACAAAATCTCAACTAGATAGTAATAACCGAACTAAAATGGTTCTTGTGGTCAGTGAGAAGAGGTATAATATTTCTGGCTAGACGGACGGTCTCGAAATCAAATCGCGAAGGATGTATGGAACAGTGGACCAAAATGTCATACAATACAACGTGCACAAAGTTTCGTGCGTATTTCTGAATATACAAAAAAAATATATATATATATATATATATATATATATAGAGGATAATAACCAAGTGAGGAACCATAAGAAGTCCCAGTCTCGTTCCCAAGGATAAAGAATAGGCCCAAAACTAAGATGGAGAAAATCCAATTCACACCAAGAAATGCCCAAACTGGAACATCAAGAGGAGCTTGGCTACCCTCGGAATTATTGTAGTACAAAGGTTCTTCACAATATAGAAACATAAAAAACTTCTCTTTGGCTATAATTTCAGATCTGCTCATCTTAAGAATTAAATTAGACAAAAATAATATGCATTGCAATAATAGGCAAATTATTAGGGCACTACTACTTTTACTTGGGGCTAGCCCAGGATTGAGGCTAGCCCATTAATAAGCAAAGTTTACTCACACTAGCCCACTAGTTTACTCATACTAGCCCACTTTGAAAGAAAAATCCCAAACCCTCCCCACCCCACCGGAGCTCTCCCCCCTCCCGCCGGCCGTTCTCCGAGACTCTGTCCTCCTCCTCCTTGTCGATGGCTCCCAAAGTCTCGAAAGAATCAAGGTACAAATCATCATTCTCCTTGTTCTATTGCATTTGCAAAATTGTCCAAAAAATTAAAAAAATCCTATTGCATTTAGAAAAATTGGAGTGATTTTCTTTCCATTCTTCAAATGAGGGCATACAAGTCCTGAATGTAGTTTAGGATGTAGTTTAGACGTTCACTTGGTTGATCGAACACGATTTTAGGGCATACAATGTCGAGAATCGTCGACATTGTCGAGCAGTATCGGGCGGGACTGTAGATTTTCCTACAGTCCTATATAGATTTAGGACTGTAGGAAAATCGACAGTCCTATTTATATTAATGACTGTCGAATTATCTACAGTCCTAAATTTATATAGGACTGTAGGCATTTCAACAG
Source organism: Iris macrosiphon (assembly GCA_036927795.1). Taxonomy (NCBI): domain Eukaryota; kingdom Viridiplantae; phylum Streptophyta; class Magnoliopsida; order Asparagales; family Iridaceae; genus Iris; species Iris macrosiphon. The sequence goes on along the minus strand of JAYESA010000009.1, from coordinate 161,292,451 downwards.
TCCTAAAAAATTAGGACTGTTGAACATTCTGCAGTCCTGTATACTTACAGGACTGTAGAAATTTCTACAGTCCTGAATGTTAAATTAAATTATGATGTTAAAACAGAAATTATTTTTTTGTCTTATAGTCATGCCCCCTCGGAAGGATACTGTGGATGAAGATATCATGAGAAGACGCCCTACTGCGTCGATGCGTAAGGAACGCACTGTTTCGCGTACTATTGAACTAGGCGTCACTATCCGCGAGCCCGAGGCACGTCATGAAGTGAGCAAACGTCGATTAACGAAGAAGACTGCCACTCGTTCGAAGAGACGTGCTCCTCCAAGTTCTTCTGGTTCTTCTTCCTCCTCCGATGAGGACATGCCAAATGTCCCAAATCGGCCTACTAATGGTTCAGGACCTTCTCAGCCTGCAGATTGTCCTGTCGAGAGTCTCCCACAAACTCTCGGAAATCGAACTACTGATGGTTCAGGACCTTCTGAGCAGCCAGATAGTCCAGTCGACACTCGTCCAAACGGTTGCTCTATATTACCGTCGATCGAAAATCATATTGCATACCAAATATGGAACAATCCGGTAAGTACATTACGTTATGATAAATTTATATATAGTTGTAAGTTCAAAGTTCATCCAATTATTTATAGATAAGTACATTTTACATAGAGGTATAATTCCATCCAATTGTTTACTTTTCAGGAGAGTTCTCGTATGTTGACGGTGATCAACCACGGGGAAAAATGCAATACATGGAGGTATGAATTATTGGGAGACGATGTGAAGGCAAAAATCAGTCCCACCGGTCTACAATATTTTGGTAGCTACTCATATACGACGGTGGATAATGCACTGATTTTAGCATTTGTAGAACGGTGGCATCCAGAAACCAACACTTTCCATCTACCCAATGGGGAGTTGACGATTACCCTTGATGACGTCCATCATATATTGGGACTTAGGGTTGATGGTCGAGTCATGATGAATCAAACTTTTGATGAGTCGAGCATCAACTTTTACGACTATATTGTGGATTATGTATCAGGGTGTCTGGGAGTTGATGCCACTAGTTTTACTAGTCTTCGAGAATTCAAGAAGTCCTACGGACTTCCTCTAAAATATTTGGAGGAGATATTCGTTGAGCCGGCCCCCGAAATTGATAATAGCGAAAATGTCGCCCGCGGATATGCAGTTCATCTTAGGGGCTGTCGGCATTACCGATAAGTCTGGAACGTCCATAAATGCCAAATATCTCCTCAATTTGGACAACATTGACACGGTGGACGAAATTTCTTGGAGAAGCGGTATACTGGCATACCTTTACCGCGAGCTTGGTGAGGCATCCCGTGTGGGTTCGAAGACAATATCCGGATGCCAGACTCTACTCCATGTATAGATATATCTTTGTCAACTTGTATACATAAATTTAAATTGTGTTGTTTATTTTTGGACTAATATTTTTTTAACCTGGTTACGTGAAGGCATGGATATACGAGCACTTTCCAACCCTGCAGCGGGCGAAACTGAACCGAGGGTATGACGAGAACCTGCCTAGAATGTGCCGATGGAAGCCAACTAAGGAAGATGCCAAACGTTCTCACATATTAGCCGCCCTACGGCATGCACTGGAAGATATGATGACATAAGAGGTGAATTTAGACCTAATATTGTACTTAATTGGTATTAATTTACTACGTTATGCTAAATAACGTTATGCTAAATTTTATGCAGTACAGATTGTATGGGATCCATACCGTGATTTGCGACAGACTACCCGTCCATTGCAACCAGTCGCCTTATATCACGGTCTTATCAGTTGTCATGAAATCGAGGAGGCTTATATGCCGGATAGAGTGCTCCATCAGTTTGGCTTCGTACAAACTGTCCCAAGGCGCACTTTGAAAATGATAACTCCTCCACGCGGTACAAAACTGCTAAACTATATTCCTACGTCGTTCAACTGGGTATCGGACTTCTTCACCGAGTGGCAACGTCACGTTATTAGAGATACCGACCGGCAAGCAGCAGTCAATATGGCGGAGTGTAGCGACGACTACCTCGCCTACTACGTGTAACACCCCGTTCTGCTCTAGCGGACTGCCGTCTCAAATGACAATAGTGCAACTGTCCCGACCCGCCTTGCCTCAACGAGAAGCAAAAGATATCCAGACTTGTCCCTACAGGAATCCGGCTTGGACTTTCAGAGGCTCGTTTGAAGTATCACTCTACCGAGGCGAATCATCACTAAGGTGGGTGGCTACGGTGAACTTGTCTTTGCTTAGCCAGCACACATAAAATCTGGAATGTTTATGCTAGTCGCTAGGTGATTCACCCCCTGCATGCTAATAAATCCAACGCACCTAGCTAAAGGGAATAATCCCAACTTGTATTGCTTGCTAGAACATGGAAATTGAAATACTGCTTATGTTCAGACCCTCGCATGCTAAGTCCCTTAACGGTTTTAACTCTCGGCTTACCTTCGGGTCCGAGCAACGTGCCTGCTTATGTTTCTTAGAAACGCATGCTTGTCTGCTTGTTTGTTGCCTTGCCTTCATCCAAACCCTGGGAGACTACTACGTAGTCGTTCCGTGCCTGAATAAACCTGCAAGTGTTCGGGACCGCTAGGTCACCAAGGCAATCTCCGCTCCAGGAGAATTGCATCAAGGCAAAAGACATTCACAGAACGAAATAAATCATGTAATACTGCTTGTCTTGTACTCATGTAGCCTTCGGGCGAATGATTGTTCACGTAGCCTCCGGGCGGATATTCACGTTGCCTCCGGGCGGATCACATAGCCTTCGGGCGAATGAATGCTATTGTTTGGATCACGGACAACTTGTGCACAAGGTATAGTTCCTGCGGGCGGCTGCTGGGGCACTGGCACCGTCCGGCTCCGGACGAAACTCACGGCTAGTCTCACGTACTTAGACAGGATGGTATGCGGCGCCTCACGTTCTTGCACGTAGCAAACCATCTTCGTCACAGACTAGAGTCCATTATGGCTATCGAGTCAGTGATCATCATGTATATTTGAACCTGTTGCATGCTTGCTTGTAAACGAAAGAAAATCTTGTAAACGAAGGATAAACAATTCATCCTCGCTTAGCGGCTATTCGCGTGCGAGATACTGTATCGCATGAAACAATTAACTGAACACCTGAACGATCTTGAAATAAGTACTCGTGTTTGCATATGTTATGCCTCCTGAATGCTTATACATGCTCCTGCTTAAATTAACAATGTTTGCCTTGGACAGGGAAGAAGAAATGGTAAGTTGGTAAGTCTCGCCGTGTTTCCTCAAACATCGCACAGCGCACTGCCCGACACGTTAGGCTATTCAATGTTTGCATGAAACCGATCCTAAGGCAACTAGAAAGACAACTTAATAGTTGTGCACGGAACCTGTATTACGTGTTTGGATTTGTCGAGCGGGCGAGTAGCTTCCCCACCAGTGCATTCAATGTACTGATAATCCACCAGTTTGTATGCAGGGTGCGGGAGAACCTCGTTCGGTGCGGATGCCTCCAACGTGCGTGCTAAGGCGTGGACAACACTCCGAAGCAACGGTGCGTCCGGAACAGAAGCACATATACAAGACATAATGTTGTGAACATAGCCCGAACTCGCCTGAACATCGCCTGTACAATCATTCCACAATTGTAGCCACTTGGCACGATTTTATGTTTCAGAGAGAGAGGCTTGAGCGACTTGTAATCTTGGCTATACGCCGCCTGTAACACATGTTCATATCAATAAAAGAGCTTGCTTTACTTCAACTTGTGTTTCAATGCTTCCGCTATATTTGTCAACTCAGAGAACTTGTTACCGAATCGCTATGCGTTCATGACTCCGCTGCACTCGGACAATCTGTGCGACTCTGTGGCTTAGAACTCTTGCCGCCAGCCAATGAACCATGGCCTTGCACGGACGTGGCTCACGCTCGTGCGGCATCACGCCCGGATGGGTTAAGCGATCGTTCCGCGGGAGCGCTGGCGAGGGTGATTCCCGCCTAGCGGGAACGGCCGATTGCCTGCGGGAGATCGGGGCGTGACATGTTGGTATCAGAGCCTGGCTTCTACGTCTTTGGAATTCGATTCGATATCTCTGTTTCGAAAGCTCGTTCGTGGGTTATGTGCACGCTCTCTCTCAATGCCTCGATGGGATGTTCCAACAATAAGTCTAAATACTTTCAAAATGCGTTTTGAATGATATGCTTGCTTGTCTGGTTGTATACTGCGAGTGGCCTTTGTGCCAACCTGTGCGAACCCTTGAGAGTATCGCTAATAGCTTGTCCGATTTTCACTAACTCTAAGTTTGGTTGAATGCATCTATTCGAGGGACGCCTTGAACTAGTGCACCATCCAAGACTTAGGAAAAGGTGAAACTCGAGTACTGAGACTTCGCTATCACTAAGCTGGTTGACGTGTTCACGCTAGAAGTGCACTTCAAAAGTGCGCACGATCCAGTCTAAGCGATATGCTGATTTCGATGCTTGTGCAAGTGAATATCCAAATGAACAAGTACAACGACTTGTCTAGGATTGCCTCAACCCTAGATTACTGCTTGTCCTCAGTAAGTCTCGAGGACGAGACTTTTTCTGAGCTGGGTAGGATGTAACATCCCGTTCCGCTCTAGCGGACTGCCGTCTCAAACGGCAATAGTGCAACTGTCCCGACCCGCCTTGCCTCAACGAGAAGCAAAAGATATCCAGACTTGTCCCTACAGGAATCCGGCTTGGACTTTCAGAGGCTCGTTTGACGTATCGCTCTACCGAGGCGAATCATCGCTAAGGTGGGTGGCTACGGTGAACTTGTCTTTGCTTAGCCAGCACACATAAAATCTGGAATGTTTATGCTAGTCGCTAGGTGATTCACCCCCTGCATGCTAATAAATCCAACGCACCTAGCTAAAGGGAATAATCCCAACTTGTATTGCTTGCTAGAATATGGAAATTGAAACACTGCTTATGTTCAGACCCTCGCATGCTAAGTCCCTTAACGGTTTCAACTCTCGGCTTACCTTCGGGTCCGAGCAACGTGCCTACTTATGTTCCTTAGAAACGCATGCTTGTCTGCTTGTTTGTTGTCTTGCCTTCATCCAAACCCCGGGAGACTACTACGTAGTCGTTCCGTGCCTGAATAAACCTGCAAGTGTTCGGGACCGCTAGGTCACCAAGACAATCTCCGCTCCAGGAGAATTGCATCAAGGCAAAAGACATTCACTGAACAAAATAAATCATGTAATACTGCTTGTCTTGTACTCACGTAGCCTTCGGGCGAATGATTGTTCACGTAGCCTCCGGGCGGATATTCACGTTGCCTCCGGGCGGATCACGTAGCCTTCGGGCGAATGATTGTTCACGTAGCCTCCGGGCGGATCACATAGCCTTCGGGCGAATGAATGCTATTATTTGGATCACGGACAACTTGTGCACAAGGTATAGTTCCTGCGGGCGGCTGCTGGGGCACTGGCACCGTCCGGCTCCGGACGGAACTCACGGCTAGTGTCACGACCCGCACCCGGAAGTTCGGGCACGAGTGCGTGGGTACGTCCAGCCTACGCCGCAGAGTCGGCGGTAGTACGCTGTCTAGGTCAATCCATACTTACTAACTAGCTCATTCACAATAACATAGGCAAGATAATAAGGAGAAATGAAACTTAAGATTGCAACTGAAAATAAATGTGACAACAGATTCAAATGTTTAAGTACAGAAATTCAATATTCAAATCGGGGACAAACCCGATAAATAAGATGAGAAATAGAAATGAAAGATAGCTACTACTAGCTACTCAGCAGCAGGGGTCTCCTGGGTGGGTTCTGGCTCCTCATAGGTATCATCAGTCCCCTCATAGGGACCATAATAAGTAGGAGCAAGGTCCTCATCATCGCCTAAATCAACAGATCCAGTCAGGAAAGGAGCAAAGTACACAATGCACAACAAGGTTAAACTAAATATTTTATGACAATTAAATATTGGATATCATGTTGAGAAACAGCATTAACAGAACATTATTATCTCAGAGTTAACTGTAAACAAGAATATGAGAAACAGAAATAAATGAAACAGGAAATGAAACTACAATAGCCAGCAAGAAATAACCAGAAACTATATGTGTGTACTTGTGTTTGTTTTTAGAATACATAGTTGGTATGTAGGGGTTTATAAGGCTAATCAGGCACGCCATAGGCGGCTAGCAGTCAGGAATAATCGAGTATCAGGCTGATGGTACAGTCGCGTACCAAAAGCTAGCAGTCACGACAGGGGAAAGGGTAAACTACATGCCTCCTAGTATTCTCCCATCCGACATGAAAAATAAGACAGGAACTACCAATATTCAAGACATAAAATTCAACATTTCTAATACGATGTGTAATCATCAAGGGTACATGTAAGACAGGGAATTAATTATCATAATATATAAAGATTAACTTGAGGTGCAGGTACTTGCCTGTTTGTTTGGATCTGGTTAATTTAGTTCTTGGGAAAAAGTCCAGAGATGAGTCCAAAAGCTGAAATAAACATTACCATCACTCTAAGAAGATGTCAAATAGCTAGAAACGCCTGTCCTTGGGTCCAATTTGGAGACAAGAGCAAAAACGGCAGTTTCGGGTCAAAACGGGGTCCGCCGATGGGCCCGCTTTGCACCGAAAAACGTGTCCGGATCAAAGGTCTCCAAATTCACCAAACTTAGTGTCAACAGGTCAGGAACGCTGATACGAACCCAACGGAACTTCCAGATTTGGATTTCGATGAGCCGAACACAAAATCGCCCGTCGAGCGGGGCCTATGGGGCCCACGACGCGCGATTTCGTCAACGTTCTCAGAATCGAACCAAACTTGACCCACAGGACCAGCGTATTGCTACGAGTCCGATGGCACAACTTTCGTCTCGATCCGACTTGTGTGCACGAAGTTAGGGTAAATTGCCAAAAAGGCAGATACGGGGCGATGTCCGCGGATACGCGTTGATTCCGGTGTGCACGCACACCCGAATCAGCTTCCACGAAAACTCACACGTCCGTATCGACGATGCGTACGTATCTGTGAAGACCGCACGCGACCAAGTCGTCCCGTTTGGCGGGGCGGACTTAGTTCCGGGGTAAAACAGGGTCTGGTTTTTTCCTGTTTTTGGATCGCGGTGTGCGATCACCACAGGACGCGATGTCCCGAACAGTTTATCCGGACACCGAGAGGGTCATACAGGCTTCACAACGCAATTTGCGGAATTGGAAACAGAGCTACGAGGCGAAAGATACACGTACCTGAAGGGGACCCGAAAATCAGGGTCGAGACGTGTCCGTGTCGTGTCCGACACGGAGTCCAAATTAGGGCTAGGGTTAGGGTTTTCGTCGGGAAATGGCCGTGGACGGCGGAGGGCGGCTGCTGGGCGGCCGGCGAGGGCGGGGGACTGGTCGCCGGAGCGAGGCGGAGCTGCTGGCGGTCGGCGGCGCGCGGGGAGGTCCGGCAGCGGCTGCCGCAGGCGGCTCAGGCGAGGGGTGCTGCTGCCCCCGCTGCTGTCGTCTGAGGGAAGGCTGAGGCGTCGAGGGGAGGGCGGCGAGGCGGGGCTGAGCCGGGCGGTTCACTGCGAGGGGTCACGGGCGGTGGCCGAGGCGGCGAGTGGGGTTAGGTGGCCGGAGTTCGGGATGAGGCGGAGGGGAGAAAAGGGGGAGGGTTTTATAGGTGGTGTCGGGGTGGTGTCGTGGCCGCGAAAGGCGGGCCGTGGGGGTGAGGTGGCCGCGGAAGGCGGGCCGTGGGGGTGAGTTGGCCGGCCGGTGCGGGGTAGGGCACGGCGGAGGCGGCGCGCGACGCGGAGGCGAGGGATAGAGGGGGACCGGGTCGGAGGCGGGTCGGGTCCGGGCAGACCCGACCCGACCCGGAAAGAAGAGGGCTGGGTTGGGCTGCTGGGCCGGTCCATTGGGCCGGGCCGGCCCAAAGAAAAAGAAAATTAAAATAAAATAAAATAATAAATAAATAATTAAAAAAATAGATAATTAATTAATTAATTAATTAAATAGTTTTCAGGTATTTAAAAATAGGCCCAGAAAAATCCAAAAAAATTACCCTAAGTCCAATTTTTCATTTTACATCCAAAAATGTTATTTTCATGATATTTTAATATTATTTACTGGCAATTAAAAATTATTTATTAATTAGAAACCTTGATTTTAATTACAGAAAATTCCCAGAAAATTCCAGAAAATTGGGAAAAAAATCCAAGATTTAATAATTTGAAAATTCAGGGGGTTTACAACCTACCCAACTTACAAAAATTTTGTCCTCGAAATTTAAGAATAACAAGGCACGAAAAGAAAGGCCGAGAATAAAATATACCTCAGGTTTCAAAAAGATAGGGGTATCGCTCTCTAATCTCGTCTTCTCGCTCCCAGGTGGATTCGCCGGGGGAATGGTGCTTCCAAGCTACGCGAACCAGGAAGATAACCTGGTTCCGTAGGACTTTCTCCGAGCGATCCAGAATCTCCATGGGTTGCTCTTGGTAAGTCAAACTTGGGCCTACTTCGAGCTCCGAGTGATCCAAAATGTGGCTGGGGTCCGACACGTACTTCCTCAGCTGCGACACGTGGAAGACGTTATGTACTCCATCCAGAGAGGGTGGCAATGCCAGTCGGTATGCCACTTCTCCGATTTTCTCCTGTATGCCAAAAGGTCCAATAAATCTTGGGCTGAGTTTTCCACTCCTTCCAAACCTAATGGTGCCACGTGTCGGGGAAATCTTCAAGAATACCAGCTCTCCAACCTTTAATAAAGTCATAATCAAGCCTTAGTTCCATAAGCAAAATATTTAAATTGACTTGAATAAATTTAATTACCTCAAATTCCAAGGGCCTTCGGTGGCTATTTGCCCAATGTCGTTGCCTGTCTTGAGCCACTCGAAGTCTGTCCCTTATTTGCTTTACCTTCTCAGCTGAATCGATCACCATCTCTGGTCCCAGCAGAGCTCTTTCTCCAACGTCGTCCCATGATAGCGGGGTACGACATCTTCGTCCATACAGAGCTTCAAATGGAGTCATCTCAATACTTGCTTGGTAACTGTTATTATAAGAGAACTCCACCAGATGTAGATAGTCTTCCCAGGATCCTCCAAAATCCAGAACACATGTACGGAGTATATCTTCAAGTGTCTGGATTGTACGTTCCGATTATCCATCGGTTTGGGGATGATAAGCTGTGCTGAATTTGAGTTGAGTCCCCAAGCTGGCTTGTAAGCTCTTCCAGAAGTGAGAGGTGAACCTTGAATCTCGGTCGGAGACAATACTCACTGGGACTCCATGCAGCCTGACAATGTGTCTGATATATAAATCTGCCAGCTTCTCTGTAGATAGCCCTACTTTGAAAGGTAGAAAATGTGCAGACTTGGTCAGTCTATCTACTATCACCCAGATTGCATCCTTACCACTAGGTGTCCTTGGAAGTCCGGAAACAAAATCCATTGTGATATGTTCCCACTTCCACTCCGGAATGGGTAGGGGTTGAAGCAGTCCTCCAGGTCTTTGTCTTTCTGCCTTGACTTGCTGGCACACTAAACAACGAGATACGAACCTGGCTACTTCTCTTTTCATGCCATGCCACCAAACATGCGTCCTCAGGTCCTTGTACATCTTGTTGGCCCCTGGATGTATAGAGTATTGCGATCTGTGCGCCTCTTGCATAATTTCTTCTCTTATGTCTCCTTGAGGTACACATAATCTATCGCCATGCCTCAGTGATCCATCTTCATGAATTCTGAAATCTTCTACTAATCCAGCTTGCACTTGACCTCGAAGGCTTCGCAGGCCTTCGTCTTGAAATTGAGTCTCCTTGATCTTGTCTATTAAAGTAGACTGAATCTGCAAGTTCATCATTTGGCCTTCTTTTCCTGGGATAATTATTTCAATACCTAACCTTTCCAAGTCCTCCAGCAGGTGTCTGTCCATAGTCAAGTACATCGCCATAGGATACCTGCTTAGAGCATCAGCAACTACATTTGCCTTCCCAGGGTGATATTGAAGAGTGATATCAAAGTCTTTCATTAGTTCCAGCCACCTTCTTTGCCTCATGTTTAGCTCTTTTTGAGTGAAGATATATTTTAGACTTTTATGATCTGTAAATATTTCCACCCTTTCTCCATAAAGATAATGCTTCCAAAGTTTAAGGGCAAAAATGACAGCTGCCAATTCTAAATCATGAGTTGGATAATTCTTTTCATGGGGTCGAAGCTGTCTAGAGGCATAGGCTATTACCTTCTTGTTCTGCTCCAGTACACAACCTAGACCTTTTCCAGAAGCATCACTATAAATAGCGAAACCTCCGGTTCCGGAAGGTAAGGTCAGAATAGGGGCAGAAGTCAGTCTTTTCTTCAATTCCTCAAAAGCACGCTGACATTCATCAGTCCAGGTGAACTCTTCATCCTTTCTTGTTAATTTTGTCATGGGCTCCGCAATTCTAGCAAAGTCCTTTACAAACTTCCGATAGTAGCCAGCTAGGCCCAGGAAACTTCTAATCTCAGCTACAGAGTCTGGAGTGGGCCAGGATTCTACTGCAGCTATCTTCTTAGGATCTACTGCTATTCCATCTCCAGTCACAACATGTCCCAAAAATTCTACTTTGTCTAGGAAGAAAGCACATTTAGATAACTTTCCATAAAGTTTTTTCTTCCTCAAAGTCTCCAATGCTAACCTCAAATGTTCTTCATGTTCTTCGGGGGTCTTGGAGTAGATCAAAATATCATCAATAAAGACCACTACAAATTTGTCTAGGTATGGCTGGAAAACTCTGTTCATTAGGTTCATAAAAACTGCTGGAGCATTCGTCAACCCGAACGGCATTACTAAGAATTCGTAGTGTCCGTTCCTGGTATTGAAAGCAGTTTTAGGGATGTCTTCCTTTCTCACCCTTACTTGGTGGTAACCCGACCTTAAATCAATCTTGGAAAAGACCCGAGCTCCACTCAACTGATCAAATAAGTCATCTATCCTGGGCAGGGGATACTTATTCTTAATTGTTAAGGCATTCAAGGCCCTATAGTCAATACACATTCGGGATGTTTCGTCCTTCTTGGGCACAAATAATACTGGAGCTCCCCAGGGTGAGACACTAGACCTAATGAAGCATTTGTCTTCTAGTTCTTTGATTTGCTCATTTAGTTCTAATATCTCCTTCTTGTTAATTCTGTAGGGATTTTGAGATACTGGTGCTGCTCCTGGCACTAGGTCAATAGAGAATTCAACTTCTCGGTCTGGGGGTAGGCCTGGGAGATCTTCAGGAAAGACATCAAGGTATTCAGAGATAATAGGTAGTGGCACTTCTTCTGTTACTAGGGCTCCACAAATTTTGTTATTACCCATTTCCCTAGAACCTCTAGCAAATTCAAATTCTGGCTTATCAGGTGGCCTGAAGATTACACTACCTCTGTGGCAGTCTATTGTGGCATGATGTTGACTTAACCAATCCATACCCAGTATAATGTCAAAACTGGGCACTGGCATTACAAGTAGTCTAGCATACAGTTCTCTTCCACATAATGTGATAGGACAATTGTTACAGGCATCACTAACCGGGATGATTCCTCCACCGGTAATGATCTTATAACAATTCCTAAGGGGTTTAGTGGTTAAGCTATGCTTCATAAGGAAATCTACTGACATGAATGAATGAGAAGCTCCAGAGTCAAATAAAGTAATAGCTGGTATTGAATTTATAAGCACAGAACCTGTGATCACGTCTGCTGTGGCCTCAGCTTCTTCCAGAGTCATTGCATAAGCACGGCCTTGCTGCGGTGCACCCCTCTGTTGCTGTTGGTGCTGAGCAAAGCGTTGTTGTTGTGTTGGAAGCGGGGGTCCCCTTTGTTGTACTGCTGGGGCCCTGGTCTGGGCTGGAGCCTTTGGTGCAACTGGGCGTTCTTTAGCAGCTGGACAGTCCCTCATTTGATGCGCTGCTGAGCCGCAGTAGAGGCAGGCACCTAGCCTCTTCCTGCAGACTTGCCAAGTATGACCTGGTTTTTGGCAATAGCCACAAGGGGCAGCTTGTTGGTTCTGTCTTTGAGCCTGGGGTTGGGGTGCTGGAGCTCGAGGGAGAGGACGCTGAGTTTGCTGCGGGGCCCTCTGCTGTTGTTGCTGGTGCTGTTGTTGAAAAGGGCGTTTGTTGGGTCCTGCATTTCCGGTATCTCTTTCTCGCTTCAGTTTGTGCCCCATATCTCTCTCTACGCCTTGTGACACGCTCAGGATTTCTTCATAGGTACGAGCTCGGCTGGTGGTGGCAGCAAGGCGAATATCCGGAGACAGCCCCTTCTTGAATCTACGGGCCCTGTCCTCCGGGGTACGAACCATGTACTCCGCAAAATGGCTTAACCTGCTAAATTCAGCAGTATATTCATCAACAGACAGGTTACCTTGTTCCAGTCTCTCGAATTGGCTTTCGAGAGCTTCCCGAGCCACTTCGGGGTAGAATTTCTTCTTGAATAGCCTCTTGAAGTCCTCCCAGGTGATGTCAGGAGCAGATAGTTGGGGTTCGTCTCTGAACCAGGTTCGAGCAATGTCGAACAGTTGCAGGCTTGCGGACTCCACTTTGAGGTCATCAGGGACCCGGGCAGTCTTCAGGAGTCTTTCGACATTCTCTATCCATTCATCGGCATAGAGAATGCCCTCAGTTCCGTAAAATTCCAGGGGTCTTAGATTCTTGAAGTCTTTGGCACTCTCTGGCCTCTTGAGTGACGACTCCTGGGACTTAATAGCTTCTGAGAGGCTGGTCCGCAGAAGTGCCGTCTGTTCTTTCTGGGATTCCACCAATCCCTGGAACACTCCTAGCAGCTGTGCCCCATCTAGGGTAACTGCCGGAACCGATGGAGGCGGCGGAAGTGCAAGAGTCTCGGGCACATTCTGCTCAGCTGGTTCTGATGTGCCTCCTACTGTGTTCCTGGTCTGGACCATTCTGAAAGATTAAGGGATAGGAAGATCAGAATAGAATACTTGGAAATCAAAGGCGATAGGAAAAATTGAGCAGCAATGATATCAAGAATTGAAATAAGGACGCTATACTGTGAATGAGCTTTTCCTAGAATCCTCAATTTTTTTTTTCCATACCCTGTCCTAGGGTATTACCCTATTTTAGGATAGGGACCTGCATGGGCCACCATAAAAACGTGTCACGACCCGCACCCGGAAGTTCGGGCACGAGTGCGTGGGTACGTCCAGTCTACGCCGCAGAGTCGGCGGTAGTACGCTGTCTAGGTCAATCCATACTTACTAACTAGCTCATTCACAATAACATAGGCAAGATAATAAGGAGAAATGAAACTTAAGATTGCAACTGAAAATAAATGTGACAACAGATTCAAATGTTTAAGTACAGAAATTCAATATTCAAATCGGGGACAAACCCGATAAATAAGATGAGAAATAGAAATGAAAGATAGCTACTACTAGCTACTCAGCAGCAGGGGTCTCCTGGGTGGGTTCTGGCTCCTCATAGGTATCATCAGTCCCCTCATAGGGACCATAATAAGTAGGAGCAAGGTCCTCATCATCGCCTAAATCAACAGATCCAGTCAGGAAAGGAGCAAAGTACACAATGCACAACAAGGTTAAACTAAATATTTTATGACAATTAAATATTGGATATCATGTTGAGAAACAGCATTAACAGAACATTATTATCTCAGAGTTAACTGTAAACAAGAATATGAGAAACAGAAATAAATGAAACAGGAAATGAAACTACAATAGCCAGCAAGAAATAACCAGAAACTATATGTGTGTACTTGTGTTTGTTTTTAGAATACATAGTTGGCATGTAGGGGTTTATAAGGCTAATCAGGCACGCCATAGGCGGCTAGCAGTCAGGAATAATCGAGTATCAGGCTGATGGTACAGTCGCGTACCAAAAGCTAGCAGTCACGACAGGGGAAAGGGTAAACTACATGCCTCCTAGTATTCTTCCACCCGACATGAAAAACAAGACAGGAACTACCAATATTCAAGACATGAAATTCAACATTTCTAACACGATGTGTAATCATCAAGGGTACATGTAAGACAGGGAATTAATTATCACAATATATAAAGATTAACTTGAGGTGCCGGTACTTGCCTGTTTGTTTGGATCTGGTTAATTTAGTTCTTGGGAAAAAGTCCAAAGATGAGTCCAAAAGCTGAAATAAACATTACCATCACTCTCAGAAGATGTCAAATAGCTAGAAACGCCTGTCCTTGGGTCCAATTTGGAGACAAGGACAAAAACGGCAGTTTCGGGTCAAAACGGGGTCCGCCGATGGGCCCGCTTTGCACCGAAAAATGTGTCCGGATCAAAGGTCTCCAAATTAACCAAACTTAGTGTCAACAGGTCAGGAATGCTGATACGAACCCAACGGAACTTCCAGATTTGGATTCCGATGAGCCGAACACAAAATCGCCCGTCGAGCGGGGCCTGTGGGGCCCACGACGCGCGATTTCGTCAACGTTCTCAGAATTGAACCAAACTTGACCCACAGGACCAGCGTATTGCTACGAGTCCGATGGCACAACTTTCGTCTCGATCCGACGTGTGTGCACGAAGTTAGGGTGAATTGCCGAAAAGGCGGATACGGGGCGATGTCCGCGGATACGCGTTGATTCCAGTGTGCACGCACACCCGAATCAGCTTCCACGAAAACTCACACGTCCGTATCGACGATGCGTATGTATCTGTGAAGACCGCACGCGACCAAGTCGTCCCGTTTGGCGGGGCGGACTCAGTTCTGGGGTGAAACAGGGTCTGGTTTTTTCCTGTTTTTGGATCGCGGTGTGCGATCACCACAGGACGCGATGTCCCGAACAGTTTGTCCGGACACCGAGAGGGTCATACAGGCTTCACAACGCAATTTGCAGAATTGAAAACAGAGCTACGAGGCGAAAGATACACATACCTGAAGGGGACCCAAAAATCAGGGTCGAGACGTGTCCGTGTCGTGTCCGACACGGAGTCCAAATTAGGGCTAGGGTTAGGGTTTTCGTCGGGAAATGGCCGTGGACGGCGGAGGGCGGCTGCTGGGCGGCCGGCGAGGGCGGGGGACTGGTCGCCGGAGCGAGGCGAAGCTGCTGGCGGTCGGCGGCGCGCGGGGAGGTCCGGCAGCGGCTGCCGGAGGCGGCTCAGGCGAGGGGTGCTGCTGCCCCGCTGCTGTCGTCTGAGGGAAGGCTGAGGCGTCGAGGGGAGGGCGGCGAGGCGGGGCTGAGCCGGGCGGTTCACGACGAGGGGTCACGGGCGGTGGCCGAGGCGGCGAGTGGGGTTAGGTGGCCGGAGTTCGGGATGAGGCGGAGGGGAGAAAAGGGGGAGGGTTTTATAGGTGGTGTCGTGGCCGCGGAAGGCGGGCCGTGGGGGTGAGGTAGCCGCGGAAGGCGGGCCGTGGGGGTGAGGTGGCCGGCCGGTGCGGGGGAGGGCGCGGCGGAGGCGGCGCGCGACGCGGAGGCAAGGGATAGAGGGGGACCGGGTCGGAGGCGGGTCGGGTCCGGGCAGACCCGACCCGACCCGGAAAGAAGAGGGCTGGGTTGGGCTGCTGGGCCGGTCCATTGGGCCGGGCCGGCCCAAAGAAAAAAAAAATTAAAATAAAATAAAATAATAAATAATTAATTAAAAAAATAGATAATTAATTAATTAATTAATTAAATAGTTTTCAGGTATTTAAAAATAGGTCTGAGGCCCAGAAAAATCCAGAAAAATTATCCTAAGTCAAATTTTTCATTTTACATCCAAAAATATTATTTTTATGATATTTTAATATTATTTACTGGCAATTAAAAATCATTTATTAATTAAAAATCTTGATTTTAATTACAAAAAATTCCCAGAAAATTCCAGAAAATTGGGAAAAAATCCAAGATTTAATAATTTGAAAATTCAGGGGGTTTACAGCTAGTCTCACGTACTTAGACATGATGGTATGCGGCATCTCACGTTCTTACACGTAGCAAACCATCTTCGTCACAGACTAGAGTCCATTATGGCTATCGAGTCAGTGATCATCATGTATATTTGAACCTGTTGCATGCTTGCTTGTAAACGAAAGAAAATCTTGTAAACGAAGGATAAACAATTCATCCTCGCTTAGCGGCTATCCGCGTGCGAGATACTGTATCGCATGAAACAATTAACTGAACACCTGAACGATCTTGAAATAAGTACTCGTGTTTGCATATGTTATGCCTCCTGAATGCTTATACATGCTCCTGCTTAAATTAACAATGTTTGCCTTGGACAGGGAAGGAGAAATGGTAAGTTGGTAAGTCTCGCCGTGTTTCCTCAAACATCGCACGGCGCACTGCCCGACACGTTAGACTATTCAATGTTTGCATGAAACCGATCCTAAGGCAACTAGAAAGACAACTTAATAGTTGTGCACGGAACCTGTATTACGTGTTTGGATTTGTCGAGCGGGCGAGTAGCTTCCCCACCAGTGCATTCAATGTACTGATAATCCACCAGTTTGTATGCAGGGTGCGGGAGAACCTCGTTCGGTGCGGATGCCTCCAACGTGCGTGCTAAGGCGTGGACAGCACTCCAAAGCAACGGTGCGTCCGAAACAGAAGCACATATACAAGACATAATGTTGTGAACATAGCCCGAACTCGCCTGAACATCGCCTGTACAATCATTCCACAATTGTAGCCACTTGGCACGATTTTATGTTTCAGAAAGAGAGGCTTGAGCGACTTGTAATCTCGGCTATACGCCGCCTGTAACACATGTTCATATCAATAAAAGAGCTTACTTTACTTCAACTTGTGTTTCAATGCTTCCGCTATATTTGTCAACTCAGAGAACTTGTTACCGAATCGCTATGCGTTCATGACTCCGCTGCACTCGGACAATCTGTGCGACTCTGTGGCTTAGAACTCTTGCCGCCAGCCAATGAACCATGGCCTTGCACGGGCGTGGCTCACGCTCGTGCGGCATCACGCCAGGATGGGTTAAGCGATCGTTCCGCGGGAGCGCTGGCGAGGGTGATTCCCGCCTAGCGGGAACGGCCGATTGCCTGCGGGAGATCGGGGCGTGACACTACGCCGGTGTCGGACTACCTACCTTGTTCCAACGCGGAGGGAATATTGTGCGTGTACCGTCAGATCTTCTTGCCAAATCGGTCTTGTATACTGCACTGGTGAAGATGGTGAGCCAACTTGTAGACTTTAAGTTTGATATTTGTAACTGTGGCTAACAAATTTTTTAAATTCTCATGAATAGGCAAGAAAAGTAAAGAAGTTGGGAAGAAGCCTCGTAAGTTGTCAGGGTTCGAATTATATGGCAATCAATGATGAACTCCAACAAATCAACAACGCTGAAGATTTTTCTTTCTTGGAAAATAGAGAGCAACGTACAAAAAGGCGGCATGAAGTTTAAACTATCATTTTGAGTTGTAAAAGTTTGAATGAATATGACTTTTGAGAATTGTAAAAGTTTAAACTATGATTTTGAGTTGTATAGCTTTGATTGAATTTGCTACTATTGACAGTTTCAATGAATTTGCTACTATTGACACTTTGAGTTAATTTGAGTTGTATAAAAGTTTAAACTATCAATTTGAGCTGCATACATACTGTTGTCCAATTTGCAGACAGTGTAGCTAATTTTACATATAAGACAGTGGGTAAACTTTAGGACTGTCACAATTTTGATAGTCCTAGTATATACTAGGACTGTCAAAATTGTGACAGTCCTAAAGTTACATATAACTGTGCATACCATCAAGTCCTAAATTGTGACAGTCCTAAAGTTACATATAACTGTGCATACCATCAATTTGAGACATCTTGAACTTGTTGGTCTTATATGTACAATCAAGGACCAACACGTCTACGAAGGACCGAGCCAAGTGTGTGCAATCAGGATGAGCCCAAAACAACGAAAGGAGTTCATCAGTTTGTGGATGTCTTCTATGGTACTCCACGTAGTGATGCTCCCCAAGCAACTTCAATACTTGCTGCATCGTCATTCTTTCTTTCATACTATTGCATTTCGCTCTGGCCAAACTATTATAGATTGTCCTCATGGTAGACTTGTTCCCATCATCTTTTTATCGCACGGCAGAATAAATTTGTTTCGGTGCAACTCCGGAAAGGAACAATTCTTCAACCAACTTTCTCTCATCCTCCTTCAACCGTGCCACGTAGGCATGACCCGTAAGTGTCCCTGGAATAGGATGATTGTGTCTTCCATTCTTAACTTCGATTATCCACTTCACATCTTCAACTTTTACAATCAACACCTTCAATGGACAACCACATTTTCTCGTCCCAACATTTTTCTTAGGGATTTCTTTTTCAACAACACCCATTTTTTTATGATGCTCCCTAAACACACCTCCTCTTTCGCATCCCAGCCCAACATATTTTCGGTCCGGCCGAGATCTGATGGATCTTGCAATGACAATAACTACGTTATGTCGTCTTCCAACTTCTCTGCACCACTCTAATGCTTCTTCCTGGGTTGCAAATTGAATATCCGTTGAGAAAATATCATCCACATCAACACCAACAGCCGGATGTACCACAATGTCTGAACAAGGTTGGTCCTATAACCAATATAAAATAATATAAAAATTAATAACTTCATATAATTATCCAGGACTGTCACTATTTTGACAGTCCTATTTTTATATAGGACTGTCAAAATTATAACAGTCCTACTTTTATGTAGGACTGTCGAATTTATGACAGTCCTATATTTATATAGGACTGTAGAATATTTGACAGTCCTATATTTATATAGGACTGTCTAATTTTTACAGTCCTTACTCGTGACTGTCGAATTAGGGTTGTTGTTTTACGTACCGTACGTGCTTCGGAACAACCGACATGTTCTTCGGAACGTCCGGAGTACATATTTAATGGATTGGAGGATCCGACTTCGTCATCGAACATATTTTCATGCATTGTTCCTACAATAGTCAAAAAACACTAAAAAAATTTCTGACAATCGCAAAACTTATTCATCGTAGGTTGTCGAAGACATACCGGAAGAATATTCCTTGGACAATCACCAAAGTAAAATTCTCCTCAAACCACAACTATCAATTTCTAAATTTAGGTGGGATGAGGGTTTCTTCAAGTCTAGGTGGAATGCCAAAAATAGAAAAAAATTCACTTATATACCTTAGTGTGGGCTAGTCCCAAGTAACTATGAGAGTGACAAACTTGTAATTTTGGAAAAATTTATATTGGACTAAATCCAAGTAAAAGTAGTAGTGTCCTTATAATTTGCTCAATAATATACCTTTGCATCATAGCAGGAGGGAGGAGGAGGAGAGAATCCATATATATATATATATATATATATATATATATATATATATATATTTTGGTTTTGTGATGGGAAAGAAAAATGGAAAGATTGGGAAAGAGGCTAGTAGGGGTTGAATTTATTGTGAATGGAATTTGCATCTCCATGTATTTTTGTGGCTGAGACTTGGTGTGGTGGGACCAGGATTGCTGGCCCTATAGTACTGCACATCATTGGTGTTTGTCCCAAGGAGGATCTTTTGCTTCCTTTTTTGTTGTTATGCATCATTTTGTGGCTCATGCTCATACACCTGCCTGCCATGTGCATCCCTATCTGTTGTCCCACAACCATTCATTTTACTTCCCATATTAGGTATCTATCTCACTTTCCAATGTTTCCATATTAGGTAGATGATGACTTTATTTTCTGCAGGAATTTTGGTACACAGAAAACAACTACTCTCAAATAAGTACTCAGAAAAAAATTTTTGTCAAATTATAATAAAAGAATAACAACATCATTTGCGTTTTCTAAAGAAAATTGAAACGTCCTTCTTGTAGGCACAAGCCGATGCCGATTCCAGGATTACAATTCAAGGGAGGACACAATTATAAAAGAGTTTGGAAGTAATATTCTCGATTTTTTTTTAATATAGTAATATTATATTATAGGATTTTTTTGATAGAGTTAATTGTCGAAATAGTATATGATGAATGTAATGTTTGCTATTTTGGTGATTGAAATTTTTTTTTTAGCCAAAATGGTGCATGAGCTTTGCATTTTGGCTCAATTAGTGCCTCAAGTAAATTTCGTTGATATTTTTGAATGAAAATCGATAAAAATGGACATGTGATGGTCACGTGTTCTATTTTTAATGGTTATTTTGTCAAATTTTTTTGTTTTGGACTACTATTTTTAACGATCTTTAACTATTTTCATCCAAACAATTTTCTTCGAATACTAATATTCTTCTGAAAATGATAGTGCAAAACCAAAAACTTGACCAAAGAACTATTAAAAATAGGACACTTGACCATCGCATGTCCATTTTTATCGATTTTCATCCAAAAATACTAATACAATTTACTTCAGGGTACTAATTGAGCCAAAATGCAAAGCTCATGTACTATTTCGACAAAAAAAAAATTGATCACAAAAATGACAAACACTACATTCTTCATGTATCATTTCGACAATTAACTCTTTTTGATATTACCCCCTGCTAGATGCAGGATATTGATATTCTTCCCCTACTGTTTCATAAGTTGATATTACCTCCTGAAAGTGTTGTTAAAGAGTTTTAAATGTGTCATTTTTAAATCAAAAGTGACACTTTCAGGAGGTAATATCAACTTATGAAATAACATGGGGTAATATCAATATCCTACATCTAGTAGGAGGGTAATATTATAAAGCCCTATATTATATTAAATAGTACTATTTTTATACAATAAAATATTACATCTCACAATTATTTACTGCAATTTTTCATACTTTGAATTACATCATTATTTATTAAGTATTATTCTAGTTATTTTGATATATATATATTGTGAGAAGAATATTTTACATGGTCAATATATTAAGTATTATTCTTGAGCCTTTAACATTATCTTCTTACAGTGTATTAAGTAGTATTCTAGTTATTATAAATACTTTACATGTTATTATTTATTTTTAAAAATTTCTTTCTTTTGTGCTCTCAGAAAAATACTTTACATGTTATTATTTATTTTTTATAATTATGATTAATAAATTAATAAATAAGACTATAATAAAATATTAATTAATACAATTATAAATTAATAAGTAATTATTATAATGATGAACTTATTTATATTAATCAAGGATAAAAAAAATTATATATAAAATAATAACTAACTATTATATTAAAAAATTTAACTTTTTTTCTCCCAAATCCTTATTTTTGATTTGGAAAGTAATCATTACCCACCTTTCATATCCAAATCAAACTCTAACCAAACATAGAATCTTATGAATTTTACTCCAAATTTATGAAATTTTCAAATCCATGTCCAAATTCTAGTTACCAAACAACCTCTAACCGAATTCCAGCTGGCTCTTGTGGTCAGTGAGAAGAGGTATAACCTCCCTGACTGGACGGAGGTCTCGAGATCAAACCGCGCGGAGGAGGTGTGGAGGTAGTGGGTCCAAATGATATGTAACGCAGCGTGCGTAAAGTCCCGTACGTATCACCGGACATCTAAAAAAAACAACCACCCCTAATAGAGAACAAATATATTTGATCATGATAAAAAATAAGAAAATAAAAAGTGAGAAAATATATTGATAGAACTATGTTTTCAAATCCGATGGGAACCGAGAACCCACCCCACTGATTTGCATCTTCTTGAATCAGGTAACGAATTGCAATGACCACAGAAGTACCGACCGACCAAAGGGATTGGAAAAAAAAAAGACAAATTGCTCGAAAGCTTTCTGCATACTTTTGTGATCTTTCAGCATTGGTAGTAAGTAATATAGTAAAAAAATTTGTTGTGGTTTTCTTGAATAGTAGTTCAGAAATAGAAAAAAAAAGGTCTTGATTTATACATTACTTCCATTATATACTTCAACTATATTATATATGATAGGGCTATTTAATTTTATCTCCATGTTTGATTATATATATTGATATTACTCACTTAGATCAAAAGTTAAGAATATCTTTTTAAAAATATCGTTAAATTTTTTGAAAGTGTCGTTAAAAGTTTTGAAAGTGTCGTTAATAAATTTTTAAGGATATTTTCAGGAAATATTATTAACTTTTGATCTAACATGGAGATAATATCAATATATCTAATCTAACAGGGGGGTAAAATCAAATAGTCCTATATGATATTTGACTTCTAAGAAAAATGATTACACGGTATTAGGAACCCAGCTACTTCTAATATGTAGTTACAAATGTTTTATGACTCAAACCTTCATGCCCAATATATAAATGTTAAGAGTCTATTTTTGTTCACCCACCAAAACTATGGTGATTGTTCACCCTCCACTAACAAATTGACATGTGTCAAGTTAAAGGTTAAAACTATTTTGATGGATGAACAAAATTATTTTCAAAATAATTTTATGTTGGCCGAATTGACACATTATTTTTTTGGTGGAAGGTGAAAAAATATCATAGTTTTGATGGATGAACAAAAATGGACTCATAAATGTTAAGTTTGCTATAAAATATGTACTTTAATAACAATTATAAATATTTATCTTATTTATTTGAACTTAAAGCCCAAGATATAAATGTTGAACTTATTGTAAAAATATGTACTTTAATAACAATTATAAATACTTTATCTTCTCATGTGAGTTGTTTTAGTCAAAAATATTTTTTGTTCTCCTTTGACTTTTATTGTGAACTAGTCCTGAGGTCACTAGTGATCCCGACATATTGCGGGTCATGGTTTAATCTGGAGGATTGTCCTAAGTAGAAAAAAGTTATCCAAATTCGAAGTTACATCGAACTTGTATATCCTTGGGCCGGCCATGCAATTTATACATCTTAAACAAAAATATTGCATAGCCCCCTCTCACTCACTTGTAAGGTGTATTTGAAAATCATGGATTAGTGGTAGAGGTAGGACCGTTCAAATATTATGTAATTTTTTTTCCTGAGATGTCCGACGTAACGTTCGGAACTTTGTACATCTACGTTGGATGTCTTTTAGGTCCACTATTTTCAATTTTTATCAAATAAATAAAAAGAATAATACGTTCTCGTGGTTCGATCCATCTATCTTTCGTTATACAGCCATAATTTTATTTCTTTTTTCGATAACCGCAAGGGTTGATGGGAACGGCGTCCATCCCCATGATGAATAAACATGGATTTGATCCATGAAAATCGGTCATCCATGGTTGGGTTCGGCCAAGTACTTAACAATTTTTCTGGGTGCAGTTTCTATGACAAGATTCAGTTTTGGGAGGCTATTTTGAAGCTGTTGCAATCATTATTTGGCTCGGTCTTCAATACAAAAGTTGTTGAAAAAGTTTTCTCTTTCATCCAGGCTTTGAACCAGGTCATTTGGAGGTGTATTGAATAAGTTATGACTATCTGAAGTAGCCTATATATTCATATTCTGCATGCATTCAGCTTGCATGTAACATTGATGATAGATGAACGAATCTTGGGAGAAGGAACAAATATTTTCTTTGGACTTCTCCATACAACGAATATGATGTACCCAAGAGGCATATCCTCCCAATAAATAGAGGGGAGATGGTGAAGGTTGAACACCACAAGTAACAAGAAGAACAATACACAACTTGTAATCCTCACACTTGTAATCCACCTCAAGTGAGTTTGTGAGAGAAAGTGATCCTCAAGTTAAGTTGTACCAACTTGAGAGAAGGCCCTTGTAATCTTTCATTTGATTATAGTAAAAACGGTGAAGAAGGGGCGGGCGGAGGACGTAGGCTCAAATTGAGCTGAATCTCGATAAATCTTGTGTGTGTTTTCTTTTAACTTTTCTTCTCTTCCATTTTATTTAATCTCATCACAAAGACAAAAAATGTATTATTTTTTCCAACAGTGGTATCAGAGCACAGGTTGCTAATCTTCTTGTGTTGAGATGGAGACTCCCATTGGTGGCATTCAGATGATCAGCTTGAATGGCCGCAACTTGATGATATGGAAGGCGAAGATGACGGACATTCTCTATTGCAAGGACCTCTATGCACCAGTTGAAGAAGAATCTTTCAAGCCGGATTCCATGACGGTGGAAGAATGGAAGAAGCTCGACCGGAAGACCATCGGCACCATTCGACAATTGGTGGATGATACCGTATTTCATCATGTGTCGAATGAGACTTCGACGAACAGCTTGTGGAAGAAACTTGAAGATCTCTACGAGAGGAAGACCACCGGCAACAAAGCTTTCTTGATTCGGAAGCTTGTCAATCTCAAGTTCAAGGAAGGTGATTCCATATTTGAACATCTGAATAAAATTTAAAGTATTGTTAATCAGCTTGCAGCTATGAAGATGGTGTTGGACGACGAGCTTCAAGCCCTTCTTCTACTTAGCTCGTTACCGAATAATTGGGAGACTCTGGTGGTGTCTCTTAGCAACTCCGCACCTGACGGAGTTTTATCCATGAACCAAGTTACAAGCAGCCTCTTGAATGAAGAAATTCGAAGAAAGTCATATGGGTCCTCCCATTCTCATGCCCGTGTCACCGAGAATAAGGGGAGGAGCAAAAGCCGACAGCCTCAGAACCGAGACAAGTCGAGAGAAAAATCAAAGGCTAGGAAGGACATTAGTTGCTATCATTGTGGAAAGAGTGGACACATAAAACGGGAATGCCACAAGCTCAAGCGAGAACAAAAGGAAGGAAGGACCAATGAGAAGCAAGAAAAGAATAAAAGTGCAGCAGTTGTCACTGACAATGAAATCATGCTTTTCTCGGCAAGTGAAGAAGACTGTGCAAATCTCACTTGCCAAGACTCAGAATGGGTGATTGATTCTGTTACCTCCTACCATGCTAGTCCCCGGAAGGACTACTTCACTTTGCTTCGTGAAGGTAACCTTGGAATGGTAAAAATGGGTAACAAAAACTCTTCTCAAATTCTTGGCATTGAAAATATTTATGTTACCACTAACCTTGGAACAAAGATGGTTCTAAAAGATGTTAGATTTGTGCCCGATATTCGTCTCAATCTTCTCTCCACCGGCAAGCTTGATGAAGAAGGATACACAAGCAGCATTGGTAAAGGATGCTGGGATCTTACCAAAGGATCACTTGTACTGGCGAGAGGAAAGAAGTGTTGCACTCTCTACAAGACTCAGTTCCACTTAGAGAATGATGAACTTGGAACAGTGGAAGGTACC
Source organism: Iris macrosiphon (assembly GCA_036927795.1). Taxonomy (NCBI): domain Eukaryota; kingdom Viridiplantae; phylum Streptophyta; class Magnoliopsida; order Asparagales; family Iridaceae; genus Iris; species Iris macrosiphon. The sequence goes on along the minus strand of JAYESA010000009.1, from coordinate 161,267,359 downwards.
TCTATGGATTTGTGGCACAAGCGGTTTGGCCATATGAGCGAAAAAGGAATACAAAATCTTGCAAGACGACAACTACTTCCATCCATGCAAGGTACAACACTATCCCACTGTGATCATTGCTTAATTGGAAAATAACACCGGGTAGCTTTTGTTAAAAAATATAACAAAAAAGAAACCAGCATATTGGACTTAGTCTATTCGGATGTGTGCGGACCCATAAATGTAAAAACCTTTAGTGGTGCCTTCTACTTTGTGACCTTCATAGATGATGCATCTAGAAAAGTGTGAGTGTATGTTATAAAAGTCAAAGATCAAGTCTTTGAAGTTTTCAAAGACTTCCATACCAAAGTAGAAAGAGAAACCAAAAAGCTCTTGAAGTGTATTCACACGGATAATGGTGGTGAGTATACTTCAAGTATGTTTGAAGATTATTATTCTAAATATGGTATTAGACACCAAAAGACTGTCCCACATACACCACAACATAATGGAGTTGTAGAAAGAATGAACCGCACAATTGTGGAAAGGACAAGAAGTATGCTACCCTTAGCAAAATTACCAAAAATATTTTGGGAAGAGGCAGTGCGAACAGCTTGCTACTTGATAAACTTGTCCCCCTCAGTTCCTTTGGATGGAGATATTCCTGAAAGGGTTTGGAGTGGAAATAATATTTTCTATTCCCACTTGCGTGTATTCGGGTGCAAGGCATTTGTGCATGTACCTAGGGAAAAAAGAACAAAACTTGATGACAAAGCCATTCCATGCATCTTCTTAGGATATGGAAATAATGAATTTGAATATAGGTTGTGGGATCCTATAAACAAGAAAATTGTAAGAAACATGGATGTTGTATTTTGTGAAGATAAAACACTTGCTGATTTTGAAAAAGAAGAAGAGCCACAAAATACTCACATTGCCCTAGATCCAATCTCCACACCTATTGTTATTCCTTCTCTTATGCCAGAAAATAATGATTTTTAAGATGTACAGGAAGAAAAAATTACAAGTTTTTCAGGTTCTGATCAAGGGGAGCATAAACATGCAGAACCGTCAAATATGGATCAGCCACCAGCACCTCAATTGAGACGGTCGGAGAGAGAATGACAACCCTCAACTAGATATCCTGCTTCAAAATATACTATGGTGACAGATGCAGGTGAACCAGAAAGTTTTTATGAAGCACAAGTCAATGACGATCATGCCAAGTGGAAGAAAGCTATGCAAGAGGAGATGGATTCTTTGCATAAGAACCACACTTATGACTTGGTGGAGCTACCGAAGTGGAAGAAAGCCGTGAAGAACAAATGGGTGTTCAAAATCAAGAATGAAGAAAATGGCTAAATCAAGTACAAAGCTCGCCTCGTGGTAAAAGATTTCAGTCAGAAGCAAGGTATTGACTATGAAGAAATATTTTCTCCTGTTGTGAAGATGTCTTCTATTCGCGTTATTTTTTGTCTTGTTTCTTCCCAAGATCTTGAAGTTGAGCAGTTAGATGTGAAGACTGCATTTCTCCATAGTGATTTGGCAAAAGAAATCTATATGGAGCAGCCAGAGTGTAAACCCCCTAATTTTCAAGAATTTTTAAATTTAGATTTTTCACAATTTTCTGGAATTTATTGTAATTAAATTCAGGTGTTTTAATTATTAAATGATTTTTAAATGATAATAAATAATATTAAAATATTATGAAAATAATATTTTATGGTGTAAAATGAAAAACTAGACATAGGGTAATTTTTCGGGAATTTATTGGACCCCGGAAGTATTTTTAAAAAGCCCTAAAAACTAATTAGATTATTAAACCGGGTTTATTTAATTAAACCAAACCAAAATAAACCGGACCGGGTTCATTGAACCAAACCCTAATTCTTAGCGGGTCGGATCCGGGTCAGACCCGACCCGCTTGGACCCACCCGACCCGCATTTTGATTTGGATCGGACCGGATCCGCAGACCCGACCCAACCCGCACCCGCGAACCCGAAATCCCTTTCTTTCCCCCAAACCGCTTAGCAGCCGACCCCTCACCTCCCGCCGGCCGGCCGCGCCCCTCCGGCTTCCCTAAACGTCCGCCGACGCACCCTCTTCTTCTCCCCGCAACCGACGACCCCTCCGCTCCGGCTCCCCCTCACCGGACGACCATCCGCCTCCCTCCTCCCCTTTAAAAACCCGACTCCTTCATTCCCTCCTTTCCCCTCGACCTCGCCGGCCAGAACCCCAGCGCCGGCCACCCTGTCTTCCTCCTCCAGCTCCGCGAGCCTAGCACCGCCCTCTCCTCGAACCCGCCTCCGCCCTCAGCCCGCAACTCCCTCCGCCCCGCAGCTCCCCTCGACCCAGCCCCGCAGAACCTCCCCCGACCCCGCTCCGCTGACCGCCTCCTTCCGTCCAGCTCCGCCGCACAGCCGACTGACCCCGCTGCCTCCGGCCAGCGACGCCCGCAGCCTCTCCGGCCCGCCTCCAACTGCGCCGCCCTCCTCCGGCGATCTCCGTCAGTAGACAGAACCCTAACCCTAGTTTGGACACGGTTTGGAACAATGTCCAGGACACAGGACACGAGTCGGACACGAGATATTTCGGGTTTTTCGAACCCTGTTCAGATAAGCGTATCTCCCTGCCCGTTTACCTATTTTCGTTTCCGTCAGTTGCATCGCGAACCCTGCGTGGCCCTCTCGGTGTCCGTGCAACCCGCTCGGTGCATCGCGTCCTGTGGTGATCGTGAACCGCGATCCAAAAACAGAAAAACTAACGCCATGTTTCACCCCGGAACTGAGTGCGTCCCGCCAAACGGGACGACTTGGTCGCGTGCGGTCTTCACAGATACATGCGCGTCGTTGATACGGACATGCGAGATTTTGCAGAAGCTGATTCGGATGTGCGTGCACACCAGAATTAGTGCGTATCCGCGGACAACGCCCCGTATCCGTACTTTCTGGTTCTCATTGTAACTTACTGTACACATGTCGGATCGAGACAAAACTTGCGCCATCAGACTCGTAGCAATACGCTGGTCCTGTGAGCCAAGTTTGGTTCGATTCTGAGAACGTTGACAAAATCGCGTGTCGTGGGCCCCATAGGCTCCACTCGACGGACGATTTTGAGAACGGCCAATTCTGGAAGTTCCGTTGGGTTCGTATCATCGTTCCTGACCTGTTGACACTAAGTTGGACTGTTTTGGAGACCTTTGACCCTGACGTATTTTTCGGTGCAAAGTGACCCACATGTGGACCCCGCTTTAACCCGAAAATGTCATTTTTGTCCTTGTCTTCAAATTGGACTCAAGGACAGGCGTTTCTAGTTGATTAATATTTTCTGGATCTGATGGTGATGTCTATTTCAGCAATCGGAGTACTGCCTGAAATCCCAGCTGAAGCCAAAGCTACAATTGGAGCCGAAAACCCAGGCAAGTGTACCTTGCCATAATTGCAGTATAATGATTCATTTTCTCTTGATTTATTTTCTTGTGACTGTTGTAAATGCTCAACCCTAGGGCCGTGTGACTTACTTAGCTTCCGATTAATAGTCGGGTGCCAACACCGTACGCGGGGTTGTGTAACGTCACCTAGAGATGGATATCGTGACATTTATATTTCTTGTACTTGCCCTATCAAGTACATTATACCCAGGATACCTGACACAAATCATGATACAGAATCTTTCTGACTATTCAAGGTGGTTCTGTATAGGATACAGATTTCATGACTTGAACATTATTTTCTTAGATCTTAATAAATGACTTATTGCATTAGTTTAATCTTGCGTGACATGAACATGAGACATTATGGAACTGTGACGTGAGATTACATTGGGTGGGGAGAGAATTACCATACAAAAGGCTGAATATATATAATAAATTAATGGAAGTGCCTTAGACTCTGACACAGAGCTTTGGTACCGTACTGGCCCTTCGAGAAAATACTGCTATGGTTTCTTCGACACTGATCCTGTAGTAGTCTCAGCCTGAGTATGTCTATAACTCTCACTTGCATTATCACTTAGCTGGTTATTTATTTACCCTATTGTTCCCTTATTTCTGCACTACATTATTTTGGCTTGTGTTTTCTGTACCTTGCTATGTCCCCTGAGGACCTGGAATGGATTATGTCCCCAGATTTAGCAGACGAGATCTACCCTGAGGTGTACGGAACATGGGCCCTACTCGGAGCAGTATTGGAACCTGAGGACGAGGTGATCGCTGAGGACTTCTCCTGAACAACTGCTTCGCCATGCTCAGTTTTATTTGGCCAATAAACTCTTTATTTTTCTGTTTAATTGAACTTGTGTAAACAGACTTATTATCAGGTTGTTCCCCGATTTTTAATTACTTGTAACTGGATGTTCTTTATTTCTTTTGCTGATGTTGCTATCTTTATTCTGTGGATGAGATTAGTAAACCCTGACTATTGTAATAAAGCTTAAGTATGCCCCGATGGATCCATTAAATTGGGTTTGTCCATCGGTGTGTGCTGCTGGCCATTGCCACGTGTCTAGTCCCTCGATATTTTGGGCGTGACACAGAGGATTTCTAAGCAAAGGACAAGGAACACTTGGTTTGCAAATTGAAGAAGAGCTTGTACGGGCTCAAGCAGGCACCGCGACAGTGGTATAAAATGTTTGATTCTTTTATGCTTGACCATGGGTACAAAAGAACATCTGCAGATCATTGTGTTTATGTCCAGAAGCTCTCTGATGATGATTTCATTATTCTCTCTCTATATGTTGATGATATGCTTGTTGTTGGAAAAGATATGTCCAAGATTGACAGGTTGAAGAAAGAGTTAAGCAAGTCCTTTGATATGAAGGACTTAGGAGCAGCACAACATATATTGGAAATGAAGATCTCTCGGGACAGAAGTGCGAGAAAGTTGTGGCTATCACAAGAAAGATACATTGAACGTGTTTTGGAGAGGTTCAATATGGTGAACTCTAAGCCAGTCAGCACACCGCTAGCAACTCATTTTAAGCTAAGTGCACAACAAAGCCCTTCAAGTGAGAAGGAGAAGGAGGAGATGAAGAACATTCCATTTGCCTCGGCCGTCGGAAGTTTGATGTACTTAATAGTTTGTACAAGACCCGACATAGCACATGCAGTTGGAGTGGTAAATCGTTTTCTTGCCAATCATGGTAAAGCACATTGGGAAGCAGTAAAGTGGATCCTAAGATATCTTAGAGGAACCTCTAAATATTCTTTATGTTTTGGAGATGACAAACCTATCTCGGAAGGTTACACTGATTCTGACGTGGCAGGTGACTTGGACAAGAGAAAGTCCACATCAGGATACTTGTTTACCTTTGCAGGGGGAGCCGTATCATGGCAATCAAAGCTGCAAAAGTGTATCGCTCTATCCACCACAGAAGCTGAATATATTGCTGCTACAGAAGCCAGCAAAGAGCTCTTATGGATAAAGAATTTTCTAAAGGAGTTATCTCTCAAGCAAGAGAAGTACACTCTATATTGTGACAGTTAGAGCGCCATTGACTTGAGTAAAAATGCTATCTATCACTCAAGGACAAAGCACATCGATGTACGTCATCACTGGATCCGAGATGCTTTGGAGAATCGCTTGATGCATATTAAGAAGATTGATACAAGACAAAATCCGTCTGACATATTAAGAGAAGCATAACTTCTGCCGTAGGAAGACATGTATGACTACTGTTTGAGAACTTTCTCCTCATGAGGATGGAGGGCGAGATTGATAGGAACGGGATCCATCTCCATAATGAATAAACAAGGATTTGATCCATAGAAATCGGTCACCCATGGTTGGGTTCGGCTAAGTACTTAACCATTTTTCTGGGTACAGTTTCTGTGACAAGATTCACTTTTGGGAGGCTATTTCGAAGCTGTTGAAATCATTATTTGGCTCGGTCTTCAATACAAAGGTTGTTGAGAAAAGTTTTTTCTTTCATCCAGGGTTTGAACCAGGTTATTTGGAGGTGTATTGAAGAAGTTATGACCATCTGAGGTAGCCTATCTATTCATATTTTGCATGCATTCAGCTTGCATGTAATATTGATGATAGATGAACGAATCTTGGGAGAATGAACGAATCTTCCCTTTGGACTTCTCCATGCAACGAATGTGATGTACCCAAGAGGCATATTCTTCCTATAAATAGAGGGAGATGGTAAAGATTGAACACAACAAGTAACAAGAAGAACAATACACAACTTGTAATCCTCACACTAGTAATCCACCTCAAGTGAGTTTGTGAGAGAAAGTGATCCTCAAGTTAAGTTGTACAAACTTGAGAGAAGGTCCTTGTAATCTTTCATTTGATTATAGTGAAAACGGTAAAAAAGGGACGGACGGAGGACGTAGGCTCAAATTGAACTGAAACTCGGTAAATCTTGTGTGGTTTCTATTAACTTCTCTTCTCTTCTCTTTTATTTTATTTTATTTCATCACAAAAATAAAAAATATCTTATTTTTTCCAACAAGGACCAAAGATGTCTTATTTCAAATATTGTGTGCTGACAGCACAAATAACACTATCCAAGTGTGACTTTACTACTATTATTTTCTTCCTTAGATACGCCAGCTATTGTAGTGGGTCCCGCCCAACATATATATCCGCCCATGGCAGCCTGGAAATATCAAATAGATACGGCCGCAGAAAAAAAATCTGTATGCTCAACCACAGCAACTTATGGATTCGAAAGCAACTTATTGGTGACCTAAAAACTTGATAGCAAAATTTTGCCATTACCAACCACTTGCTAATGGATTTGAAAGCAACTTTTGCCATTGCCATTTTTTCTCTTGTGGTGTCCTAATCAATCCTATAAATAGATACATACAACTAGTTGCTTTCGAGATTCACATGATTGATCACATTTCATCAAGCCTCAACACCCATTGTGTTTGTTTATGAAGATCAGCCAATAGAGTATAGAGGTGAGCCAATCGAAAATGAACCCAAACCGAATCGGTTTTCCTTTAGACAGCTTGGTTATTTATTTATGAATAATGTTATTTGTACCTTCAAAGCATTCCTTCAAATCATCTCTCCTTATGTGAAAGATGATGTGACGGTTAATGTGACTGTTGACATGACAAATTATAAAATTAAAATTAAAATTAAAATTTTTGGATGATTAATTTTTTGGGTTAAAATTTGTCATATCACCTATCACATAATGCTATTTAGCTTGTCACGTAAGCCGCCACATAAGAAGAGATGGTTTAGAAGGATATTTTGGAGGTACGACTCTTTATTTTTTGTTTTATTTTATTTTTTATCGGTTCAATTATCGGATTTGAACTTCGAAAAAAAATTCGGTTTATTGGTACGATAAACCGACGTGAACAAAAAATCGATTAATTATAGTAAAATTACCCTTCTACCCTCCTCCATATATATACTTAAAAAATTTACTCAACTCTAATTCCTAAACCTAAATCTCTCCTCCTCCTCCTCCTCCTCCTCCTCCTCCTCCTCTTTTCTGATGTGACACTGCCGACTCCCAAATCTCTCTCTCAGAGTCCCTCTCCCTGAGCCGATGAGCCCGTAGCCCCTTGCCTCCCCCCCTTCTCTCAAATTTCACTCAACTCTAATTCCTAAACCTAAATCTCTCCTCATTTTGATATCTTAAGTCTATATAGTATATTTTTTTTTATATGCTTTCTGGTCTTTCCCTATCTTAGATTTTTGTTATAGTCTTTCTAACATGTCATACTATCTTATATAGCTTAGTTATGATGGATGAGATAGTTATTTGTATTGTGTATGGACTAAATAACTAGTATAGACGTTATACTACCGTCGATGCTGCGGCGTAGGATGGACTTGACCACGTATTCGTATCTCAAGATTAGGAGCGGGTCATGATAACAACCCCTCCCCCTAAAGCAGAAAAAGTTAACCTAATTTATCAACGTTTTCTAGTAGTACCACCAACTTCACAAGGATTGCTCCTAGCTCCAAAATACAAATCCATCAAATTTTAAAATTTTCTCTACTTGTCTACTATTTGAATTAGATTTTTGGAGGATTTTAGGTTGCTATTAGGTAATTACTAAAATCGAACTTTAACTATTGTTATGAACATAGTAGTTCTTAAAAGTTCATATCATAACTTCTTGCCGTGTATAAATTTAACATTATAATTTTTTTATGAACTCTACTTAAATAGTCTAAAACACATAAAATTTCATGAATTAATTAAACTATTTTTTATTTTCTAAAAACCAAAATCTTACATATTCAATTATTGAAATTCTGTTTAAAATATGCACAATTTGTAGATATCATAATTAGAAAATCTTATCAAATTTCTCCATGAATTTTTTTTATAACGTACCGCTACATGTCCATAACTTAAATCCTATGTTTTATGATTTTATAATTCATTGATAATTTTTTTAGTTTTTATAATAGAACTGGTACAAAATTAGAGAAATTTAAATATATTATTTATAAATAAAAAACCTAATTATATATCTATGATTTTATATTTTTCTTAGACTTTCAATAGGAATGGACTTATTGTCCACAAAATTTTAGTATTTATTGAGTTTGTTTATTAATTATTAAAAATACAAAACCATATAACTTACATCTAAAATTAAAATTATAGTCCAACCATAACTTTCACAAATGAACTCATTTTGCAATTATGTGAATATCGTCCCGTATGTTTCGTCAAATTACAAAATTATTGATTGTTGGGTCATCAATTTGTCATAGAAAGTTTTTGACCATAATTTTTTTTTTTCGATTTGTGTGCCAACTATTGTAAATTCTAAACCCCTAATCTAATTAGCTAAGATCGATGTCCTAGCAACCCTAGTTAATACCTTAACATGTTTAGCATATGAGAGACCTATAAACCCTAGATAGAGTAGTAACTTGTAGAGAAAGTAACCTGTAGGGGTAAATATTTAATTTTAAATATTTAATTATAACTGAGTTTCTATGCGATGGAATTGTGGGTATGAATTATTTTTCTAATTGTGTGGGATAGCTATAAGGACTTGTTGTGGCTTAGATATACTGATTGTGGTTCATTTTTTCAACAAGAAATATAGGCAATTACTAGTACTTAAATAACTCTACTTACAATTATTCATATATTGCCATGTGATTTTCCTGCTAGTTAGTGTTATCGTATTTACTGTATTCTCCTTGTTTATTGCTACACAGTTGCACATACATGAGTGAGAAGTATCTAATGTTGGTCTCTTTACATATTCCCGTAACGGTATCTAACACTCATTATTTCTCATTTTTCAACCGAGTAACGAGTATGGTTATGGAAGAAAAAATATCAGGCATGCGGTGTAATGCGCTGCTTTGAGTGGAGTTATTATGCCACGACCCGCTCCCACTTTCGTGATACAAGTACGTGTCCAAGTCCAATCTATATTGCAGCATCGTCGGTAGTAGGATGTCTAGACCTCAATAGAAATCATCAATCCAAATACACAATATTTGTTCATAGAGCAATTTCTTTGCTCATTCACAAAAACTATTCAATTTACAAATCCAATAATACATCAAAACAATATTTGAGAACATGAGGATGGATCAAATTCACCCCCTAATCTGTCCACCCTATTATCACCCCTATTTTATTCTTTGGATCAAATTTTAAGGATGGTCTAGATTAAATCTGATAAAATAATTGAAGAAGAGATAAAAAAAAAAAACAAGGTTCAACTCTAGTTGTTCAAATAACAATATAAATTAAATCTCTCTGGTAAGGTCTCTCTCGCGAATATATGTTCATCTCTAGTTGTTCAAATAACAATATAAATTAAACTCTAAGTTGATTGTCCATTTTGAACGAAATGTAGGTGACTGGCATCACTTACGTTAGACTCATATGACTCCAATATTCGAAGAGGAAATCCAATGCATGTTCTCACATATCAAAAAATTAGGTTTTCTTAAGGACGTTGTGGTGTCCAAATAGGTCTTTAATCCGTTCAGTTGCTCAGTATTTTAGAATGAGAAGGAAAGAATACTAAAAAGCTAGATATCATGCATTGGAAAGAAAGAAAAAAATAGAGGCAAACCTGTTTGATAACAAAACTTTGGCTGCACTAGAATAGGTCTTTTGCTTGGCGTCAATATGGTTTATTCACAATATCATGAAAAGCTAGATATCAATATGTTGAAGGTATTTAACTTCTCCACCTAAATTTTTTTACTCTCACAGTTAGAAGCCTGTTTGATAACTGCAAATGAACATGTCTTTTGCTTGACCTGGATCCTCGGGTTACTAATCTTTATACAGTTTCGATTGTTAATTTTTAACAGTATTGTTGCACGAGTAGAATCGTGTCACACTCCAGTCCCAAGTACGTAGGACCAGGTATACGCAAGCATGCCAGCTGGTATGTATACAAATGATTCTCCAATCTATGGAATCCTCAAATACACACGTAGGCTGTACAATAATCAGATATATCACAGTCAATGGGTACCACTAAATCTCATTCATAAACCATATAGAAATAAATAATCAAATATTTTAATAAACAAGTATGAAATAGTCGAAAATAACTAATAGTTGATTGGAGACAAATCCACTACCAAACTAGAATAAGAACATAGTGCGACCTCTATAACCAAATGGAAGAAAAATAATAAGTACATAAACTAAATGATCAAAGAGGCTCGAAGGGAAAGACCCCCTCAATAAAGAATAAAGTACAAGGTCCTGGTCCGTGCTCCTACGGATAGCCCTGGTCGTCTACACCTGGAAAGGGACAATGTCCTCAGAGGGACGTAACAAGATACATAAAAACAAGCCACATAATACTGAAAATAAACATCCAATAAGGTTCCCTAACCATTCTATGTTGAATGCACTTTTGAGAATAACTTTCCAACGGATAAGCTGTCTGGCTAAAATGGGATCGACATAATTTTCTCGGGGAATCAGTAGCCTATAAAGCATAACGTCTATCGAACGTCAGAGGCCACACCTGCAATAATATAAGGGTCATCTGACTACGCATCTTCGACGGAGAGTACGAGTTACAAAACATAATGTGCAAATGAGCCCATACGCCTACTCATTGTTCTTTCCACCCCATGCTCCTATCTGTGTCGTCTCCACAATACAATCCAGCTACTACGTCGAGATATAGTGCAAGTATCTGCGTCGTAGCTTCGGTTCATAGCCTATCACAACACAATAGCCCTACCTTACAAATAAACAAGGACAATGATTGGATCACCATACCATGATAGTCCATTTCCTGGACTACTAATAATTGCTAAGTCTTCTAGCATGCATCTCAATTAGCAATTATTTTCTATCACACATCACATACGTACCGGTGGCCAGCCAAATACATAAGTTCATAATCTATATGAGACTCACACTCATGTAACATATGTGTCATTATCACGCCCCAGTCCCAAAATATTAAGGGACTAGCCACGTGGCAATGGCCAACAGCACAACTCTAATAGGTAAACCAAATTTAATGGAATCGTTAGAGTGCACTTAAGCTGTAACAAATATAAATGCAGTCTACACCATCTATCTCAGTATAATTCTAATCTCATCCACAGAAAGTAAATACAAGTCAATATGATAGACCAGTCAAGATAATAGATAAAGGAAATAGTCCATCAACAAGTCCAAGTAAATAGTGGCTCGGGGAACAACCCGACACAATAAAGGAAAGAGAATATCACCAATACATATATCCATGAGTCCAGATATGAAATAATAATAAACATAAATAACTGAGTAAGTACTAAGTACTCAGGAGAAATCCTCTGGCACAACCTCGTCCTTTGGTGCCAGTACTGCTCCAGCGTTAGCTCCTGTCCTGTATATCTCGGGGTAATCCTCCTCTGCTGTACCTGGGGACATAATCTGGATCCAGGTCCTCAGGGGACATAGCAAGGTACAAGAAACACTCAAGCCAAATAAAATACAGTAAATAAAAATAGATCCTCAGGGCAAATTATGTAACCAGCTATGTGAAATACAAATAAGATCATCACTAGTACTCAGACTGAGACCACTACAAGCTCTGTGTCGGGGAACCCGTTGTAATGACCCGTTCCGTTCAAGCTGACAGCCGATTCAAACGGCAAAAGTACAATGACCCGGCCTGCTTTTCTCAGCGAGAAGACTCGTTTGAGGCAAAAGATATTTTCCGACTTGGCCCTTCAGGAGTTCTGGCTTAGGCTTTCAGAGGCTCGCTCGGAGTATCGCTTGACCGAGGCGAATCATCGCTAAGGTGGGTGGCTACGATGAACTTGTCTTTTCTTAGCCAACACACTTAAAATATGGACGATACATGCTAGTCGCTAGGTGAATCACCCCCTGCATACTAATAAGAATATAACGCACTTAACTAAGGGAATAATCCCAACTTGTATTGCTTGTGCTAGAACATGGAAATGAAACATTGATTATAATTGGACCCTCGCATGCTCCCTTTTGCCTTGTACAACTACACCCCGCTATGCCTCGAGTAGAACATTATACTCTTCGTAGTGCACTGCTTTACTTGCTATACTGCACGACCCTAGATTATGTCTTTTGGTATGTCCCTTTACGGTTTTACTCCTCGCTCTACCCTTAGACCGAGCCAACGCAAATGCTTATGTTCTATATGAATGCAATGCTTGCCTGCTTAAATGTTAACTTATATTTATTGCCTCATTTTAATGCTTGTCGTATAAACTATGCCATGATCGTGTAACACTATCTAAGTCATGCATTCATCTAGTTCTCCTCGGAAGACTATCTAATAGTCATTCCGTGCAAGTATGACCTGAAATTATCCGGGACTGTTAGGTCGCCAAGGCAGTCCTCGAACAAGGGGATTGCACCAAGGCAAGTTGAATACTGAACGAGAATCATGTTAAGCAAATCAAGAAACACAGCTCGTGGAGCAATACTCGTTCAGAGCAGGAACCAAGATTCAAGTATCTCGTGCATCTCGTATACTCGTGTATCTCGTAAATTTAGAAGACCAATAATTGCATGTCTCGGACAACTTGGAAATAAGATACAGTTCCACGGACGGTCACCGGGGCACTGGGGCCGATCCGGTCTGGATGGACCTTCGTGTGTAGTCCTCTTGTGCTTGGACAGGATGGTTTGTAGCGCGTCTTATGCTTTCGTTGCATTCCATCCTCGTTATGGACTAGGTCCTTTATGGCTATATCAACGACTCATATTCATATAGATAAGTCATCCTCGCTTAGCGGCAATCTGCGTGCGAGTCATTGCATCGCATCGAGAATATCTGAACACCTGAACGATCATAAGTATAACACACCTGTATATATGGAACTTGAATATCTTATGCAACACACCTGATAATCTGAGTAACTCGTGCACCCGAAACATAATCTCGCTCACGACACTTGTGTTTGCATATGTTATTACTACTGGATTTATTACATATATGTTCGTACTTGAATTAACTTGGTTTGCCTTGGACAGGGAAGGACAAATGGTAAGTTGGTAAGTCTCGTCGTATTTTCTCTTATATCGCATGACGCACTGCCACACGAATTAGGTTTTTCATCTTTGCCATAAAACTGATCCTAGGCAATACTAGCAAGATAACTAAATAGATGGTGCACGGAACCTATTGAACGTGTTTGGATTTGTCGAGCGGGCAAGTAGCCTCTCCACCAGTGCATTCATGTACTGATAACCTACCAGATTGCTTGCAGGGTACGGGAGAACCTCGTTCGGTGCGAATGTCTCCTTCGTGCGTGCTAAGGCGAGGAGTTTACTCTGAAGCCATGGAGCATTACGTCCGGAACTGGAGCACATATACAAGACATAATGCTTGGAACATTGTCTATACATCATTCCACAAATATAGCCACTTGGCACACTTTTACTGGTTCTGAGAGAAAGGCTTGAGCGACTTGTAATTGTAGCACCCCGTTCCTCCTATTGGAGGATCGCGGCTAAGAAACACAAGATGGTATCGTTCGATCGGGATAGATTGAAACAAGAACTCGTCCTCGTTATGGATTTTTTTCTTTAGAATCGATTTCTATATTCAGTGGACCGTGCCCCCGAGATCGACTTAGCGGCAGAGTCAGGAGGGACCTCTCCGCTGTTATCTTTGTTGCCTCGGATTTCGATATCGCTTGTTACTTTCGTGCTTTGAGTTGGTTTTCGGATTTGCTTGGGTTTTCTTAAACGGTTTCGATGGATTTCATTGTTTTCGTTTATTGAATTGCATTTCAATTTCGAGATTGGAAAGAAAGGAAGAAGTATTGATCGAGCTGTTCGTGCAATGCAGGTGAACGAGCAGTAGGCGGCTTACTAGTGGAGTCTTGAAGCGCCTCTTTCCTTCTCCCTTCCAACCATCTAAGTGAGTGGCTACCATCCCGATTAGCTAGCCCTGCTTCCAAGTCTTCACTCCTAAAAATCTTGCATTCTTGTTGTCCCGATCAAACGATGCCAATAATAACTTAAAGATGCCAAGATAAAATGGGACTAGACTTGGATTATTATACTTATCATTCAACTTGGGAACGGTTACTCATTTGCATGCTTGTTCGTTTGGAATGTTCTATACATGCTTCACTTTTAGTTAGAATTCATCTTCTTCTATAATTGAGCTAAGCATCTTGTATGCGCATAATTGTTCAGGGAGGCTATGCTAAATGAATCAAGCAACACTGCTTGTCTGTACTCGTATTGCCTCAACTGCATGAATTGATAGAAAACTAAATAGACTCTGTTAGATCACGGACAACTTGTGCATAAGGTGTTTGGTTCCTGCGGACGGTCGCCGGGGCACTGGGACCGATCCGATCCAGACAGAACGTCTGTATAGTCGTCTGTATCGTCAGAACGAGGCATGCACCCGCGTTGCACACTCTTCCGTCTTGAGACTATAAATTGTCCTTCGTGGCATCTAGCCAGTGATCCTCTGTATATTTAAACCTGTTGCAAACTAACTTGTGTCTTCGTGGCAGGGAAGGCATGGTAAGTATTGTGCAGGTAGTTCAGACGGACAGGTAAAAACCACCGAACGGTGGCAAGTTCATTTCAGTAAATTCTATATGCTGCTTACTTGTAAATGAACTAAGGCAAGATAGAAACCCACAATAATATGCATGCTTCATTAAAACAACGTGTTGATTGGTATAGTTCGGTTAACTCGCCTTCACCAGTATGTTTCGACATACTGACCCTCGTTGAAACAGGTTTCCCGCACCAAGGCGAACCGAACGAGGAGCCGAAGTCATCTTCCCGATCCAGTCCAGCTGTTGGCGTGTTCAGATCGCGCCATCCTTGAAGCATTTTGAAGTAGGAGCTTGCAACTCTGTACACAATACAGCTCCGTGGCAAAGCCGTCCTCCAGCCCGGAGTTCTAAGTTATTTTGAAGTTTAGTAAAGGGATGTAATGTACATGACTGCTATCTCATTTTGTGTCAACACTTTTTAAGCCCGTGCGGCAAATTAGCTGACTCGTTCAAGAGTTTGTAATAGATGTTTATTATCAATAAAGAGAACTTTTCTATGTTTCAACTTGTATTCAATTTATCTGCGTACTCTGAATATGTGCTCGTTATGCAAAACATTAAAGCTTTGTGCGGGCGCAACCCCAGGCCCGCACGGCGGTCACGATTCGGGGGACGCCCCAACGATTCTACGAAATTGGGTCATGACATAAAGGTATCAGAGCACAGATTCAAGTTCCTTAGACTCTCGTGCTGGAAAAGTTCCTTTAACGATCAAATTCCTGTGCGAACTCTTGAACTCGCTAGGCCAAAATGAGATACGTTCATGCAATAAGTCCATAATACATTATAATCCTAATGTAATTTACCTTCTTTTGAAGGAATGACACCAGCGCAATCTGCAGCGCTAGCACCGGACGAAACGCAATGCCAAGAAAGTAGTTCAGGTACTTCGGGAAGCTCTCGGAGCCAACGGGGCATGTCTCAAGTCGATCCGCTTGAGCGGGTGATGCAAATGTTAGAAGCACAACGGCAAAGAGATGATGCTTGCCAAGCCAAGTTCAAAAGCAATCTAGAGACCCGATTCTCAGTCCAACAGAAGCATGTAGATGCCCTGCAACAAATCGTTCAGACTTTGGCTTCCAACCATTCTGCGGCAACAGCAGCGATACTGGTGGAAGAGCCCATGCTTGAAGTTGAGACGCCGCAAATTCCAAGGCCGAGGGAAGTGACTGCCTTCGACTTTGGCCACTTCAAGAAAGTCTGCAACACCCCATTCAACGGGACTGAGGAACCAATTGTGGATCTAGATTGGTTGGCTGAACTTGAAGACCATTTCGCTCTGCTAGTGGTCCCCGAAGAGAAGCGCGTCGCCTGCGCGCAACTACAGCTCCGCCTCAACGCGCACGATTGGTAGGACGTGCATCGACGATCTCTTCAATTTGACCATGGAGAGGAGGCGATCTCGTGGGCGTCTTTTCGTGCCGCATTTGAAGAGGAGTTTATACCCCCTCCAGTACAACGTCAGATGGAGAATGAGTTCGTGCAGCTGCGGCAGGGCAGTATGATAGTTAAACAGTATGCCGCCGAATTCAACCGACTCTCCAAATTCACTAGCGCCTATTTACCTGATGCAGTGAGTCGAGCTAGAAGGTTTGAAGGTTGTTTGCGCCCTGTTATCCATGTGCACATGGTCGTTCATCAGTATGGGACAATCGGGAAGTCATGAATCACGCTCTATCTCTTGAATCGCAGTATCGTCACATTTCTGTCGGCGCTGTGCATACCTACAATCACAAACACCAAAGCAACGAGAGAGAAAATAATGCTGCAAAGCATCAGATCAACAGTAGCCATCAGAAAGGGAACCCACTGCCTTACTATAATTTTTTACAAAAAGCCGGGGCACCCCACTGCCAATTGTTACCTCCGGAAAGGTTATGCTTCAACTGTGGCGGACAGGGCCACGTATCTCGGGATTGTCCGCCTCCCCTCTAAGCTTCTGCCTCAACAAAATAATCCCTAACTGTTGGTTCTGTTCCTAAGTTTTGGGACGAAACTTCCAATTAGTTGGGTTGGATGTAGCGCCCCGTTCCTCCTATTGGAGGAGCGCGGCTAAGAAACACAAGATGGTATCGTTCGATCGGGATAGATTGAAACAAGAACTCGTCCTCGTTATAGATTTCTTTCTTCGGAATCGATTCCCATATTCAGTGGACCGTGCCCCCGGGATCGACTTAGCGGCAGAGTCAGGAGGGACCTCTCCGCTTTTATCTTTGTTGCCTCGGATTTCGATGTCGCTTGTTGCTTTCGTGCTTTGAGTTGATTTTTGGATTTGCTTCGGTTTTCTTGAACGATTTTGATGGATTTCATTATTTTCGTTCATTGAATTGCACTTCAATTCCGAGATTAGAAAGAGAGGAAGAAGTATTGATCGAGCTGTTCGTGCAATACAGGTGAACGAGCAATAGGCGGCTAACTAGCGGAGTCTTGAATCGCCTCTTTCCTTCTCCCTTCCAACCATCTAAGTGAGTGGATACCATCCCGATTAGCTAGCCCTGCTTCCAAGTCTTCACACCTAAAACTCTTGCATTCTTGTTGTCCCGATCAAAATAATGCCAATAATAACTAAAAGATGCCAAGATAAAATGGGACTAGACTTGGATTATTATGCTTGTCATTCAACTTGGGAACGGTTACTTATTTGCATGCTTGTTCGTTTGAAATATTCTATACATGCTTCAATTTTAGTTAGAATTCATCTTCTTTTATAATTGAGCTAAGCACCTTGTATGCGCATAATTGTTCAGGGAGGCTATGCTAAATGAATCAAGCAACACTGCTTGTCTGTACTCGTGTTGCCTCAACTGCATGAATTGATAGAAAACTAAATAGACTCTGTTAGATCATGGACAACTTGTGCACAAGGTTTCTGGTTCCTACGGACGGTCATCGGGGCACTGGGACCAATCCGATCTGGACGAAACGTCTGTATAGTCGTCTGTATCGTCAGAATGAGGCATGCACCCGCGTTGCACACTCTTCTGTCTTGAGACTATAAATTGTCCTTCGTGGCATCTAGCCAGTGATCCTTTGTGTATTTAAACCTATTGCAAGCTAACTTGTGTCTTCGTGGCAGGGAAGGCATGGTAAGTATTATACAGGTAGTTCAGACGGACAGGTAAAAGCCACCGAACGGTAGCAAGTTCATTTCAGTAAATTTTATATGCTGCTTACTTGTAAATGAACTAAGGTAAGATAGAAACCCACAATAATATGCATGCTTCATTAAAACAACGTATTGATTGGTATAGTTCGGTTAGCTCACCTTCACCAGTATGTTTCGACATACTGACCCTCGTTGAAACATGTTCCCCGCACTAAGGCGAACCGAGCGAGGAGCCGAAGTCATCTTCCCGATCCAGTCCAGCTGTTGGCGTGTTCAGATCGTGCCATCCTTGAAGCATTTTGAAGTAGGAGCTTGCAACTCTGTACACAATGCAGCTCCGTGGCAAAGCCGTCCTCCAGCCCGGAGGTCTAAGTGATTTTAAAGTTTAGTAAAGGGATGTAATGTACAGGACTGCTATCTCATTTTGTGTCAACACTTTTGTAAGCCCATGCGATAAATTAGCTGACTCGTTCAAGAGTTTGTAATAGATGTTCATTATCAATAAAGAGAAATTTTCCATGTTTTAACTTGTGTTCAATTTATCTGCGTATTCTGAATATGTGCTCGTTATGCAAAACATTAAAGCCTTGTGCGGGCGCAACCCCAGGCCCGCACGGCGGTCACGATTCGGGAGATGCCCCAACGATTCCACGAAATTGGGTCGTGACAGTAATCTCAGCCTAGCGCCGCTTGTAACACTTATTCATATCAATAAAGAGTTTGCTTTACTTCTAAACTTGTGTTATTCAATGCTTTCGCTATTGAAGACTCTGTGAACTTGTTACTAATCGCCTATGTATTTATTATTCTGTTGCACTCGGACAATATGTGCGACTCTGTGGCTTAGACCTCTTACCGCCAGCATGGACCACGACCTTACACAGGCGCGACTTACGCTCGTACGACATCATGCCCAGATGGGTCAAACGATCATCCCGCGGGAGCGCTAGCACGGTGATTCTCGCCTAGCGAGGATTGCCGATTAGCCTGTGGGAGATCGGGGCGTGACACCCGTAGCAGCAAGAATATCATGTAATGGGCCAAGCTCTGATACAAAGACTAAAGCACATCCAATAGTAAAGTACATATATATAATCATCTTATAGCCTGTGTGTCTCTCCCCACCCAATGTAACCTCACGTCTCATGTACACAATATCTCATGTCCATAACACGCAAGATCATGACCTCTAGCTAGTACAACGAGTCATAATGATATCTATGTATATGCAAGTCTCATGTCATGAATCCTGTAAGCCTATATAGAATCACCATGAATAACTCAAAAAAGATTCTATCACATGAATAGTATCAAGTGTCCTATGGTATGACGTACTTGGTAAAACAAGCACGCAAAATATAGGATGGTGGTATCAACTCTCTAAATGATGTTACACGACTCCGTGTACGACGTCGACACCCGAATCTTGTTCGAACGCTAAGCAATGTCTCACGATCCTAGGTTAAATAAGTACATCACAGAAGTATATATATAGAAAGAACACATGCAAATAATATATCAGGATCTCTGCAAGTTGGCAATGTATACTTGCCTGGGTTCTGAGCTCCGTTAGTTGCTCCGATATAAGTGGAATCTCCAAGTACGCCTTCGGTTGCTGAAACAAACATCACCATTGCTCTTAGAATACTTGAAATAGCTAGGATTGACTACCCATAAGTCCAATTTGGACACAAGGGCAGAATTGACAGTTTCGGGTTAAAGCGGGTTCCATATGTGGCCAACTTCGCACCAAAAAATGTGTCAAAGATAAAGTTCTTCAAATTTATCAAACTTAGTGTCTAAGAGTCCAGAAAAATGATATGAACCCAATGGAATAACCAGAACTGGATTCCGATGAGCCAGTCACGAAATCACCCGTCAAGTAAAACCGTGGGGCCCACGAAATGGTGTTTCGTCAACATTCTTAGAATTAAACCAAACCTGGGTCATAGGACCAGCGTACTACTGCGAACTCGATGGCACAAGTTTCGTTGCGAAACGACAAGCACACACAAAATTATGACGAGTATCAGAATAGGCCGATACGTTATTTTTTGACGGATACTCGTTGATTCTGGTGTGCACGCACATCCAAATCAAGTTTTGCAAAATTCTATATGTCTGCGTTGACGATACGCGCCTTTTGGTATAATTTACATAAGAAAAAGTTGCCTCGTTTAGCGGGACGTACCATATTTTGGGAAAATTTGGGTTTTAGAAACCAAGTTTTTGACGAATTTCAACAGTAATTAAATCACAGCATAATCAACAATAAAATAAACTAATTGAAGAGCTTAAAAATTGGTTATGTTGTCTAATTTACTGTTCAAGTAGAATTTTAACATCGCATGCCGTTATAAAGATAACGGGACTCAAACACACGCACTTGGGACAGTTTTTGTTCTTAAAAACTGGATCATTTTTTCCTGTTTTGTGTCGCAATTTGCGATCGACACAGGACACGATAAGCTAAAATAATTATACATGGTTAAAAGCAGTCATGTGGTCTTCACATAGGATTCAACGGGTTACTGTTAGGTCTACTTAGCATGGAGAAATCGGAGAGAGAAGAAGGGTACCTTGATGTGTGCTGATGATCGTGAATGACTGAACGGCTGTTCGTGGCGGCTGCGCACGGCGATCCGGCGGTCGTCGGTAGTCGGCGATGGTCGGCTGGACTGGTGGTGGAAGGCTGGTGGTGGTGGTGTATATATAGGGTGAAAGGGGGGAGTTACAGGGAGAGGAAGAGTGGGGGTCGGGCGGTTGACGGAGAGGGGAAGGGAGAAGGTTGCGGGGGTTTCGGGTGTTACTGTAGTGGGGGTTGCTGTAGGGGTGCGGGTTATTGGGTTTACGAGTACGGGTTCAGGTTTGGGTATGGGTTGGTTTAGGATTCGGTTGGTTTAGTTTGGTTTGGGTTGGTTTAATAATTAATAACCATATATATGTATATGCATATTTAGCCATCTAAAAATAGTTTTGGATCTCAATAAATTTCAGAAAAATTCTACAATACTCTAGTAATAGTTGTACACCCAAAAATATTTTTTTTTATGTAATAATAACAATTATTTAAATAAACATAAATATTAATCCATTAATATATATTTATTCTAATTAGCTAAAATTACTGAAAAATCTCCCTTAATCTCAATATTTACATAATAACCATATTAATAAAATTTGAAATTAAATCTAAAAATTAGGGCTTTACAATCTATCCAACTTAAAAGAATTGTGTCCTCGCAATTAAGAGAACGAAACGTAACTGGTCAGAAAAGGTTTGCTCCAGAAGAGATGACACGGTTGTAAGACATGTTTGTTGAAGCACGACACAAAGAATAAGGGACCATGAACAAGGAAAAAATCATGAGGAAGGGTGAGAGTTTTGTTCAAGCAGAGCACGTAGTGAAGAAATAAAAACTTTTTCTTAGGCAATAAGAGATAAGTAACTCAAGCGTAATAGAGTCTGATTAGAGCGAGGATCAAATACAGCTTCTGAAAACTTGGGTACCACTTTCATATTACTACTCTAGACCAACAAGTCATGCTAACATAATACTAGGTATATGCTAGGGAATGGAACTAACAGGCACATGCTAAAGTATTACTAGGAATATTCATTACTATAGATAGCTATGATAAAACTAAATCTTACTCATATTCGCTACTCATCGAGTCCGTGCCTCCTCCACTGTCATCGCAAAAGCCTGTCCACGTCTCTGTGATGGTGACCTCTGCTGTTGCTGGGCCTGCTGGAAGAGTGATGTCTGTGATGCTAAGGGTGGCCTCGGCTGATATCCTCCCAGTGTTGGTGGTCTGAATCCTCCATCTTTCGCCTGTGATATTCCTGGTGCTGGATAAGCTGGTCGATGTGGCTGCTGGACTGGTCTCGGTGTTGGTAAAGCTTGTCGGTGAACCATCGGTGCTTGTCCTCGATGCTCCGTAAAATTTCTGGTTGAATGTTGACTGGATCCGCAAACCAAACATAATCCCAATCTGCATCGACATTCCTTGACGAGATGGCCTACCTTGCCACAATAATGACAAGTAGGGAGTCCTGGTGCTGGTGTTGGTAGGGCTGGTCGATGAATCATCAGTGCTCCTTGTAAATACCCTGATTTTTTAGAATTAAAGTTTAAATTTTTAATTATTGGTATTTATGAATTACTGAGTTTAAGGAAGAATTTTCTGTAATTTTTAGCAATTTATAATATATAATATTCATAAATTTATAATATGTGTATTTAATTAATTATTGAAATAGTGTAGAAATTATATTTGTGGGTGTACAACTATTAATAGAGTATTGCATAATTTTTTTGAAATTTATTGGGGTCCAAAACTATTTTTAGATGGCCATATATGCATATATATATTTTTTGGTTTAATTAAACCAACCTAAATCAAACCAAACCAAACCACCCGAACCCGGATTCTTAAACCCGTACCTGCAGACCCTAACCCGTATTCAATAACCCACCAAAAACCTATAATAACTCTCCTGAAATCCCCGCACCCCTCCTCTTCACCTCCCCGAAATTGACGACCTGACTCCTTCTTTCCCCTTCTGTAACTCCCTCCCATTCACCCTATTTAAACCCTAGCCTAGCCGACCACCACCACCATTATCTCTTCTACCACCCCGACCAATCTCGGCCGCCGACGATCGCTGGACAGTCACCGTCGCACGCCGCAAGACGCCTCCGCACAGCCCTCTAGAATCCCCAACCAGCAGCAGTAACGAGCTACACTACTTCTAGCCCTTGTATCTCCCTGCACAATTAACTAATTATTGACCCGTTGAATCCTATGCAAAGACCACTTGACCCCCTTGAACCTTGTGTAATTAGTTTAACCTATTGTGTTATGTGTTGGTCGTAATTGGCAACGCAAAACTGGAAAAAAATGACCCAGTTTGTAGTTCATAAACTGTTCCAACCACCCATGTTCATGTCTAATTTTCTTCCAACCTAGTTAATATTTTTAAAATTTACTTAAACAGTAGTTTAGACAACATAAACAAGTTTTAATCTCTTTAATTAGTTTATTTTAATTCGATGTATGATGTGTTTTATTTGCTGTTGAAATCTATCAAAAACTTGGTTTTTTAAACCAGAAATTTCCTGAAATGGGGTACGTTCCGCTAAATGAGGCGACTTTATCGTGTGCAAATTATACCAAAAGGCGCGTATCGTCAACGCGGACGTGTAAAATTTTGCGGAAGTTAATTTGGATGCGCGTACACACCGGAATTAACGCGTATCCGTCAAAAAGTCTCGTATCGGCCTATTCTGACACTTGTTATAATTTTGTGTGTGCTTATCATTTTGCAATGAAACTTATGCCATCAGATTCATAGCGTTACGCTGGTCATGTGACCCAAGTTTGGTTTGATTCTGAGAACGTTGACGAAACACCATTTTTTGTACCCCACGGTTCCACTTGACGGTCGATTTCGTGAACGGCGCATCAGAATCCAGTTCTGGACATTCCGTTGGGTTTATATCATTGTTCTAGACTCTTAGACACTAAGTTTGACAAATTTGGAGAACTTTATCTCTGGCACATTTTTCGGTGCTAAGTGGACCACATGTGGATCCCGCTTTGACAAAAAACTGTCAATTCTGTCCCTGTGTCCAAATTGGACTTATGGGTAGTTGATCCTAACTATTTCAAGTTTTCTGAGAGCAATGGTAATATTTTTTTCAGCATCCGGAGGCGTACCTGGAAATTTCACTTATATCGGAGCAACTAACGGAGCTCAGAAAACAGGCAAGTGTACCTTGCCAATTTGCAGTAGATCCTGTGATATTATTTGCATGTGTTATTTCTATATATATATTCTGTGATGTATCTGTTCAACCTAGGACCATGATACGTTGCTTTGCATCCGAACAAAATTTGGGTGTCGACGCCGTATGCGGACTCGTGTGGCATCATTTAGAGAATTGATTCAACGATCATAGTTTTGCGAGCTTGCTTTACCAAGTACGTCATACCATAGGACACTTGATACTATTCATGTGACAAAATCTTTTTTGAGTTATTTATGGTGATTATGTATAGGCTTACAGGATTCGTGATAGAAGACTTGCATATACATAGATATCATTATGACTCGCTGTACTAGCTAGAGGCCATGAACTTGCGCGTTATGGACATGAGACATTGTAGAAAAGAGATTATATTAGGTAGGGAGAGACACACAGGCAACAGGCTTATTATATACATATATACTTTATTATTGTGGTACTTTAGTCTCTATTCCAGAGCTTGGCCCATTACGTGATATTCTTGCTGCTACGGGCTTCCCGACACAGAGCTTGTAGTGGTTTCAGCCTAAGTACTAGTGATGCTCTCATTTATATTTCACTTAGCTGGTTACATAGCTTGTCCTGAGGATCTATTTTTATATACTGTATTTTATTTGGCTTGAATGTTTATTGTACCTTGATATGTCCCCTGAGGACCTGAATCCGGATTATGTCCCCAGGTACAGTAGAGGAGGATTACCCTGAGATATACGGGACAGGAGCTGACGCTGGAGCAGTACTAGCACCAGAGGACGAGGTTGTGCCGGAGGATTTCTCCTGAGTATTTCAGTTTCATACTCAGTTATTTATGCTCATTGTTATTTCATATATGGACTCATGGACATATGTATTGGTGATATTCTCTTTCTTTTATTGTGTTGGGTTGTTCCCCGAGACACTATTTATTTGGATTTATTGATGGATTATTTTCTTTATCTATTATCTTGACTAATTTATTATATTGACTTGAGTTTACGTTCTGTGGATGAGATTAGAATTATACTTTGATAGATGCTGTAGACTGTATTTATATTTACTACAGCTTAAGTACACTCTAACGGGTCCATTAAATTGGATTTTTTCATTGGAGTTGTGCTGCTGGCCATTGCCATGTGGCTAGTCCCTCGTTATTTTAGGACTGGGACATGACATAGTTTTTGTAGTGGCCCATGCAGGTCTACGATTATATTGCTTTAATTTCAACTAAGGAACCGAGCAAGCCTGCAATTATGATAGGATAAACTATAGGATCTCATCCACTTGTTGATATATTCTTGACCTCTATATCGACTTCAAAATAATTTCTTGACTTGCATCCTACCTTGATTCCTCTGTACGCCTCTCATAGTTTACTTTGTATACAGAGTAATGGATCCACGAGCCAGTGACGCAACTTTCGCGGGATCACCACAAGGTGCTGTGGTCACTTACGACGATAGGGTGACGCCACTAAGTGGAGATCCCTCCACTCAACAAAGCAATTAAGCAGATCAGCATGCCTCGAGGTTCCGGCGAGACGATATTCCACCACCGTCATAGTTTACTCCACCAATACCCATTTTTCTACCAGGACAGCCTATGGACGGACAACAGATATTATAAATGTTCTACACAATGATACAAGTACAATAATAGGTTCATTAAGAGGCCCAACAATGCCGGACGGAAAAGTTCTTTGATGGACTTAGCTTTGAGCTACAAAGATTAATCGGCTCCATTGCAACTACTTCTTATACAAACTTCCTTGCTGCAGCGTGACGCATGGAGCGCATTATCAGGAGAGAGTCCATCCAGAAGCGGCCGCATGCACTAACACCAGATCAAGCGCAGCAAAGAGGAGCTGCAAAGCGACCACAGATGAATCTACCACAGAGATTATTTACACCACTAGCACTAGTCTTTCCTACTTGTTACTACTGTGGCAAGGTAGGCCATGTTGAGAAAGAATCCAGATGCAAATGGGGATTATGTTTAGTTTATGGATCCATCCAGCATTCAGCTAGGGATTTCCCTGAGCGTCGAGAGAGAGAGAGCACTGATGATTTATCGACCAGCCCCACCAGCACCAGCACTAAGGAATGCCGACGCAGATTAGGATTGTGCTTGGTTTGCGTATCCAGCCAACATTCAGCAAGAAATTGCATGGAGCATCGAGGAGAAACACCGATGATTCACCGACGAGCACCGTTGGTTAAACGACAAGTTTTACTAGCACCGGATGGATATCAGCCGATGCCACCCTTGGCACCACTGGCTGCACTCTTCCAGCAAACCCAGCAATAGCAGAGAGCACCACCATAAGGACATGGATAGGCTTTTGCGATGACAGTGGAGGAGGCACAGCCTCGAGGAGTAGCGAATATGAGTAAGATTTAGTTTTATCATAGCTAGCTATAATAGCAAATATTCCTATTCATACTTTAGCATGTGACAGTTAGTTTCTTTTCCTAGCCTATACCTAGTATTATGTTAGCATGAACTTGTTAGTCTAGATTAGTAATATGTCAGTGGTACCCAAGTTTTTATAAGTTGTAATTGATCTTCGTTCTAACCAGGCTCCTTTACTCTTAGTTACTTATCTCTCATTGCTTAGGAAAAAGTTTTTATTTTTTTCCTACGTGTTCTGCTTGAACAAAACACTCACCCTTCCTTCCAATTTTTTCTTGTTCATGATTCCTTATCGTTTTTGTCGTGCTTCAACAAACATGTCTTGCAATCGCGTCATCTCTTCTGGTGGAGCAAACCTTTTCTTTACCGGTTACGTTTCATTTTCTTAATTGTGATGACACAATTATTTTAAGTTGGGTAGATTGTAAGTACCCTGATTTTTTAGAATTAAAGTTTAAAATTTTAGTTATTGGTATTTATGAATTACTAAGTTTAAGGGAGGATTTTCTGTAATTTTTAGCAATTTATAATATATAATATTCATGAATTTATAATTATGTGTATTTAATTAATTATTAAAATAGTGTAAAAATTATATTTTTGGGTGTACAACTACTAATAGAGTATTGTATAATTTTTTGGAATTTATTGGGGTCCAAAACTATTTTTAGATGGCCATATATATATATATATATATATATATATATATATATATATATTGGTTTAATTAAACCAACCCAAACAAATCTAAACCAACCCAAACCAACCAAAACCAAACCACCCGAACCCGGATCCTTAAACCTGTACCCACAGACCCGCTAACCCGTATCCAATAACCCACCAAAAACCTACAGTAAGTCTCCTGAAACCCCCGCACCCCTCCGCTTCACCTCCCCGAAACCGACGACCCGACTCCTCCTTTCCCCTTCTGTAACTCCCTCCCCTTCACCCTATTTAAACCCTAGCCCAGCCGACCACCACCACCATCATCTCCTCTACCACTCTGACCAACCCCGGCTGTCGCCGACACGCTGGACAATCGCCGTCGCATGCCGCAAGACACCTCCGCACAGCCTACCAGAATCCTCGAGCAGCTGCAGTAACGAGGTACACTACTTTTAGCCCTTGTATCTCCCTGCACAGTTAACTAAATATCGACCCGTCAAATCCTATGCGAAGACCAAATGACCCCCTTGAACCTTGTGTAATTAGTTTAAACTATCGTGTCATATGTCGGTCATAATTCGCGATGCAAAACAGGAAAAAAATGACCCAGTTTGTAGTTCAAAAATTGTTCCAACCACCCATGTTCATGTCTGATTTTTTCCAACCTAGTTAATATTTTTAAATTCTACTTGAACAATAATTTAGACAACATAAACAAGTTTTAATCTCTTTAATTAGTTTATTTTAATTTGATGTATGTTTTATGATGTATTTTATTTGCTGTTGAAATCTGTTAAAAACTTGGTTTTTAAAACCCAAAATTTCCTGAAATGGGGTGCGTCCTGCTAAACGAGACGACTTCGTCATGTTCGAATTCTACCGAAAGACGCGTATCGTCAACGCGGATATGTGAGATTTTACGGAAGTTGATTTGGATGTGCGTGCACACCGGAATCAACGCGTATCCGTAAAAAAGTCTCGTATCGACCTGTTCTGACACTCGTCATAATTTTGTCTGTGCTTGTCGTTTTGCAACAAAACTTGCGCCATCGGATTCGCAGTATTACGCTGGTCCTGTGACCCAAGTTTGGTTCAATTCTGAGAACAGTGACGAAACACCGTTTCGCGGGCCCCACGGTTTCACTTGACGGACGATTTTGTGACCGGCTTATCGAAATCCACTTCTGGACATTCCATTGGGTTTATATCATCGTTATGGACTCGTAGACCCTAAGTTTGACGAATTTGGAGAACTTTGTCTCTGGCACATTTTTTGGTGCGAAGTGGACCACATGTGGACCCCACTTTGACCAGAAACTGTCAATTCTGTCCCTGTGGACATGAGACGTTGTAGACATGCGATATGAGATTACATTGGCTGGGGAGACACACACAGGCTACAGGCTGATTATATATATATATACTTTATTATTGAGGTGCTTTAGTCTCTGTTCCAGAGCTTGGTCCATTGCGTGATATTCTTGCTGCTACGGGCTCCCCGACACAGAGCTTGTAGTGATTTCAGCCTGAGTACTAGTGATGCACTCATTTGCATTTCACTTAGCTGGTTACATAGCTTGCCCTGAGGATCTATTTTTATATACTTTATTTCATTTGGCTTGAGTGTTTATTGTACCTTGCTATGTCCCCTGAGGACCTGAATCTGGATTATGTCCCCAGGTACAGTAGAGGAGGATTACCCCGAGATATACGGGACATGAGATGACGTTGGAGCAGTACTAGCACCAGAGGACGAGGTTGTGCCAGAGGATTTCTCCTGAGTATTTCAGTTTCATACTCAGTTATTTATGCTCATTTTTATTTCATACCTGGACTCATGGATATATGTATTGGTGATATTCTCTTTCTTTTATTATGTCGGGTTGTTCCCCGAGACACTATTTATTTGGATTTATTGATGGATTATTTCCTTTATCTATTATCTTGACTGATTTATCATATTGACTTGAGTTTACTATCTGTGGATAAGATTAGAATTATACTGTGATAGATGTTGTAGACTACATTTAGTTTTATTATAGCTTAGTGCACTCTAACGGGTCCATTAAATTGGGTTTGCCCATTGGAGTTGTGCTGCTGGCCATTGCCACGTGGCTAGTCCCTCGGTATTTTGGGACTGGGGCGTGACACTCCTCTCCACTGTTCTATACAGTTCCGTGCCGAGTGTTGTCCCGATCCGCAAATCAAACATAGCCCCAACTTGCGTCTGTACTCGCTCTCGTAATGACCATGCTTGCCATAATATTGACATGTAGGCAGTGTCAGTAGTATTGCTCTGGGTGGCTGGTGCATTTGAGGTCTCTTTGCAGCTTCTTCCTGTGGTGCTCTGGCTAGTGCTGATGTGAACGACCATTTCTGGCTGGACTCTCTCCTGGTGATGCGCTCCATGCGTCAGGCTGCAGCAAGGACGTCTATATAAGAAGTAGTTGCAACGGCCGATTAATCTCTGTAGCTCAAAGCTAAGTCCGTCAAAGAACTTCTCCGCCTTCTCTTCTTCTGTATGGAACAATGTAGGGCCGAGCAATTGAATCAAGCATGATGCAAGTCAAAAAATTTATTCCAGTCTGATATAGAGGTCAAGAACGTATCAATATGTGGATGAGATCCTATAATTTATTCTATCTTAATTTGTAGGCTTGCTTGGTTCCTTAGTTGAAACCGAAGCAGTATAGTAGTAGATCTGCATGGGCCACCACAAAAACTATGTTATGCCCCAGTCCTAAAATATCCAGGAACTAGCCACGTTGCAATGGCCAACAACACAACTCCAATGGGTAAACCTAATTTAATGGACCCGTTAGGCTATGGAAGACGAACACAGGCATGAGTGGATAGAGGCCATGCAGGAGGAGATGAGTTCCTTGGAGGCCAACTCTACTTATGATATGGTGCGGTTGCCAAAGGGCAAGAATGCTTTGAAGAATCGATAGGTGTTCAGAGAGAAGTAGACAAATGATGCTACTCGCCCATAATACAAAGCGAGGATGGTAGTTAAAGGCTACGGTCAGCAAAAATGCGTAGATTATGATGAGATCTTTTCACCAGTCGTCAAGCAGTCGTCTATTCGGGTGGTGCTAGCATTGGCAACCAGTTTTAACTTGGAGGTCGAGCAAATGAACGTGAAGATGACATTCCTCCACGGTGATATTGAGGAGGAGTTGTACATGGAGTAGCCGGAGAGATTCTGTGAGAAGGGCAAGTCACACTTGGTCTGCCAGTTGAGAAATAGCTTGTATGGTCTGAAGCAGGCTCCGAGACAGTGGTACATAAAGTTTGAGTCATTTATGGGGGAGCATGGTTACGTATGGACGACATCGGACCACTGTGTATTTGTGAGATACTTTGCCGAGGATGATTTCATTATTTTATTGCTCTATATTGATGATATACTACTGGTGGGTCAGAATGCCACTACGATAGCGGAGTTGATGTGCCAACTATGTGCGGCCTTCTCCATAAAGGATTTGGGCGCATCGAAGACTATTATTAGGATGGAGATCAGTCGAGAGAGAAAGAGTCCAAGCTGCTACACTTGTCCCAAAAGAAGTACATCATCGGGTACTTCAATATTTCAAGATGGATGGGTCGAAGAAAGTGAGTAACCCCCTTGCGGCTCACTTTAAGTTCACTGAGGAGCAGTGTCCATCTACCGAGGAGAAGGAAGATATGGAGCAGGTTCCATATACCTCAGTTGTGGGGAGTCTTATGTATGCTATGATGTGTACGAGGCTAGACATTGCTCATGCAGTTGGCACAGTTAGCATGTATACTTCCAATCATAGAAGGATACATTGGGGTGGGGTCAAGTGGATTCTACGATATCTTCAGGGCACTGCTGATTGAAGACTTTCTTTTGGTGGTGACTAGCCGAAGCTGGTTGGGTATACCGACGCTGATATGGTTGGAGATGTAGAGATGAGGCGATCGACTTTGGGCTATGTGATGATGTTTGCTGGTGGTGCAGTATTATGGCAGTCGCGGTTGCAGAAGTGTGTTGTTTTTTCGACGACAAAGGCAGAGTACATTGCAGCGACAGAGGCTTGCAAGGAGTTGCTGTGGATAAAGATGCTGTTGCAGAAAATTTGGCTAAAGCAAGAGCAGTATCCTTTGCTTTGTGATATTCAGAGTGCTATCACCTTGTGAAGAACCAGATATTTCATAGCCAATCCAAGCACATTGAAACCCGGTATCATTGGATACAGGATGTTGTGGAAAAGAAGGAAGTGACGCTTGAGAAGTTTCATACAGATGACAACGGAGAAGACATGTTCAAAAAGAATCTTCCAAGAAAAAAAATTTGAGTACTACAGGAGGATCATCGGGATAACGACCCCCTCCACATAGTTGTGAAGGGAAAGATTTGTTGGAGTGTGTGGGGTTCCCAATCTATGTGGAGAAAACCCTGGACTGTGACGAGCGCCATCTGTGTGTCGAAAAAGCTCGTGATGTGCAATGAACGCCGTGTATTAGAACATTTATGGTGAGCAAATATTATATTAGATTTCTATCTTTGACTTTAATTATGTATTTATGATTGGATCTTTCATATATTAACTTTCCATATAATTGGATTTCCAATTTATGGTAAGCTAATTTATGATTTAATTTCCATTAAATATATGATTAAATATAATTGGATTTCCATAAATATTTTTGGCTTCCATATATAGATTTATATATGGAAACCTTAATTCATGCAAGGGTTTATATAAAGGCTCATGCGATATACAACAACATGAAAAAAAAATAAGAGAGAAAAAAAGGTGGCAAGTGTGCCATTGCAACTTTGGAGAGTAGAAAGAAGGATTAGAGGCCGTTTCGGAGAAGAAGATCAATTTGGGATATTTTTTATTTTATTTTTTCTTCGTGGTTGTAATCTATTTTATGTTCCAAAGAGTTGCGGTGATCCGTGTTGGATCGGTGAGGAGCTTGTAGAGGCTGTAATCTCTTTATTCCATTAGTGGAGGTTCTTCAGGGTTGGACTCCGATTGTCCCGTGGTTTTTTTCATCTGGATTTTTTACGTAAAAATCTCTGTGTCTGCGAT
The DNA here is from genome assembly GCA_036927795.1 of Iris macrosiphon. Taxonomy (NCBI): domain Eukaryota; kingdom Viridiplantae; phylum Streptophyta; class Magnoliopsida; order Asparagales; family Iridaceae; genus Iris; species Iris macrosiphon. The sequence goes on along the minus strand of JAYESA010000009.1, from coordinate 161,235,341 downwards.
TTGTGTTTGGTATTTTTTGATTTTTGCGTTTTGCTCGGTTCTCTCGTAGGTACTCTTTGGTTTGGGGAACGATTTCCGCCTTTCGTTCCCAACAATGGGTTCAACGCAGGTGCGGTTCAAGTTCGGTGCAGGTGCGGGACGAGATATGTGGGGCCTTCGGTCAGGTGTCTGTAACACAATTACCTCTTATATATATATATATATATATATATATATATATATATATATGTGTGTGTGTGTGTGTGTGTGTGTGTGTGTGTGTGTGCGTGTCGTCAAGGAGATGAATCCATTGCACACTTATTCTTCCAATGTTCGGTGGCTTGGGTCATTTGGCAATCCCAACAGGATAGGTTGAGGAAGCATAGCAGGGGTTCTCAAGATTGGAAGGCAATAGCGACGGACATCAGAAGAGGAAAGAAGCGGGGCTCTACTTGGTTCAATAAGGCACATATCTGACTTGCTGCATCGGTTTGGCATGTTTAGAAGGAGCGTAACAACCGAAATTTTGAGGGCTGATGACGACTACTATAGAGATTATTCATAATATTGAGCATGGTGTTAATGTAATGAGGACACATGCACAACCTTAAGATGATATTTGTAGTCAGGATATTGCTTTAAGAAATAGAATTACCTTTATATATATATATATATATATATATATATATATATATATATATATATATATATATATATTTGGGAAGAGATAATTGTGTTACAGACTCCTGGTCTGAAGGCCTACAAACTCGGTCCGAAGGTCCGCACCTGCACCGTATCTGCATCTCACCTTAACCGTACCTGAACCGAACCACTACTCATATTAATTCCTCCACATAAAATTAAATGTGTTTTCCCATTGCTTGAACCCGTAATCTCTTGGGGATGTCTCACTCTTACCACTTGAACTAGAGATCATTAACATATATATATATATATATATATATATATATATATATATATATATATATATATATATATATATATATATATATATACATTTGGATTAACTAGGTGTAGTTATAATGGTTGCGTGACTACTACTTCACATGAATATAGTGCAAAGTGATGGGCTAAACAATTTTGTTCTCATAACAGGTGTCACTGCGCGTAATATACATATAATGAATCTTCAATGTTAAATGAAAGTTCTGGTCCACAAGATGCTAGTGGTAGCCCCTTTAACTCTACTTCCTTGATTAGACCTTGTGATAGCGAAGCATTTCGGCATCGTTTGGTTAGCGAAATGAAAAGGAAAGAAATCAATAACTTGCCATTTTTTTTCTTTTGAAAAATAATTCTTTCTACTAATTGTTTTCGGTGTTTAAAAAGATCAAAAAAAAATGAAAAAAATAAAAAAAATAAAATAAATTTTAGTTGAAAAAAGCAAAATTTTGGTCGAGTGCTCTCTTCTAATTTTTTTTTTAATTTTTTTCTTTTCTTTTCTTTCCTTTTTTTTTTTTTCTGCATCCAAATATAATAATAATAAAAAGAGAGAGTTTTCTTCTCTCTCCTTCGGAATGTGAATTCGGCGCATCTCGCTATTATTAGTTAATGTAAGTGTGACCTACCGATCCAAATTAAGTATAATTTATATGAGGTATCATGTCAAGCTGGTTGCTAGCTATTATAGCTGTGATGCTAACATGCACATTGATCAATTTGGATCCAGTTATAGTTATCTGACTTTTCTTTAAAAGGCCATTAGTTAGATAGATATATCAACTTATCATGAAAGCAGCGAATTAATTGTTTTAATACCGGCCCCAATTGGTACGTCATTGGAGCTTATAGAATTTTGTGAAGCTTGCCTTTGTTTTATAATATATATATATATATATATATATATATATATATATATATATATATATATATATATATATATATATATATGTTGACATCATCTTATGTCTATCTGTAAAATGGAAATGAGCCATAGGTTCATATTTCTACATGAGCCAAGCACACGTGGACCAATAGTAATGGATTCCAACATCCCATGTGCACCCATATGCACTAGTACACTCAATTTATTTTGGTCCACATGTACATTGGTTCATGTAGAAATATGAGTTTATGGCTCATATTTCATTTTTTCTATATATATATATAAGTTTATGAAACAAATATTAGATAAGATGTGCATGTCACATGAAAGGCTTCCCTAATATATATGTAGTATAGGATGCCTAAAGGGTTTCAGCTGTTGATTTTTTTTTTTCATGTTATCATGCCATATTACCTATTTGTAGAGGTTGATGTCAGTTGTTAAGAGTGCTTTGTGCCCAGCTCTGTTATTAATGTGAATTTGTATTCCACTTTAAATTGATATTTAACCATTTTCTGTAAGATGGAAGTCATGACAAATCTGAACCAGTTTATATATATATATATATATATATATATATATATATATATATATAAAAGAAACTTCTTATTCAAAAGATAGAAAATGAGGAGTACCTGTATCTGGTGGAGTTTTTCCTTTGTTTGTGAAATATTTCTCTCTCAAGACTAGAAAGATAGTCTCACATTAAAAAATATTCCAAGTGGGTATCTCAATATAATACCATGCTTGGTATTGAGGTATGCAAATGGGATGGTGTCCCAAGTGGATGCCATGTGGGGTGTTATCCTTAGGATTAAGACTAAATTCTTCAAGAAAGTATTTATACATTTTGTCACTCTTTTGAGAAAATTTTTATAGGAACAAAATTGGACTTAGCGACTCGGATTCAGACGCGAAGTGACGCACGTCAGCATCGTCGCATGACGCTTGTGCGCATTTGTTGCGATCGTTCCTGCGTGCGTTTTCGCACATGACTCTGAGCGAGTATGCATCTCTGTGCGCGTAAGCTGCAACTTCCGATGTTATTCCTCATGAACTCTGGTTCAAAGTCAGACCCAACTTGAAAGTCATTCGAGTGTGGGGGTGTCTGGCATATGTGAAGTTTCCGGACTTAAAGATTCAGAAGCAGAAAACGAGAACTACGAAGACTATATTCTTGGGATATGCTAAAAAGAGTGATGCTTGGAGGTTCCTTGATATCGAATCTAATTATATCATCGAATCCCGCGATACAATATTCTTTGAAGATAAATTTGCAAGGCATAAGAACATTGTTCTCGCGAACATTCCGGAGAATAATGTGGGTGCAAAGAGGCTGACGCTTCCAATAAAAATGTAGTCCAAGAAGAAGTTGTCGTTGAATAGAGACCATATTCGATGTAGAACTCGTAGAGCCGACGACTAAGTGAGTGAGGAGGCAGAAGGACATCGGAGATGATTTTCTCACCTATCATGTGTAAACAGATCCGCTTACCTATGATGATGCGATAGAAATCAGAGATGATATTTCCTGGAATGAGACTATCAATGATGAGTTTGACTCTATAACCTCTAACAATACTTGGGTGTTGGTTGATCTGCCCGAAGGAGCAAAGCCTATTGGATATAAATGGATCTTTAAGAAGAAGATGAAGGTCGACGGAACTGTTGACAAGTTCAAGACAAAACTGGTAGCAAAGGGGTTTTCTTAGAAGAAGGGGATCGACTACTTCGACACATATGCTCCAGTAGCGTGGATAACAACCACAAGGACGTTGATTTCTCTGAGTGCAATTCACAAGCTAGTGATACATCAGATGGATGTTAAAATAATATTCCTGAGTGGAGAGTTGATCGAAGAGATTTACATATAATTGCTAGAAGGATTTGTCGTCAAGGGTCTTGAGAACAAAGTCTTTAAGTTGGTGAATCACTTTACGGTCTGAAGCAAGCTCACAAGATGTGGCATGAAAAGTTTGATAAATTTATTAGATCAAATGACTACATGGTTAGCGAGACAGATAAGTGTGTTTACACAAAGTTCGCTTATGGAATTTGAGTCATAGTTTGTTCTTATGTGGATGACATGCTAATCATGGGTACTGATTTAGTATGTGTCACTGAGACAAAGAAGTTTCTCTCATCCAATTTTAGTATGAAAGACTTGGGGGATGCTGATGTCATATTGGGGATAAAGATCATCCGGACAGACACTTGAGTGGTGCTGTCATAATCATATTACATTGAGAAGATGCCTACACGCTATGGATATCAGATCTTCAAGGGATCGATACTCCGTATAGGTATGACAAGAAGCTGAAGCCTAATCCAAGGAAAAGTAGTAGGAAGTTAGAGTACTCAAGCGTTATCAGGAGTTTGATTTATGCTACAACTAACACTATGCCTGACATAGCTTTTGCAGTAGGGATGCTGAGTCAGTTCAAGAGCAATCCAGGTGTTGAGCACTAGAAAGCTATGAAGAAAGTGATAAAAATCTCAAGATGATTCAGAAGTTTGCACTGTACTACAGCGAATATCCGACAGTAGTAGAAATCTTCAGTGATGCAGGATGGTGGTCAAAAGTAGAGAGTGAAAGGTCCACATGAGAATACGTCTTCTCCATGGGTGGAGCTGCTATATCTTGAAAGTCAAAGAAGCAAATAATGCTCCCTCATTCCTTCTAGGAATCTGAGTTCTATGCACTTGTGGCTGCAGCAGATGAAGCAGAATAATTTCGGGAGCTCATGTATGATCTTTCACTGGTTGGTGCACATATTGTGGAAGTGCCGATCTACTACGACCACCAAGCGACAACAACAGTGGCATCAAATGATCTCTTTAATGGTAAGAAGATGATTGTGTAGCTTAGACAAAAATTAGTGAATGATCTTATCGAGACTTGAGTTATTGTTGTGATTGATGTTCAAAGCCAGAAGAATTTGGCAGATTCGTTCACCAAAGGCCTCCAGCGCCAGCTGGTAAAGGACACAACAAGCAAAATAGGCTTGAAGGCATTCTAATATTGTGTCTTTTTAATTCTACCATAAAATTTTATGCTATTAGTTTAAAGAGAAATCTACTAGACATTTTGCTTTTAGTTTAAAAAAGAATCATTGACTGGAAAAATATCAGGGACAGTAGGTAGTCCTTTGAGACATTAAGGGGATACGGACCCAGAACCACTATTGTCTACTATTTGTTCTTTAAATAGAATTGGTCCCATGGGAGGATAACCATGGGCCTTAATGAGTTATCGGGCATTTTGAATATCCGGCTTGCTTTACAGGAAGCACGAGTGGCTTGACACCACAAAAGGGATGGTAACCCCATGCTACAGAGGTGTGATACAACGATGAGGTAATATCACTACCACATTTTCTAGGAAAGGGTATTTTGGTCATTTCATAATTAATTAAATATTGTGCATGTTGTACATTTATTTAATATAATTTTTATTTATTGTTAGATGTTAGTTTATTATTTTGGACTTGTGTTAGTGGACCTAACTAGTTTAGATTAGATCCACGGACTAACATTTAAATCTTGTTAGAATTGAGCCCAATTAGAAGTCCATTCATTAGGAGGATGATTAAATAAGTTAAACCTATTAGACTAGAACCTTATTTCCTTAATTATTTTTTAATGAGAGGCCCCAAGGGGTATTTTAGACTTTACATAGTAGCCTGGGGAGGGGGTTTGGTGGCCGGCCATAATTCAAAGGGAGGAAAAGTTTCTCTTTCTTTATTTTTATTTTAAATCTATATCTAGAATTTTCTCTTCCAAATTTTTTCATTCCCACATCAAATTTTACCCAAATTTTTTTCAAATTCCTTCCCAAATCATCATTGGAGGCTATTAGAGTAAGGATCTACAAGGAGGAAGCAAGGATCTACAAGGAGGAACAAGGATCTACAAGTTGAAGGCTCTTTTCACCCAATTTAAAAGTTTCATTGGGAATCCATCTCCCAATAGGTACAATTTAATTTTTCGTCTTTAATTAGATTATAAATCTGTGTTTTAATTATTAGGAACCACCCCATATGCTAAGGCTACCCATATGAATTGGAATTAGATTCATAGGAGGCCTATGGAGAAAGTTATATGTTATTTTGTGTCAATTTTGGAGGAATTTTAAGATTGACACATCTTGTGTTTGTCAATTGGTCAATTAGACCAAATTAACATATGTTTAATTATGTGTGGCTAGTATCGTGTCCATAATTGGATACGTGTAGGCCGTATCCCGACAATTTGGAGATATAGGTTGATTTGGGAGTTTTCTTCCTACACGAGGGTTTGAACATGTCATATTTTGACACGGACACGTAGATGCGTATTTAACTCTTTGTATTATTCATAAATATTATTTTAAACTTGTTCGTGTTCTTCGGGGTACGTTTGGTTGTGTGGTGGACTCGTATCACAAGCGTATCATAGATCTAGTGTGATACGGGTGCGATGCACTCCACGTATTTATTTTCTTGCATTTCAATATACTTGTGTATAGCTATTAAAATATTATATTTATCATTGTATATGTTATATATATATATATATATATATATATATATATATATATATATATATATATATATATATAATGTGTTATTCTATGTTCATTGTATGATGATTAGTGTGTATCTATTGTATAGATAGATATGCATATATATAGATACGTATATGTATCTCTATTGTATATATGTATGTGTATATGATATATGTATATATTGATATGTATCTATATATAGATGTGTATATATATAGATATAGATATGTATAGATAGATATTGTATCTAGTGTTATATATATATATATATATATATATATATATATATATATATATATATATATATATATATATATATATATATATATATATATATATATATATACTTGTGTTTGTGTGTGCATATATGTGTGTAGTGTGTGTTTGAGAGGGGGTCAGGTAGTACAACTGGAGCAGTAGAACCAATGCAGCAGCTCGATGAAGCACACAACAACAACAAGCATGCAATGCACAGCAAGGCAGTGCAGCTAGCACACCAGTGGCAGCAACAGCAAATCAGCAAAGTGCAGCATGTCAGCAGCGGCAAAGCAGTGGCATGCAACAGCAATTGCTAGCCACAACAAGCTAGCAGTGAGCAGCTAGCACTGCAGCAGCATATTGTAACAGTAAGTACATTGCAGCAGCTTGCAGCAGCTAGCACAACATCCAGTAGCAGCAGCAACATCATCCAGTAGCAGCAGCAGTTTGAGCAACAATAGCAAGGGCATAGCAGCAACAAGGTAAGTTAGGATTAGTTAGTTCATGGGTAGTTAGTTAGTCAATTGATTTATTAGTTAGTTTATTGATAAGTAGGTAGTAGTTCATTAATAGTTTAGCTAATTAGCTTGATATATAGTTTATTAGTTAGCCTATTAATAGTTAGTTAGTTAGTTACTTATTATGTAGTTATATATATGTATGAATATTGTTAATTAGTAGTTAGATATATATACTTGTGTACTAGTAGTGATATGTACTTATATGCATATATGTATATATGTATTAGTAGTAAGTAGTTAGTATAGTTAGTAGTATTATATTAGTAAATACATGTTAGTTATAATTTATAGTTTGGGTAGTTAATTATATGTTAGAATTCATATTACCTTGTGATACCAAGGTAATGTCAATGTATTGATGGATACTCAAGGTATTAGATTTGAGTATCAAGATGGGTGTGTAGATGGTATGATACCGCTTTGGTTCAAAGCTAAGGTATCCACTTAACATTAGTTTAGCTAGAAATATTATATATTGATGATTGTATATACATATTATGATATTTTTCTATCTAATTACTTGCGTATCTTAGGATACGGTATCTTGTTTGCATCCTAGTATCTTAGTATAGCTAGTGTGGCCTAGTTACATAGTGTATGGACCCAATATTTTAGAGATATACTCATACAACCTAGAAATAGCTAGTTTGACCAAGTTTGACCTAGAGTTGACCTAGTTTGACTGTTTTGACTTAGAAATAACTTTACGACCTGGAAGTTGACTAGTTTAACTTATTTTCTTTCCAAAATCTTATATTGATGTAATATTCCATATTTAGGTCTTCGAGACACCATACCGGACATCTTTGATACTATTTACCAAATTTTAGGCGAGTACATTCTCTGATAGTTTCTCATTTATGATATTCTCTATGTCTCTTGTATCTAGTGTAGATATCCTTGGTTTCTTGATACGATGGTTACACAGATTGGTATATCCGAATCTCGTTATGAGATGTTATTCCTTGGTATGTATGGTGTATCTTGTACAAGACTTATTTTCTTGTTCTTTTTGTATATGTACAGATACTGATTCTTGGGGAGACTTGCTACCTTCCTAGAGAATCCCGTGTCATAACGTACCATAGTTGGATTCACTATACCAGTCGGGGGTGGAGAGTATATAGTATAGATATGTGATCATACCCTCCTTGTATCATGCCTTGTTCATTGAATAGTGTTAATCATACACCGCACGTATGATTAACCAGGCAATAATTCTTGTATCAAGTTTCCAAGCCGATCACATGTTAAAGCTGGTACTCACTCACTTAGTTATTAGTATTTCTTGTTCATTTCTATATTGCTCATTCTCGTATTTATTTTCAGTATTTTCTTTATTGTATATCTCTTGTATATGTGTACTTGCATCTTGTATATTCACATCTATTTACTGTTACATAGTTTATATCATTTATTAGAACCGCTGTTAGAGATGTACTCTGGTCCTTTCCTGACTGGATATAATTTTTCCAGATGACACTGAGGAGTGGTATCCCACTCACTACGGGCCTCAGGACGTGGTAGGCTTAGAGCCAGAGACCTTGGCTCATGAAGGTCTCATCCCGACTAGACAGACGACACATAACTCATAGCTTAGTAGTTAGTTTTCTTTTGTACTGGATTTGTCTCCTGCATTATTATTAGTATTTTTCTGACTCATTGGATATTATTTTTGTCTCATGAGTTATATTTGTGACTTTTCTATTCTTTTATCATATTTGTGCTTATTTCATTTATAGATCTGTGATTGAGTATATTTATTTACATTGGTAGCATATTATATTTTGATTGCTGGATAGATAGTTTACCCAAACAACGTTCTACCGTTGATGCTACGACGTAGGCTGGACGTTGTTCACTACTTGCATTCCTACACTGGGTGTGGGTCATACCATATTTTTAATGGTGGCCCATACAGGTCTTCGAGGTCGCAATTAGTGCGATTCATAGTGGTGCTCTGAATTGAGTGCTATTACGAGCCTGTTTCAGGATATAGGCTATAGGTTGAGAATACTCAATCACATTTAGAAAAAACTCTATTAATTTATTTCAACTATTCTTCTTTGATATTGACAATTGATCTTTAACTGTCCTTCTTTGAATGTCTTATATCATTTGCCATATTGATTCTTTTCTTTCGTTTTGCCTCAGGATGCCGCCTAAGACTAGATCACAGCAGGAGGGGGCAACTTCTGAAAGATCTACGAATTCTCGAGGGCCTGCACCAGTTACTTCTCCGGTGATTGGTGTATCAGCTGCGTTCTGGGGCCCACCTCCAACTCAGAGGACTATTCCGGCTGTATCTGAGGGACTTCCATCTCCACCATCCGCAGATGCGACTCAGGTGTTCACACTATTTTGCGAGATATTGGAGGCTCAGAGGGCTCAGTCCAAGGATATTGAGATTGCTCATCAGCTTGCCCTTGCCATAGTAGAGAGAGGAGTTCAGGTCCAGCAGCAGGTTGCTCTGCAGGTTGCCCAGCTTCGGCCAGGCAATATCCAGTACTTCAAGAAGCTAGAACCTCTGGTCTTCAAGGGACGGAGGGCATCATCTACGCTGATGATTAGCTCAAGGATATTGAGCATCTCATGAGGGTGTCCCATCTTGCTGAGGATCTGAAGGTTGAGGTATGAGGACTTCAGCTGTTCGACATTGCCCGTACTTGGTTCAGGAATGAGCCACTTCTTGCTGATGTAGGGCAGTCTTAGAAGGTGTTTAAGGATCTCTTCAAGAGGAAGTTCTTTGCTCGGACAGACAGGTTAGACTTGGGGAGGCAGTTTGAGAGCCTTATTCAGGGGAGTATGTCTGTGGAGGAATACGTCACAGAGTTGGTAGGCTGAGACATTTTATGGAGTATTTGGTGAGGGAGCTGAAGGTTCGAGCTATCCGCTTTCGCGAGGGTTTGAACTGGGAAGTGAAGATCCTTATTTCGTCTTTTTATGAGACCTACTTGGAGATAATTACGGAGGCACGCAAGGTTGAGCGAGAATTGGGTTTAAAACCCAAGAGAGATCGCGATTCTTTTCTGGGGGCTAACAGCAGCATAGTGACTGCTAAGCTTCCTCATTTCCAGTCCAGGCATTTTCAGCAGCCGCAACAATACCAGACTCCAGCTAGGGCACTATTTTTTCAGGCAACGCAGCAGTAGAGATAGTCACAATAAGCTTCCTGCAACTACTGCAAGAAGCCTGACCACATCTGTAAATTTTGTAGAAGGAGGTTGGGGGTTTGTCTGTATTATGGTACCGAAGGGTATCAGCTGAGAGAGTATCCTTCAAATCCTCGTCGTACAATTCAGGGAGCAGCTTCAGCTCAGAGGACACATGCAAGGCCACCTACAGTACAACCGATGGGACTGCCGCATCCGACCCAGCAGTAGCATTATGCCCATCACCAGCATTAGGGAGGTGCACGCCAGGGACGAGCGTTTGCTATGACAGTCGAGGAGGTCGAGCCCACCAGAGATGTTATCGTAGATTCTATTCTTCTTAATTCTATTCCAGCTTTAGCTTTGTTTGATAATGGTGCTTCCTATAGTTTTGTATCTGTTTCTTTTGCTCTAAAGCATCATTTGGTAGCTGAGTATTTGCTTAGGACTTGCAAGATCATGACCGGGGGAGGCATTATCCTGGTTAATGATATTTGCAAGAATCAGAGAGTTACTCTGGGAGGCCGGGAGCTGAGTGCTTGTCTACTTCTAATGCCACTTTCGAGCTACATTATTTTACTCGGGATAGATTGGTTGAGTAGGTACCTTGCTAGTATAGATTGTAGAGGAGGTAGAGTTTTGTTTAGCCCTCCAGAAGAGCCAGAGTTTGAGTTATCTAGAGGAGCTGCATAGTAGGCAGGAGGCATTATCTGTGGAGCTATGGTGGAAGACAAAGAGTTGCCGCATCCGTTGATAGCAGAGTTCTTGGATGTGTTTTCTGAGAAATTGCCAGGATTACCGCCAGATCGAGATGTTGAATTCTCTATAGACTTGGTGCCAGGTGAAGAACCAATTTTACAACATATCTTTAGAGCAAACAACATCGATTCGATGAGGTGATAGAATACAAGTACGGGGTTCAAGGCGATTTAAAGAATTTAAAAAGAGAGTTGTCAGGGCAGTTATGGATGAGATCTTATTTTGGTAAATTCCTATTTACATGCTCATATCAGTACAGTTATGTAACAGATAAGATATGCTCGGACATGTCTAAAGGGCAAGTATATTCGTCTAACAAGCTGAGTCAACTATATCTCAATCCACGTAAAGTAGTTATGTGAAGAGCGAACCAAGCATACTAAGGTTGATCAGACCGTAATACACTGATTCTGATTTAGACAATGTATTAGTAGGCATCTCCAATAACACATATGTCATGAACAAGCTCGATAAAAGAATAAGCTTGCAAAACTAGGCTATAAAATAGCAGCATAAGCGGAGGTAGTCCAAAAAATATAAGTACGTTGGATTATGATGAAGGAGAGAAAAGATAAGATTGATGCTGTAAAAGGATCAAGCAAGATGCAAGGCAAGCAATCAAATAAGAATGCAAAATAAAATCAAGGGAGGTGATTAAATAAGTGGATGAGATCATATATTCTGATCCTATCCGCTGGCTTGCTCGGTACAGTAACGTAACTGAGACAATATGCTCTCGACCTGCATGGGCCACCACAAAAATATGTCACGCCCCAGTTTTATAATACGTAGGACTAGGAATACGTAAGCATGTTAACTGTATGTATATGGCAACTCCAATATATGGATACCATTATACACACGTACGCTGTAATATGAATGTTAACTCACATGTGGTATATATTTTGTCATAAGTCACAGAAATACTAATATCATCCACACAATAATTCACAATAAAGAAATAACTAAACTAGAATAATAAGTCTAAATAATCCAAAAATGTAGTCAGATGGAGACAAATCCACTACCAAGGACTATATCAAAACTAAAATGAGAGAGGAGGGTAAATCTCTAATATAAAATATGATGATGATATAAGAGTATCAGCTAAGAGATCCATCGCTAGAGATAATCAAAGATGCTCAGAAGGTAAGACCTCCTCAGAAGAAAATAATACGTCAGGTCCTGGCCCATACTCCTGCGGATACTCCTGGTCGTCTATACCTGGCAAGGGACCAGGTCCTCAGAGGGACATAACAAGATACGTAGAAGCATGCCAATTGAATACAATAAACATGTATAATTTACAAAAAATATATAAGTACACTGTACAAGACAATCTATATGAATGCATAATAAGAATAACTTTTTGACGTATGGGCATGGGTAGGTTACTCTATCTAATCTCACAACTCACACACACGTCTAGAACATCAGAAGCCGTCATACCTTGAGAGTAGCGACCAGCGCGACACCAGAAATTGACATACCTCGAGGGTAGCGACCAGCACGACACAACTACCATAGTGCGTGCTAGTTACTATGATTTACCATAGTGGTTATAGCCCATACGCCTATTGATTGTCCTCCCCTCCCATGATACTATGTGTCAAGTGTGTGTCAACATATATATAGTATATAATTATGACTGAAAGAAAATACACATGCAATAAATATATAAAAATATAATAGTCATGCAAAGTACTGTAAGCAATTTGCTAAGGTATACTTGCCTACTCTGAAAAAGAATGAAGTTCCAACTCAAGGCGTCGTCTGATCTACCCGTCACATAAATTAAACAAGTTAGGTTACAAAAGTGGATGAATAGGTTCATCCAGTTTAATCTATTTTAATTCAAAATAAAATAATCTAAAATAGTATTTTAATCTTATTATAATCTAATTTTATTGTTAAATCCTAATTTTGGTCCAAAGAAAGTCAACTTTACGGATTTATGATCTGTGGCACGCAAATCAAGGCAATCCGTTGACCAAAAAGTCAAACAACTCAAATTTTGAATTTTGTGTAAAATCCTATAGATTTTAGCGCTACATGAATGCCGGAATCGATGGTTTTATAAAATCACAAGTCGGTAAAGAGTTATATCCATAAGGGCGCACAGATGACAGTTTTCGATGGTTTACTATTTACGTCTACGTTGTACGAATTTACAGTAGACTAAACTTGCATGTTAAATCCTGGAAAAATAATTTTATGTAAGTTCATCATGTCAACTTTCTAAAACTTCAAACGGTTCATAATTCCGAGTTCGGGATCAACTGTAATCTCAAAAAAATAAAATGCGTCTGATTTTGGACAGCTGACACTTTTAGAATTTTTTGAAAAAATAAATTCATAAATTATTAAAATAATTTATATATTCATAAAACTAACCTTGATATGGTTCTAACAAAAAAAAAACTAGAGCGCGTTTGGAGTCCGGAGCTAAGAGATATCGTCTTTTTAAGTCGTCATAACTACTAGAAAATGAGGCTGAATTTATGACGAATTTCGACTATTTTTGGACGAAAAAGAGAGGAGTTTGGGGAAGAAAAATATGAAAGAAGATTTTAGTATTTATAATGGTGGAAACTATTAATTGAATACGACTATGATTGGCTAATTTAAATATGATTAGGATTAGTTTAAATAAGGATAGGATATGCATGAAGTTATTTTCCTAGTAGGCTCAGGATTTGAATTAATTTAAAATAGAGTTTGAGTGCATCTCAATAATTTATAATCTTAAATAGAATTAAATATAATACAAATAATTTATATATAATCTTATTAATATATATTAACACTAAATTAACATCTATCTAATATTAAGACTATATATATCCAAATAAATTCTAAATAATTTCAAAAATCTAAATAAATTTCTTAAAATTCTAAATAAATTACAAAAAATATAATTAAATATTTTAACCTAAAATAAATATTTTGTAGGAATAATATGCAAGTATGGTCTCATAGTAAATCATAGAAGTCCTAAAAATTTACGTTCCCTATGTTTTAATTCCTATGTTTTAATTACCCAAAATTGTTAGAAAAATCTCCAAAAATCTAAAATAGCCTAAAATTGATTCTAAATAAATATTTACATAAGTAAATATACTAAAAATTTTATTTTCTAATTAACTAAGAGAATGCTCTAAAGTAATTTAATATTTAAAATAATCTATAATAAATATAATAATATAAAATACATATAAAATACCTATTTTGGGTGAGGGGATTTACAATCTATCCAACTTACAAAAATTTTGTCCTCAAAATTAAAAATAAGGAATGATTTGTTAAATTTTTCACATTCGTATCTAAGGTAAGTCAACCGCAAGCTTCTTAAAAATTCAAATGACAAAATCTATTCAAATCCATCATAATCTCTTCAAAATTAAAATAACCACTATTTAAATCAAAATTTAACTTAGCATAATCTCTTCTAGATTTTTAAATAATCAACACCCAAATTTAATTCAAATCTATATGATATCTTGAAAATTTAAATAACCCACATCAAATTTTACATCACGATTTTTAACTATCATAATCTCCTATAGATTTTAAATAATTATAATCAAATCTTATTCTTATATTTCAACTTAAGAATTTTGTACTCTTCAAATTTTAGATTTAATTTCTATTATCAACATTTCAAATAGATGATCCAACAATCAACATTCAACTTTTAATTCAAATTATTAAATTATAAAATTTTGAACTCAATCCATCAATGTTCATGTTTAGAGTTCTATTATTTATTTTTATTTTCTCAAGATTTAAATCGTTAATTCAATCTCTAATATTCAAATTTAAATCATGTGCTCAAATTATAAATATTTGGTCTACAATATCCAAATTTTAAAATTTATTCTATAAGGCATTCTTATCTTTAAAGTTAAATCCTCATCATCCAAATTATTCTTCTAAAAATTTTCAAAATTAAAATAACTTAAATCTCTCAATCTAATCTTACTTGATTATAATCTAAAATTTTTTACCTCAAGTTGACAATGTAACTTCTACCCAACTTAGAATTTACCGATCTATCACATAGGCTATATATTTAAGAAAAAAATTCTCAAATTATTAAATCGTGTTATTCAATCCACAAAATATCTCACATGTTTTATGCCTTTATTACAAAAGATAGTCACAAAGTAATATGATTGACCTATGGGGTATATCTAGTACTCTTCGTGTATCAAACTTATACCATGTACGAGCGTTCGTCTTTCCTAAATAGGGAAAGACGAAAAACAATGATAAAAAATTCGAGAAGGTGATAAAATACAAGTACGAGGTTCAAGGCGATTTAAAGAATTCAAAAAGAGAGTTGTCAAGGCAGTTGTTGATGAGATCCTATTTTGGTAAATTCTTATTCACATGCTCATCTCAGTACAGTTATGTAACTGATAAGATATGCTCGGACATGTCTAAAGGGCAAGTATATTCGTCTAACAAGCTGAGTCAACTATATCTTAATCCACGTAAAGTAGTTATGCGAAGAGCGAACCAAGCGCACTAAGGTTGATCAGACCGTAATACACTAATTCTGATTTAGACAATGTATTAGTAGGCGTCCCCAATAACACATATGTCATGAACAAGCTCGATAAAAGAATAAGCTTGCAAAACTAGGCTATAAAATAGCATCATAAGCAGAGATAGTCCAGAAAATATAAGTACGTTGAATTATGATGAAGGAAGGTACAAAATAATTTAAGTTCACCAAGAAGATCGGTGTTGTGCCTCTACAGTTGCCATACTAACTTTTTGTCTAAGTCTAAAGTCAATCAAATGGGGGTTTGAGCCTCTAAGTTCTACAGTCTGGGTAAACACTAACTTCTTATGCAAGCCTATAGTTGGTGTCATTCAATTACACTTCCTTAATGGGTCAAAAGGACTATGTGATACTAGGTTATGAGACATACTACCCAACTTATAAGAATTTAACTGATAGTGTTATTGAATAATAGAGTGTATATACCTAGTACAAGTCACCTTTCTAACCCCTATCAAGCACGAGAGAAAAGATAAGATTGACGCTGTGAAAGGATCAAGCAAGATGCAAGGCAAGCAATCAAATAAGAATACGAAATGAAATCAAGGGAGGTAATTAAATAAGTGGATGAGATCATATATTCTGATCCTATGCGCTGGCTTGCTCGGTACAGTAACGTAACCAAGACAATATGCTCTCGACCTGCATGGGCCACCACAAAAATATGTCATGCCCCAGTTCTATAATACGTAGGATTAGGAATACGTAAGCATGTTAGCCATATGTATATGACAACTCTAATATATGGATACTATTATACACACGTACGCTGTAATATGAATGTTAACTCATATGTGGTATATATTTTGTCACAAGTCACAGAAATACTAATATCATCCACACAATAATTCACAATAAAAAAAAAACTAAACTAGAATAATAAGTCTGAATAATCCAAAAATGATAGTCAGATGGAGACAAATCCACTACCAAGGACTATATCAAAACTAAAATGAGAGAGGAGGATAAATCTCTAATATAAAATATGATGATGATATAAGAGTATCAGCTAAGAGATCCATCGCTAGAGATAATCAAAGATGCTCAGAAGGTAAGACCTCCTCAGTATAAAATAATGCGTCAGGTCCTGGCCCATACTCCAGCGGATACTCCTGGTCGTCTATACCTGGTAAGGGACCAGATCCTCAGAGGGACATAACAAGATACATAAAAGTATGCCAATTGAATACAATAAACATGCATAATATACAAAAAATATATAAGTACGTTGTACAAGACAATCTGTATGAATGCATAATGAGGACAACTTTTCGACGTATGGGCATGGGTAGACTACTCTATCTAATCTCACAACTCACACACACGTCTAGAACATCAAAAGCCGTCATACCTCGAGGGTAGCGACCAACGCGACACCAGAAATCGTCATACCTCGAGGGTAGCGACCAGCACGACACAACTATTGTAGTGCATACTAGTTACTACGGTTTACCAGAGTGGTTATAGCATACGCCTATTGATTGTCCTTCCCTCCCATGATACTATGTGTCAAGTGTGTGTCAACATATATATAGTATATAATTTTGATTGAAAGAAAATACACATACAATGAATATATAAAAATATAATAAGCATGCAAAGTACTGTAAGCAATTTGGTAAGGTAACTTGCCTGCTCTGAAAAAGAATAAAGTCCCAACTCAAGGCGTTGTCCGATCTACCCGTCACATAAATTAAACAAGTTAGGTTACAAAAGTGGGTGAATAGGTTCCTCCATTTTAATCTATTTTAATTCAAAATAAAATAACCTAAAATAGTATTTTAATCTTATTATAATTTGATTTTATTGTTAAACCCTAATTTTGGTCCAAAGAAAGTCAACTTTACGGATTTGTGATCTGTGGCACACAAATCGAGGCAATCCGTTGACCAAAATGTCAACCAACTCAAATACTAGATTTGTGTGTAAAATCCTATATATTTTAGTGCTACATGAATTTCAAAATCGATGGTTTTATAAAATCACAAGTCGGTAAAGAGTTATATCCATAAGGGCGCACAGATGACAGTTTTCGGTGGTTTCCTATTTACGTCAACGTTGCACGAATTTTACAGTAGACTAAATTGTATGTTAAATTCTGGAAAAATAATTTTATGTAATTTCATCATGTAAAATTTCTGAAAATTTAATCGGTTCATAATTTTGAGTTCGGGATCTCCTGTAATCTCAAAAAAATAAAATGCGTCTGATTTCGGACAACTGACACTTTTAGAATTTTCTGGAAAAATAAGTTCATAAATTATTAAAATAATTTATATATTCATAAAACTAACCTTGATATGGTTCTAACAAAAAAAATAGAGCGCGTTTGGAGTCCGTAGCTAGGAGATATCATCTTTTTAAGTCGTCATAACTACTAGACAATGAGGCTGAATTTATGACGAATTTCGACTATTTTTGGACGAAAAAGAGAGGAGTTTGGGGAAGAAAAATATGAAAGAAGAGTTTAGTATTTATAATGGTGGAGACTATTAATTGAATACGACTATGATTGGCTAATTTAAATATGATTAGGATCAGTTTAAATAAGGATAGGATATGCATGAAGTTATTTTCCTAGTAGGCTCAGGATTTGAATTAATTTAAAATAGAGTTTGAGTGCATCTCAATAATTTATAATCTTAAATAGAATTAAATATAATATAAATAATTTATATATAATCTTATTAATATCTATTAACACTAAATTAACATCTATCTAATATTAAGACTATATATATCCAAATAATTTCTAAATAATTTCAAAATCTAAATAAATTTCTTAAAATTCTAAATAAATTACAAAAAAATATAATTAAATATTTTAACCTAAAATAAATATTTGGTAGGAACAATATGCAAGTATGGTCTCATAGTAAATCATGGAAGTCCTAAAAATTTACGTTTCCTATGTTTTAATTCCTATATTTTAATTACCCAAAAATTCTAGAAAAATCTAAAATAGCCTAAAAATGATTCTAAATAAATATTTACATAAGTATATATACTAAGAAATTTATTTTCTAATTAACTAAGAGAATACTCTAAAATAATTCAATATTTAAAATAATCAATAATAAATATAATAATATAAAATACACACAAAATGCCTATTTTGGGTGAGGGGGTTTACAATCTACCCAACTTACAAAATTTTTATCCTAGAAATTGAAAATAAGAAATAATTTGTTAAAATTTTCACATTCGTATATAAGGCAAGTCAACCGCATGCTTCTTAAAAATTTAAATGACAAAATCTATTCAAATCCATCATAATCTCTTCAAAATTAAAATAACCACTGTTTAAATCAAAATTTAACCTATAATAATCTCTTCTAAATTTTTAATTAATCAACATCCAAATTTAATTCAAATCTATATGATACCTTGAAGATTTAAATAACCCACATCAAATTTTACATCACGATTTTCAACTATCATAATCTCCTATAGATTTTAAACAATTATAATCAAATCTTTTTCCTATATTTCAACTTAAGAATTTTATACTCTACAAATTTTAGATTTAATTTCTATTATCAACATTCAATTAGATAATCCAACAATCAATATTCAACTTTTAATTCAAATCATCAAATTATAAAATTTGAACTCAATCCATCAATGTTCATGTTTAGAGACCTATTATTTATTTTTATTTTCTCAAGATTTAAATCGTTAATTCAATCTCCAATATTCAAAGTTTAAATCATGTGCCAAATTATAAATATTTGGTCTGCAATATCAAAATTTTAAAATTTATTCTATAAGGCATACTTATCTTTAAAGTTAAATCCTTATCATCCAAATCATTCTTCTAAAATTTTTTAAAATTAAAATGACTTAAATCTCTCAATCTAATCTTACTTGATTACAATCTAAATTTTTTTACCACCAGTTGACAATGTAACTTCTATCCAACTTAGAATTTATCGATCTATTACATAGGCTATATATTTAAGAAAAAATTTCTAAAATTATTAAATCGTGTTATTCAATCCACAAAATATCTTACTTGTTTTATGCCTTAATTATAAAAGATAGTCATAAAGTAATATGATTGGCCTATGGGGTATATCTAGTACTCTTCGTGTATCAAACTTATACCAAGCACGAGCGTTCGTCTTTCCGAAATAGGGGAAGACGAAAAATAATGATAAAAAATTCGAGGAGGTGATAGAATACAAGTACAGGATTCAAGGCGATTTAAAGAATTCAAAAAGAGAGTTGTCAGGACAGTTGTGGATGAGATCATATTTTGGTAAATTTCTATTCACATGCTCATATCAGTACAATTATGTAACCGATAAGATATGCTCGGACATCTCTAAAGGGCGAGTATATTCGTCTACCAAGCTGAGTCAACTATATCTCAATCAACGTAAAATAGTTATGTGAAGAGCGAACCAAGCGCACTAAGGTTGACCAGACCGTAATACACTAATTCTGATTTAGACAATGTATTAGTAGGCGTCCCCAATAACACATATGTCATGAACAAGCTCGATAAAAGAATAAGCTTGCAAAACTAGGCTATATAATAGCAGCATAAGCGGAGGTAGTCCAGAAAATTTAAGTACGTTGGATTATGATGAAGGAAGGTACAAAATAATTTAAGTTCACCAAGAAGACCGGTGTTGTGCCTCTACAGTTGCCATACTAACTTCTTGTCTAAGTCTAAAGTCAACCAAATGGGGGTATGGGCCTCTAAGTTCTACAGTCTGGGTAAACACTATCTTCTTATGCAAGCCTATAGTTGGTGTCATTCAATTATACTTCATTAATGGGTCAAAAGGACTATGTGATACTAGGTTATGAGGCATACTACCCAACTTACAAGAATTTAACTAATAGTATTATTGAACAATAGAGTGTATATACATAATACAAGTCACATTTCTAACCCCTATCAAGCACGAGAGAAAAGATAAGATTGACGCTGTAAAAGGATCAAGCAAGATGCAAAGCAAGCAATCAAATAAGAATGCAAAATAAAATCAAGGGAGGTGATTAAATAAGTGGATGAGATCACATATTTTGATCCTATGCGCAGGCTTGCTCGGTACAGTAATGTAACCGAGATAATATGCTCTCGACCTGCATGGGCCACCACAAAAATATGTCACACCCCAGTCCCATAATACGTAGGACTAGAAATACATAAGCATGACAGCCGTATGTATATGGCAACTCCAATAGAAAGGGTATCACTTTCACTATTTCATATATCCAAGTGCCAACAAGATGTATCGGGATATGCGAGAGTGTGTGTCGTGGTATGGAATGAAGAGGGAAGTGGCACAGTTTGTATCTAGATGCTTAATGTGCCAGTAGGTGAAAGCTGAGGGGCTAAGGTCAGGCAGTTTACTTCATATATTACCCATTCCAGAGTAGAAGTGGAAGCACATTACTATAGATTTTGTGTCCGGACTTCCACGATCTCCATGAGGGAAAGACACAATTTGGGTCATCGTTGATAGGTTGACCAAGTCGGCCCACTTTTTGTCTTTCAAAGTGGGTTTGTCTATGTAGAAGCTGGCAGAGATGTATGTGAGGTAGATCATCAGGATACATGAGGTTACCGTCAGTATAGTCTCAGATTGGGATAGTCATTTCACTTCTCATTTCTGAAGGAGTTTGCAGGCGAGTTTGGGTACCCAACTCAAGTTCAGTGCTACATATCATCCCCAGACAGATGGACAGTCAGAGAGGACAATTCAGAATCTCGAGGATATGCAATGTACTTGTGTACTAGATTTTGCGTAATCTTGGGAGGACCATATTCATTTGGTAGAGTTTGCTTACAACAACAGCTACTAGGATAGTATAGAGATGTCACCATTTGAGGTTCTGTATGGTCGGAGATGTCGTACTCCTTTATCATAGGACGATGTTGGAGAGAGAGTTTTTCTAGGACCAGAGATGGTTGTGGATGCAGCGGAGAAAGTTAAGCTGATCAGAGACAGACTTCGAGTGGCACAGGACATACATCGGTATTGGACCGATAGCCATCGGAGACCTTTGGAGTTTAAGGTATAGTTTTAGATTTTATTTTGTGCTTGATATCGGTTGTTTGTGATAGATTAATTTCTTAGGGTTGTATTTTGTTCTAGGTTGGTGATTTGGTATTTCTGAGGATTTCTCCGACACGAGGTACGATTCGCTTCGGTGGAGGCAGGAAGCTTAGGCCGTGATTCATCGAACCTTTCACTATTCTAGGGAGGGTCGGTGCAGTTGCTTATAGACTAGACTTGTCACCTATATTGTAGGAAGTGCACAACATGTTTCACGTGTCGTATTTTAGACGGTACATGGCAGATCCTAGTCACGTGTTGGATCACTCGGAGATAAAGGTGGGCCCTACTCTTAGCTATCCAGAGTAGCCAGTTGATATTCTGGATCGGAGAGAGAAGGTGCTGAGGAACCAGACTATTCCCTTGGTACGCGTCGCATGGAGGCATCACTCTCCAGGAGAGTCTACCTGGGAGAGAGAGAGAGAGAGAGAGAGAGAGAGAGAGAGAGAGAGAGAGAGAGAGGATAAAATACGAGAGCATTACCCATATTTGTTTGTGCCTTAAGGTATGTTCTTCCTGATTCTGTTATATTCTGTTCTTTTCGGATTCTGTTCTGTTTTACTTTATGGGGGTAGTTTCGTCTTTGAATTTTGAGGACAAAATTATTTTAAGGGGGGTAGACTTGTCACTACCATATTTTCTAGGAAAGGGTATTTTGGTTATTTTATAATTAATTAAATATTGTACATGCTGTATATTTATTTATTTATTATATTATATTATATTATTTATTGTTAGATGCTAGTTTATTATTTTAGACTTGTGTTAGTGGATCTAACGAGTTTAGATTAGATCCATGGACCAACATTTAAATCTAGTTAGATTTGAGCCAAATTAGAAGCCCATTCATTAGGAGGAGAATTAATTAAGTTAAACCCATTAGACTAAAAACTTTTCTCCTTAATTATTTTTTCATGAGAGGCCCCAAGGGGTATTTTAGACTTTACATATTTTCTTGGGGCTGGGGTTTGGTGGCCGGCCATAATTCAAAGGGAGGAAAAGTTTCTCTTTCTTTATTTTTATTTTAAATCTAGATCTAGAATTTTCTCTTCCAAATTTCTTCATTCCTACATCAAATTTCACCCAAATTTCTTTCTAATTCCTTCTAAATTATTATTGGAGGCTATTAAAGCAAGGATCTATAAGGAGAAAGCAAGAATCTACAAGAAGGAGCAAGGATCTACAAGTTGAAGGCTATTTTCATCCAATTTGGAAGTTTTATTAGAAATCTATCTCCCAATAGGTACAATTCAGTTTTTTCTCTTTAATTAGACTCTAAATATATGTTTTAATCATTAGGAACCACCCCATATACTAAAGCTACCGATAGGAATTTGAATTAGGTTCATAGGAGGCCTATGGAGAAAGTTATGTGTTATTTTGTGTCAATTTTGGAAGAATTCTGAGATTGACACATCTTGTATTTGGCAATTAGTCAATTAGACCAAATTGACATATATTTGATTATGTGTGGCTAATGTTGTATCCACAATTGGATACGTGTAGGCTGTATTCCGATAATTTAGAGATACGGGTTAATTTGGAGATTTTCTTCCGACATAGGGGTTTTAACATATCATATTTTGACACGGACACGTAGATGTATATTTAACTCTTCATATTGTTCATAATTATTATTTTAGACTTGCTTGTGTTCTTCGTGGTACATTTGGTTGTATGATGGACTCGTATCACAAGCGTATCATTGATCCAGTGTGATACGAGTGCGATGCACTCCACGTGTTTGTTTTCTTGTATTTTAATATACTTGTGTATAGCTATTAGAATATTATATTTATAATTGTATATGATATATATATATATATATATATATATATATATATATATATATATATATATATATATATATATATATATATATATATATTATGTGTTGTTCTATGTTCATTGTATGATGATTTGTGTGTATTTATTGTATAGATAGATATGTATATATATATATACGTATTTATGCGTGTGTGTGTGTGTGTGTGTGTGTGTGTGTGTGTGTGTGTTCGAGTTAGGGTTAGGGTTAGTGTGTGTTATATCGTGTCGTATCGTGTCGTGTTGTGTTCGAGAGAGACAGAGAAATGAGACAGAGCGAGGGGCTCATCCAGGAGGGGAGCCGGAGGAAGGAAGCCGGAGGGATATATATATATATATATATATATATATATATATATATATATATATATATATATATATATATATATATATATTATGTGTTGTTCTATGTTCATTGTATGATGATTAGTGTGTATTTATTCTATAGATAGATATGTATATATATAGATACGTATTTGTGCGTGCGTGCGTGTGTGTGTATGTGTGTGTGTGTGTGTGTGTTCGAGTTAGGGTTAGGGTTAGTGTGTGTTATATCGTGTCGTATCGTGTCGTGTCGTGTCGTGTCGTGTTCGAGAGAGACAGAGAAATAAGACAGAGCGAGGGGCTCATCCAGGAGGGGAGCCGGAGGAAGGAGGAGCTGACGGCGGAGGGTGGAGGACGTGGCCGGAGGGGGGTCACCGGGAGGGAGGAGGGGACGCCGGAGGGAGGAGGGGAGCCGGAGGGGGAGGACGTGGCTGGAGGGGGGTCGCCGGAGGGAGGAAGGGAGCTGGAAGAAGGAGGAGCCGGAGGGGGGGTTTCAAATTTGGGAGAGGGAGAGGGAGAGATCGAAGAAAATGGGGGGAATCATCCCTAAATGAAACAAATTTAGCGACGTTTTAGCGACGCCAATAATGACGTCGCTGTAGAAGCATCAAAAATACGCTGGATAGCCATATGCAGCATGTTGATGCTGGACAACGTAAAAAGATGACCTCAGAGCCATCAATGGGCAACAGAGCTTTTTCGCTGAGCACAGCGTAAAATATAAGCTCAAGGACCATCCGCGTAATACAGTATGTCCAGGCTGCTTTAGCGTAAAAAGGGTGCTACCTCGCCTTCATGGCGTAAAACTCATCCGCTTTAATGCAGCATTGAAGGGTACGAGGAACGCTTCGTATTCTTCGAAATGAACCTGTCAGATCATGCAGTGAACCTGACGTCTGGACTCCTGACAAAGAGTACTGCACGACTACCCAGGCGACGGCTATAATGATGGCACGACACTGCAACCCAGGCTGTCATTTACTTCCATTTCTTTGGCGTAAACCGCTTTTACGCATACAAAGGAACACGCTGCCTAGTTTTACACAGGCAGACGTGAGCTTCTTACGCTCCGCAGAAGACAAACAGGCCGCCACGTCAAAAGATGCTCTTCGTACAGAGCTCGAGGCACGTCTCTGCATTTAATGCGCAGAGTGATGACAGAACTCGAGGCACGTCTCTGCACTTAATGCGCAGAGTGATGACAGAACTCGAGGCACGTCTCTGCATTTAATGCGCAGAAGGGTGGCAGACCTTCAAGACACGCCTCTGCATTTAATGGGTAGGATAATGGCGGATCTCTGCATTTAATGCAGGAGATTTGATTAAATATCACCGAACCGTCGTTTAGTGACATCCCCTTTGTGTAAACTGCTTTTATGCATACAAGGAAATACGCTGCCTAGTTTTACACAGGCAGACGTGAGCTTCTTACGCTCCGTAGAAGACAAACAGACTGCCACGTCATCAGTTGCTCTTCGTACAGGATTCGAGACGCGTATCTGCATTTAATACGCAGAATGATGGTAAATCTTTGAGACACGCCTCTGCATTTAATGTACAGGATGGGGGGCAGATCTCTGCATTTAATGTAAGAGATTTGATTATATCTCCAAAAGCCGTAATTTTGGCTAAGACGTCCACATCACCACTTTGGCACATTATGCCAACTCAGGCCTCAGTCAGGAGAAGAGGGTCAGCTATCTTCTACGCCCACTCGGCTTCTACGCCCACTCGGCTTCTACGCCCACTCGGCCTCTATGCCTACTCGGCTTCTACGCCTACTCGGCTTCTATGCCTACTTGACTTCTACGCCATGGTGACAGTTATTGGCTTCTACGCCAACCTCTTCTACGCGAAGGATAACTACCTACGTTGCTATTATGCCATGATCTTCGCAGCAGTTTTACGCGTTGTCTCTTAAAGGGACACGTGTCACACGCTCATTCAAAAGGTCATTTATACGCGGGCAACGGTTATTTTAACCATCGTGTAAAAGGGTGCTGTACTTTCCACTACTCGGTTTCTACGCCAACTGAGTGGTCACTGTCACTAAAACCCTATAAATAGAGACCTCTATTGACAGAGGTCCAAGGTCAGAAATTGGTCGAGAAATCCAGTATCAGAACCGAGGTCAAAAAATTGAAGGTCAAGGAACTGAGAGTCAAAGAGTCTTTGAGAGAGAAGAATCCAGAGCTCAGGCAAAGAGTAGTGATCGACGACTTTGGCATCGAGCATCCACTCTCTTCAGCAACCTTCGAAGCTGCTTTCTGTCTTCTACGGCACTTCTTCATCATCGTGTGGTCCAAGGGACAAAGTGATCGCCTGCAGATCAGACTCCTATAGCAATATTTACCCAGATTAAAAAATTATACTCGACATCCTCGTATAGGATTAATTGTACTGCTTATTTGTAAACATAAAGAGCAAGTTTTCGTATAAAACCTTGTTTCCATATCTTTCGTTTATTTTATCAAGCAACAAGATGGCGACTCTGCTGGGGACATCTTTCTCTTCTGATGAGGAAGCAATTGCTCAACACGACGCGGTATCCGTGGGATCCGTGAAGAAGACACTGGTCGTCCAGTTCGACCAGTCTGCCTACGAAGATATGCTTCGAATAGGGGGTAGCTCTCACTCTCTCTCTGTCCAAGACAACAGGAAACTGCGTAAGGTCTGGATGCCCAAGACATCCTCTACCATTCCTGTCGACTCTCCGATCTCTCCGACCAATGAGGTTGTAGCATTGCTCCCTCCGCGCCTTGCACGTAAAATTCAGTCGCCTGTCTCTGATAGGGCAGACAAAACTTCTGGCAATGCCTCAGCGCCAATCCAGAAGTATACTCCGTGCCTTGCGCGTAAAATTCAGTCGCCTGTCTCTGACAGGGCAGATAAAACTTCTGGCAATGCCTCAGCGCTAGTCCAGAAGTACACATCGCGCTCTGCGCGTAAAACTCTGTCTCCCGTCTGTGACGGAATAGACAAAATTTCTGACAATGCCTCAGCGCCAAATCAGGAATCCCAAACACGCTCCGCGCGTAAAAATGCATCTGCCTTCCATGGAAAAGCAGATGATCCCTGCAATCTACGCAAGGGAAAGCAAGCTGCAGACTACTCAACTTCTCGGCCTTTACGCCAGCAAGGGAACAATCTGCTAACCCTCCAGATTATGCGAGAAGCTGACGGCCGACTGAGGACATCCTCAGCTTTACGCCAACCAGAGCAGAGCTCCAAATTATGCCAGGAGAAGCCCCTCAGCGTAAAGAAGGCTTAATTTGCGGAAAGACACCCTCCTCGGGGATTATCAGCCACCAAGATGGCCAACCTGTTGAATATAGGTGGCACAGGAAAAACTATGGTTCCCAACATCCGCATGCCCACTGATGTGAACAGAAGGAACAAGCCATTATCTTCTTCTTCTGTAAATCCTCCTGACATGCGTAAGTATCTGATCCAGAAACGCAAGAAGAGGGGATCTTCTAGCATGTCTATTACGCCTCCTAGCGAGCATTGTTGTAATAGTCATAGGATTGTAATTAATTATTGCTGTTCTGAAGCAAAACGGTCGGTTTTCGACCGGTTGAGCTACTCTTCATCTTTCCAGGAAGAAGATCCCACGCATGCATCTGTGAACATAGCTTCACACATACCTAGATGAAGGTCGGGCTCAAGACGTCATCCCTCTAGAACTCCGAGCCGAAAAAGATTCAACATGCTCCTTAGGAACACCGAAGCTGGGGTATTCCGAAACACTCGTTCGAGGTCACGACAACCGGTTTCGTACTCTTCTGATTCCGATGCTGGGGGTCGCCAGTCTCCCGAATCAGACACCGAAAGTATAGAGTCAACTTCTACAGAGACCTATACTAATCTTTCAATGACACCCAGGGAGATGGGAGTTTATGCCATTGGAGATGAACGCGAGGAAGCTTCCCCGTCCTGGAGCGCTGAGCAACGCATCACTATACTGGAGACATCCCTGAAAGAGATGCAATCCATGATGGAGAACATGCACCAAATGATGTTGACTCAACACACAGCTGCTATGGCTCAAGCATCGGTCCCTCCAACTCAGATACGTGTGGGGGTGGACTTACCACCATCCAACACGATCCAAGAGCCTACTCTAGATCAGGAGTCTGCAGTTCCTCCGCTTCCTCACTCGGAGAATGTATTACCTCCCGTTGGAGTCGCAATACAACCGATTTCTCACTACCCCGTGGTCCCACTACCGGTTGAAAATCTGATACAGGCAGTACGAGAGCTGAAAGCCCAATTTGATGCCTTGAAGCACAAAGATCAGCTCAAGAAATTGGGAATCAACCAGCCTTACCCGGCTATCTGGGAAGAGGCCCCTTTCCCTCCTAAATACAAACCACAGACCATGGCTCTGTTCGAGGGAAAAACATCACCAAGTCAGTACATGAACTACTTCAGTATGATGACGGTGTTATTACAAGGGAATGACGCCCTCCTCACTCGGGTGTTCAAGGGCTGTCTCTCGGGAGTGGCTTACCAGTGGTACCGCAGCCTGGCGGACAAGATTCTTTTAGTAGTTTTATTTTTATTATTCTTGTGACTGGACTATCCCTTTGTGTTATGATTCTTTTAGTGGATGAGATTAGATATATAAATTGTGACAGTTGTTGTAGACCAATATTTATATGCATTATAACTTAAGTGCACTCTAATGTGTCCATTAAAATGGGTTTGTCTATTGGAGTTGTGTTGCTGGCCCTTGCCATGTGGCTAGTCCCTTGATATTTTTGGACTGGAGCGTGATACCATCAGTATTAGAAATTATAGTTCAATCTAAAGATTGGGAGCATCCCATGGCCTTACGGTATTGAGATCTTTTTATACCGGTTGCATCCTATGGTGTAATGTTATATTATTTTCCTTATTGTTTGTATGTCTCTCCTTCTGCATGTTTATACTGTATATATTTGGAATATTCCTTTTGTATCTTGTTACGTCCCACTGAGGACATGGATTTGTTCTCCAGATTTGGCAGATGAGGAATACCTACAGATTTACGGACCAACGCCAGATAGTAATACAACATCAGTTGATGGCCTTGCAATTTTTTAGTTTATTAGCATGGACTTAATTTTATTACCTTATCTTTTACTTTACGTCTACTAGTAGTAGATTTTTCTCCACCGGAATTCTTTTAGTTTTTTATGAGATTAATCTATTTGTATTTATATTCATCTTTATCCATTGTTACATTTATTTCTAGAAGATATCGACATCAAATATTCCATTGCACATACCAACACAGGTAACCCCCTTTTACTTCAACTGGAATGCACACTGGCACAAGTATGCTACCTCATGTTGCTATTGCTGCTGACGTGCTTGGGGTATGTTACAATTCACCCCTCCAACCTTTACCATTTGTTGATACCCCCAGCTCGAGTTCACTGCTTTATAATCCATATACCTATAACATAAATGTTAATACAAATAGGTAAAACTATTACCCCCAAATCCCTACATCATATACTCTTCCCGCATTGCCGCTCAAAGTTGTCTCTTATACCCAGAACCTGACTCCTCATTGTAGTGCCTCAAATCCCGATCCGACCGGGATATGCACTATATAATTGGGCTTGTGGCTAGTCCGTCTGAGTCGTTGCTTAGATCTTCGGCATCTTCTTGCCACGGACGAAAAGCGATGATCCTTTCCAACTCATGGAAAGGCCTCTATTGAAATGAGTCCAATAGTTTTCGTGTTTGGCTGCTTGGTTTTCTTGATTGCCGCTTTAGGATTTTGATTTGGTGTTGCTTTTGATTTGCTTGGTTTTCGCTGCTGGTTTTATCGTTTGGAGCTTTGATTCTTGGGAAGTTCGACAAGAAAGGATAGGCAAGAATTCTAATTGGTGCTCGTGCTGTTGCAGGTCCGCGTAACTGACGTTTGATCGTCGCTAGGCGAGATTCCTTGTTTCAGCTACCTTTTTCCTTAACCAGTGAGTGGTTTGGACCCTTTTTTCCTACTTCTTCAGACCCACATCTCTAATGTTTCAAACATTCACTCGATGATGCCCGGTTGGACGCCTAGGAAATCCTTTGCCATAATGCATGCCAGCCACTAAGAAAGGAACATGGAAATTGTAGACTAATTTTACTATATGATTGCACACCATATAAGTTGAGTTTGTTTATAAAGGAAATTGGTTGTTGGTTGCGGCCTAGTGCCTCGGATTGAGTTTGGACCTATGGGATACCAAAATTGGAATACCGCATTGAGAAAATATGAACTGTTGCATGAGATATATGTTGCTGCTTTACTTCTTTTATTTATTTCGATGTATTGTATGATATATGAATTGTTCATGCATTTGCATGGTCTGGGATAACTTGTGCACAAGGTTTGGCATTTCCTCGAAACAGCTTTTCGGGTACTAGAATCGTATCGATCCAGAGGAAAATATTTGATTCATGCTAGTCACGATGCATTGCGGGACCTCCAGCAGGGCTTGCTACCCGGGCTGATAGGGCGCGCCGCTAATGCTTGGAATATGTCCCTAAGGTGTCGATCACACCATTGACCGCATAGAATATAACACATGCTAATTTATTATCTTGTGCAGATGGTAAGTAT
The DNA here is from genome assembly GCA_036927795.1 of Iris macrosiphon. Taxonomy (NCBI): domain Eukaryota; kingdom Viridiplantae; phylum Streptophyta; class Magnoliopsida; order Asparagales; family Iridaceae; genus Iris; species Iris macrosiphon. The sequence goes on along the minus strand of JAYESA010000009.1, from coordinate 161,204,884 downwards.
ACTTGTATTTCGTTGCAGGGAAAGGCGTGCATCGGTTGAGTAAGCAACCGATGTACTGGTTGGATTCAATGTTATTTTCATTCCTATCAAAACATGCAACTGATATGAATTGAATTCACTTGCTTCTTTATAGAAGATCATCTTAATGCATGCTCGCCCCTAATAAGCTAGTGTCAATTTAGTCGAGTGGGTTCATCCCGCTCACCAGTACAAGTTGAGTACTGACCCACGTTGTGGGCAACTATTTTAGGCACTCAGACGGTGTAACGCTAGTGGATAGACGAGAAGACCTTAGGAGCACCTCTATTTTGAAGTATAGTTGGAGTCAGATCATTTTGGAGGCTTGGAATTTCAACCTGTATAAGGGCGTAATGTATGAACGACGTGGACTATCTGATGGAGCGCGCCCTGTCTTTTGAGTTATCTTTTGTAATGCAAATCAAGTAGCCGAGAGGCGCATCAATGTAAACTCTATGTAAATTACTCTGAATTATCAATGAAAAAACATGTTTCTTCCTGCACTTGTGTTCAAATATCTGTGAATGTGTTTTCTAAATTGTGTTTCAAAATGGGCTCATATTACTGCAAGTTCTTGCCTTGTGCGAGCGCAACTCCAAGCTCGTACGGCATCACGCCCCAGCGAGGACGAATCGGTTCCGTAAAGGATCCAGGGAGGATGATTGACCCTTTCGGGATCGGGGCGTGATATATTGGTATCAGAGCACGGCATTACTTCCTTGGGATTTCAAAAGATTATATAGGAGTTTGATGCACTTCTCAATTGAGTTGCGTTCGGCGTCCGCTGCATGATATGAGTCGCCTATACAATGAGCCCATAATATAAAATCTATCATTTTTAGAGTGTTGACAAGCTACTCTCTTTTGTAGCCATGGCTAAGAAAAATACTGCAACTGCCAGCAGTGCTCAGCCCATTCAGAGCGATCCAGCAAGTTCTGGAGAATCCGGAGGAGCGGGTTCTACCGGTATGGCGGAACGGCTTATGCATCTCATGGAGGTACAGCAACAACAAGCCGTTACTCAACAAGCATAATTTGCTGCTCAAGAGAAGCAGGTGGATACCATGATGCAACTGATTGCATCCTTGCTACCAATCAACGGGGGAGCCACAGTGACGCCTGTCACGCTGCCGGCCGTGGCGGTAGAAGATGAGTCAGAAGAGACTCAGCCTCCAGCAAGGAACACCTGCCGTGCAGCAGAGTTCACTAAAATGCATCCACCAACGTTCAATGGACGAGCAGAACCGGACGTGGTGATGGGGTGGATTGCTAAGCTGGAAGGACTCTTCAATCTGGTTGGCATTAGGGGATCCAAGCGAGTAGCCTGTGCATCGGTTCAGCTGGAACTACGTGCGCAAGATTGGTGGGAGGCCACTAAGCAAGGGATTTATGATGCCAATCCCAACTGCAAAATTATCTCAGAAATATTCAAATCTGCATTCATTGAACAATATATCCCCCGGGTCATGCGGCAACAAAAAGAAGACGACTTTAGCAATCTAGTACAAGGAAGTTTGTCTGTCAATGATTATGATTCAGTGTTTGCTAAACTGGCTAAGTTTGTTGGGCACTTCCTGCCTAACCAGCAGGCGTTATGCTATCCTTTTCAGAAATGTTTGAATGACAAATTGCGTAGGGACGTCATCAACTAGAAATGTCAAACCTACAGGGAATGTTACGAAGCCGCTCTGAATAGCGAGTGGATCTTTGGGCATAATTCCCCAAAGGTCGATGTGCAAACCCCCCGTACCAACAATAGCAAACGACCTCAGGAAACTGGAGGGTCTGGAGCACAAAAGCGCCCACACATATCAGAAAACAGGGGTCCATCCCAGGCACCGCACTGCCATAGGTGCGGCAGTTTAGGGCATCGAATAAATGAATGCCGAGCTAGAGGGTATTTTAAATGTGGTCGTCTGGACCACAAACACTTTAACTGTCGGGAGGGCAGACCAAATCAGAACAACGAAAATCATAATAACGGAAATCAGAACAGGGGGCCTCCAGCAAGTGATGCCAATGCTGTGCCAGTGAACCCACGACACCAGGGTTCTCAAGGCCGAGTCTATGCACTGACTCGGGATGAGACATCTGTATCTGACACTGTTGTGACAGGTACTCTACTTTACCGAGAATTGTCCGCTAGAGTCTTATTCGATTCAGGTGCTACGCATAGTTTCATATCTGCTAATTTTACTGTTGAGCATAAATTAGCTTCTACTCCTTTAAATATGAACCTTTACGTAATTACCCCTTCGGGAGTCGACATGCCCGCCCATGCGATATGTAGGGATGGTTATATTTGCATCGGAGGAAGGAAGCTTTTATTAGATGTCATTGTACTAGACATTAAGGATTATGATATTATTCTCGGTATGGACTTGTTGGGTGCTTGTCATGCAACAATCGAGTGCACGGAGAAGCGAGTCATATTTCGTCTACCCGGCGAGACAGACTTCTACTATTCGTGCAGCGCTGCACCGAAGACGGCAATGGTGATATCAGCAATTTTGGCTAGGCGTATGTTGCATTCGGGCTGTGAAGGGTACTTAGCTTCTGTTCGAGACACCCAACAGGAATGTACAGATGCAGCTTAGGCTGAAGTCATAGCTGATTTCCTCGACGTATTCCCAGACGAGCTGCCTGGAATGCCTCCTGATCGTGAGATCGAATTCAGCATTGACACTTTTCCAGATTCGCGACCGATATCAAAGGCACCTTATCGAATGGCCCCAGCAGAGCTGAAAGAACTTAAGGTTCAGTTACAAGATCTGTTGGACTGAGGATACATTCGTCCAAGCGTTTCTCCGTGGGGCGCTCCGGTGCTGTTCGTAAAAAAAATGGATGGATCCATGCGGCTGTGTATTGACTACCGAGAACTGAATAAGGCGACCGTGCGGAACCAATACCCATTGCCAAGGATAGATGACTTGTTTGATCAGCTGCAAGGTGTAACAGTTTTCTCTAAAGTTGATCTCAGGTCAGGGTATCACCAGTTGAAAATCAAATCAGATGATATTCAAAAATCTGCTTTCAGAACCCGTTACGTACACTATGAATTTCTTGTGATGTCGTTCGGCTTGACGAACGCCCCTGCAGCTTTTATGGATCTGATGAACCGCGTGTTTTGGCCGTTTGTGGATAAGTTTGTGGTCGTGTTCATAGACGACATACTAATCTATACCAAGAACGAGACGGAGCACAAGGAATACCTGAAGATCGTGCTACAGACATTACGAGAGCATTAGTTGTTCGCTAAGCTCAGCAAGTGTGAGATCTGGTTGAACAACATGGCGTTCCTTGGTCATGTCGTCTCGACAGAAGGCGTCGCCGTAGACCCGAAGAAAATAGAGGCGGTGGTGGACTGGAAACAACCTACGTCAGCCAGCGAAGTTCGAAGCTTTCTGGGCCTAGCGGGATACAACCGTAGGTTCGTGAAGGATTTTTCTAAACTGGCCTCGCCTTTGACTCGCCTTACTCAGAAAGGGATTGCATACATTTGGGGTGATGACTGCGAAGCCAGCTTTCGGGAACTTAAGCGGCATCTTATTTCAGCTCCGATTCTTGCACTTCCAGATGGGGTAGAGGAGTTTCAGATATACAATGACGCTTCAGGACTCGGCTTAGGGTGTGTGCTCATGCAAAGGGACAAGGTAATATCATACGCCTCCAGGCAACTGAAGCCATACGAGAAAAACTACCCGACACATGACTTGGAATTGGCGACAATTGTGTTTGCACTGAAGTTATGGAGGCATTATCTTTATGGTGTTGCTTGCAAAATCTTTACAGATCACAAGAGCCTCAAGTATCTATTCACCCAGCGAGAATTCAACCTCCGGCAGCGGCGTTGGCTTGAACTGATTAAGGACTACGACCTAACGATCGCGTATACACCGGGCAAGAAAAACGTCGTTGCTGATGCTCTGAGTCGAAAGCACGTGGGCTCGTTATCTATAAACAATCGTTTACTTTGAGATCTAGAGGCAATGGGCATCGAGTTTTGAGTTCGGCATCAAGGAGTGCAGCTGGCACCACTCCATCTTGAACTGAGTTTACGTGATAAAATCAAATCAGCTCAGGAGGGCAATCAGTTCTTAGCGAAGGTACGCGGACTGATCTCGGCGGGGAAGACGTCTGACTTTGTGGCAGGCGAAGATGGGGCCTTACAAATAAAAGGAAGGCTATGTGTTCCTAGCGACCCAGAACTCCGAAGGGAAATTATGGTGGAAGCACACTACGCAAAGTATTCTTTGCATCCAGGGAGCACTAAGATGTACAAGGACTTACATGGGACCTTCTGGTGGCACGGTATAAAACGGGATATGGCGACCTTTGTGTCACAGTGCATGGCCTGTCAACAGGTGAAAGCTGAACATCAGAGGCCCGACGGGGAGCTGCAGAACCTCGCTATTCCCGAGTGGAAATGGGACAACATCACTATGGACTTCATTGTGGGATTTTTGAAGACGCCGCTGGGGCATGATGTGATTTGGGTCATAGTTAATCGTTTGACCAAATCATCCCACTTTCTTCCTATAAAAGTTACTTGGAGCATCGATCGGTTAGCACAGATTTACATAGACGAGATTGTTCGATTACACGGAGTACCTGCCTCAATCGTCTCTGACCATGACGGAAGTTTCTTATCTTGTTTCTGGACTAGCCTATAGTCTACTTTGGGAACCAAGCTACAGTTCAGTACCGCATACCACCCGCAGACTGACGGACAGACGGAAAGGACAAATCAGATACTTGAAGACATGTTACGGCTGTGTGCAATCGATTTAAAGACTAGTTGGGACACGCACCTTCCATTGGCAGAGTTTGCATACAACAGCTACCAATCGAGCATCCACATGGTACCGTACGAAGTACTATATGGGCGCAAGTATCGATCTCCAATCTGTTGGGACGAAGTCGGCGAGCAACAGGCACTCGGACCAGAGCTGGTAGAGCAGGCAGTTGAGAAAGTTCGCTTGATTCGGGAAAGACTCCGCACAGCACAAAGCTGACAGAAAAGTTATGCAGATGCCCATCGAAGACCTTTGGAGTTCATGGTCGGGGATCATGTCTTCTTGAAAGTGACGCCGATGCGTGGGGTAATGCATTTCAGCGTGAAGGGCAAACTGAGTCCTAGGTTTGTCGGCCCCTTTGAGATACTGGAACGAGTGGCAGTTGTGGCGTACCGGATTGCACTACCTCCCGCCTTGGCTGAAGTACATGACGTATTCCTTGTTTCTCAACTTCGGAAGTATGTGCATGACCCGAGTCATGTGGTTAGTTTTGAACAATTGGAACTGCGCACGGACTTGTCATACTCAGAGGAGCCCATGTAGATTTTAGACCGGAAGGATAAAGTACTTCACAACCGTACGATATCCTTGGTTCGCGTGCTGTGGCAGAACCATTCAGTTGTGGAATCAACTTGGGAGATGGAATCAGAGATGAAGGAGAAGTATCCTTCATTGTTCATTCAGTCGGAGGTAGGGCCTTGTTCTTAAGTTTCGGGACGAAACTTTTTCTTAGTGGTATATTATGTAGTGCCTCAAATCCCGATCCGACCGGGATGTGCACTATATAATTGGGCTTGTGGCTAGTCTGTCTGAGTCATAGCTTAGATCTTCGGCATCTTCTTGCCATGGACGAAATGCGATGATCATTTCCAACTCATGGAAAGGCCTCTATTGAAACGAGTCCAATAGTTTTCGTGTTTGGTTGCTTGGTTTTCTTGATTGCCGCTTTGGGATTTTGATTTGGTGTTGGTTTCGATTTGCTTGGTTTTTGCTGCTGGTTTTATCATTTGGAGCTTTGATTCTTGGAGAGTTCGGCAAGGAAGGATAGGCAAGAATTCTAATTAGTTTTCGTGCTGTTGCAGGTCCGCGTAACTGACGTTTGATCGTCGCTAGGCGGGATTCATTGTTTCAGCTACCTTTTCCCTTAACCAGTGAGTGGTTTGGACCCTTTTTTCCTACTTCTTCACGCCCACATCTCTAATGTTTCAAACGTTCACTCGATGATGTCCGGTTGGACACCTAGGAAATCCTTTTGTAAGCCCCCTAATTTTTAGGAATTTTTAATTTAGATTTTTCACAATTTTTCATAATTTTCTAGGATTTTCTGTAATTAAAAACCTAGGCATTTGGTAATTAAATGATTTTTAATTACTGTTAAATAATATTAAAATATTATGAAAATAATATTTTATGATATAAAATAGAAAACTGGACATAGGATAATTTTTCGAGAATTTATTGGACTCCGAAAGCATTTTTAAAGCCCTAAAAACTATTAAATAAATAAACCAATTAAATCCTGAAATAAACCGGGTTTATTTGAAATAAACCAAACCAACCCAGACCCGGTTCAGTTGAACCGAACCCAGCCTTATCGGGTCGGGTCGGATCTAAATCCGACCCGAAACCCGCACACCCAAACCCGCACTTAAACACTAGCGGGTCGGGCCGGATTCATGTTGAACCCGACCCGCGGACCCAAACCCGTTAACCGCCGAAACCCTAATCTGATCGGGATTACTGTTCCGACCTATTTAATACGCCTCGATTTTCGTGCCTAGCCACCGCCGCAACCCGCTCTCTTAGCCTCTCTCCGCCGCTCCGGTCGTCGCCCTAGCCTAAACCCTAACCCTCGTCAACCTCCACCTCTCCGTCGACCACCTTCCTCCTCCCTCGTCCTCACCCCGACTCCACCCGCAGCAGCACCCCGACTCCACCATCTCTACCGTCGTCTCCGCCTCCACTCACTACGCTACGCCCGGCCAGCCCGACGTCTTCTCCGGCGACGCCTCCCTCAGATCCTCCACCATCACCAAGCCCCGACTTCCTCCAGTCTCTGCTCCCCTCTTCATCTCCGCCTCGCCGTGCCCTGCCCAGCCCAGAACCACCGCCATCATCCCCGCTCCACCCAAGTCCGCCCAGCCCCGCTCGTCCCGTCTTAACCCACCGGCCCTGTCGATCTCCTCCCTCTATTCTTTCTCGACTCGCCTGGCCGCTGCTGACCCTGACTCACCGGGAGCCATCTCCCCGACTTCCTCCCTTCTTAGCATCATCACCACCGCCACCCGAGCCGACACCTCCCCTCGTCCCAGTCGACCTCCCCTCCGTCGTACCTCCCTCTGCAACGACACGGCCACCCTGTCTCCCTCCTCCGCCTGAACCTCGGCCGCCTCTACCCACCAGAGGCGCTCAGCCCCCGTCCAGCCATCCACCACGCCGCCACCCTCTCTCCACCGACCAGAACTCCCCTCGCCTGACGTCGACACCCCACCGCAGCAGTACCTCGAGCCACCAGTGCAGCCGGCATCTCCAGCGCCTCAGCCGACTCAGCCGACGACCCCGACATCGAGCAGAAACCCTAACCCTAACCTAGACGGACACAGGACACAGTTTCCCCGTGTCGCATCTCCTCGCGGACACGTGAAATTCAGATTTCACGGAGCCCTGTTAAGGTAGTGTTTTCTCTCTCCTCGTTGATCCGATTTCCGTTCCGTCAGTTGTGTCGCGTAGACTGTATAACCCTCTCGATGCCCGTGCTACCTGCTCGGTGCGTCGCGTCCTGTGGTGATCGCAATCCGCGATCCAAAAATAGGAAAAAACCAATGCCCTATTTCACCCAGAACTGAGTGTGCCCCGCCAAACGGGACGACTTGGTCGCATGCGGTCTTTACCAAAATGTGCACGTTGTTGATACGGACGTGTGGGATTTTGCAGAAGTTGATTTGGATGTGCGTGCACACCGGAATCAACGCGTATCCGCCGACAACGTCCCGTATCTGCCCATTCTGGAACACGCTGTAATTTTGTGTACACACGTCGGATCGAGACGAAACTTGCGCCATCGGACTCGTAGCAATACGCTGGTCCTGTGACCCAAGTTTGGTTCGATTCTGAGAACGTTGACAAAATCGCGTATCGTGGGCCCCATAGGCTCTACTTGACGGGCAATTTTGTGATCGGCTCATCGGAATCCAATTCTGGAAGTTTCGTTGGGTTCGTATCATCGTTCCTGACTTTTTGACACTAAGTTTGACGAATTTGGAGACCTTTGACCCTGACACACTTTTCGGTGCAAAGTGGCCCACATGTGGACCCCGCTTTGACCGGAAATATCATTTTTGTCCTTGTGTCCAAATTGGACTTAAGGACAGGCACTTCTAGCTATTTGATATTTTCTGAATCTAATGGTGATATTTATTTCAGCAACCGGAGAAGTACCTGCAGATCACACTGAGACCAGAGCTACATTTGGAGCCAGGACCCTAGGCAAGTGTACCTTGCCAAATCCTGCAGTTTTGCTACTTATTTCCTTGACTTATTTATACATCGTTGTGCAAGTATACCTTGCCAACTTTGCAGTTCTTGTTGCATATTTCCTTGCTTTATTTATATTGCTGTGCATGCTTGACCTAGGACCGTGTGACTTACTTAGCGTCCGATTAATAGTCGGGTGCCAACACTGTATGCGGTGTTGTGTAATGTCATCTAGAGATGGACATTCGTGACCCCTTTACATTCTTGTACTTGTCTTATCAAGTACACTATAACCCAGGACACTTGACACTATTTATGGACAGGATCTTTCTGAGATATTCATGGTGATTCTGTATAGGATACAGGCTTTATCACATATATATTATATCCATAGACATTATATGACTGGCTGCATTAGATATGATCATGCGTGACATGGACATGATACATCATGGACATAAGATGTGTGGTTACATTGGGTGGGGAGAGACACACAGGCTACAGGCTGATTATATATATAAACCCCCTATTATTGTGAGGCACAAGACTCTGAAGCCCGAGCTTGGCCCATTACTCATTATTACTTCTACCGACTCCCCGACACAGAGCTTGTAGTGGCTCAGCCTGAGTACTCGTGATGCTCTCACTTGTATTTTCACATAGATGGTTATATAGCTTACCCTATTTATTTCATTCTCTGCGGCACTGCATTTATTTTGGCTTGTATTATCTGTACCTTGCTATTTCCCCTGAGGACCTGGATCCGGATTATGTCCCCAGGATTTGCAGATGAGATCTATCCCGAGGAATACGGGACCGCAGCAGGAGCTGATACAAGAGCTGTACCGACACCCGAGGACGAGATTGTGCCAGAGGACTTCTCTTGAGTATTGGCTTGCGATACTCATTTATTTCTGTTTTTAGTTATTTTATTTTCAGCCTATTGCATTGATATATCAGACTTATTCTCGGATTATTCTCCGAGACACTTTTATTGAGATATGTCAGTTTATTTTATTTGTATTATTCTGGCATTTGATCTGGGATTATCTGTTGTGGATAAGATTAGAATAGATTATGACTTGTATCATTGGACCTATTTATTGTTGTACTACAGCTTAAGTATGCCCCGATGGATCCATTAAATTGGGTTTGTCTATCGATGTGTGCTGCTGGCCATTGCCACGTGTCTGGTCCCTCGGTATTTTGGGACTGGGGCGTGACACCTTTGCCACAATGCATGCCAGCCACTAAGAAAGGAACATGGGAATTATAGACTAATTTTACTATATGCTTGCACACCTTATAACTTGAGTTTGTTTATAAAAGAAATTGGTTGTTGGTTGCGGCCTAGTGCCTCGGATTGAGTTTGGACCTATGGGATACCAAAATCGGAACACCGCATTGAGAAAATATGAACTGTTGCATGAGATATATGTTGTTGCTTTACTTCTTTTGTTTATTTTGATGCATTGTATGATATATGAATTGTTCATGCATTTGCATGGTCTGGGATAACTTGTGCACAAGGTTTGGTATTTCCTCGAAACGGCTTTCCGAGGCACTGGAACCGTATCGATCCGGAGGGAAATATTTAATTCGTGCTAGTCACGAGGCATTGTGGGACCTCCAACAGGGCTTGCTACCCGGGCTAATAGGACGCGCCGCTAATGCTTGGAATATGTCCCTAAGGTGTCGATCACACCAATGACCGCATAGAATATAACACATGCTAATTTATTGTCTTGTGCAGATGGTAAGTATACTTGTGTTTCGTTGCAAGGAAAGGCGTGCATCGGTTGAGTAAGCAACCGATGTACTGGTTGGATTCAATGTTATTTTCGTTCCTATCAAAACATGCAACTGATATGAATTGAATTCACTTGCTTCTTTATAGAAGATCATCTTAATGCATGCTCGCCCCTAATAAGCTAGTGTCGATTTAGTCGAGTGGGTTAATTCCACTCACCAGTACAAGCTGAGTACTGACCCACGTTGTGGGCAACTATTTTAGGCACTCAAACGGTGCAACGCTAGTGGATAGACGAGGAGGCGTTAGGAGCACCTCTATTTTCAAGTATAGTTGGAGTCGGATCATTTTTGAGGCTTGGACTTTCAACATATACAAGGGCGTAATGTATGAACGACGTGGACTATCTGATGGAGCACGCCCTGCCTTTTGAGTTATCTTTTGTAATGCAAATCAAGTAGCCGAGAGGTGCATCAATGTAAACTCTATGTAAATTACTCTAAATTATCAATGAAAAGCATGTTTCTTCCTGCACTTGTGTTCAAATATTTGTGAATGTGTTTTCTAAATTGTGTTTCAAAATGGGCTCCTATCACTGCAAGTTCTTGCCTTGTGCGAACGCAACTCCAGGCTCGCACGGCATCACGCCCCAGCGAGGACGAATCGGTTCCTTAAAGGATCCAGCGAGGACGATTGACCCTTTCGGGATCGGGGCGTGACACTCATGACTATGGTGACAGTAATACGATAAATGTTATTGCTCTCTGCTCATAACAAGCAGTCTCTCCAACCACATATACACAATTCAGCATGTTCACTGTCACGATATCACCTACACAACACATGTGCAATCATCTATCCCACACCCAGTCACTACATAAGTCCCACATCCAAACACACACACACAAGGGTCATTTAACCAAACACATAGAGTGCCCAAATAGAATACTTATGATACACAATCAATAGATAGATCCAAACCCATAATATTCATCCATTATCATATATATACCTCAATTACATTACTATATAACTAACACAACTCCCAACAATAAGAAATGAGGATTAATTACACAAAACATCCAAATTGGGCTATGTATCACACCGTATCGCAAAATACTATGATACGGCCTACATGTACCCATTTGTGGACACGTACCTAGTCTCACAATTCTGATCTAAGTCTAATATGACTAAATTGGTGTTATGACACACACTTGGTGTGTCCACCTCATAATTTTCCTAAAATTAATATAAAAATTAGAGACCACAACACTCAACCAAATTAACTAAAATTTATTCCTAATGGTAGCCATGCCATATTATGGTTCCTAGAGGTCTCATGCATGATTTAGAAGCTAGAATAAGAAAAAATTCTTAAATTACCAATTGGGAGATGAATTTTCAATAAAAATGAAAGTGGACATGATCCGGACACGATCTTCTTGCCACAAGTTCCTCTTCCTAGTGCTCCTTGCCAATCCAAGCTCCAATGCTCCTTGCTAAAGGGAATGAGATAGAAAATAGAGGTAAAATGAGAAGAAATTGATAGAGTAAAGGAAAAAAATTGGGGATCTAAATTCTAGATCTAAAATAAAGAAACAAATGAAGAAGAAGAAGAATAAGAAGAAGAAGAAGAGAGAGAGAGAGAGAGAGAGAGAGAGAGAGAGAGAGAGAGAGAGAGGCTCATATAATTGTCGGCCCCTTCCCCCTTCCCCAAGTAACATGTAAATATCCCATATGCCCTCCAATGGTGAATTGTGAAAAATAATTAAGGGTAAACTTTTTGGAAAGTTTTTACACTAATTCTAATTAAACTAATTCTCCCTAATTAATTAGTGAGAATGGTCTAATGGGCTTGGGTCCAAGTTGGGCTCACTATTTGTCATGACAAGTCTAATTGGACTTACAAGAAGTATAACTATTGGACTAGTCAATAATACAAGTCACAAATAATTTATAGCTCAATATAATTTAAATAATTAATACAATCATCGCACTAATATTTAATATTTATTCCTAAAATTATTTATCCATGCCAAATTATCGAACTACCCTTGGTTGGAAAAGTGAGGATGACAATTCTACACACCTTAGAAAAAATTTGTTCTCAAAATTTAAGGAAGAAACTAACTACTAATAGCAAACAATACAAGCAAGAAAGAAATATACCTTATGGATCAAACAGATAAGGATATCGCTCGCACATCTCAGCCTCTCGCTCCCAGATACTCTCTCCTGGCGAGTGATGCCTCCACGCGACACGTACCAAAGGAATCGTCTGGTTCCACAGTACCTTCTTCCTGCGATCCAGAATCTCCATGGGCTGCTCTGGGTAGCTGAGAGTCAGACCAACCTCGATCTCCGAGTGATCTAGTACATGGCTAGAATCTGTCACGTACCATCTCAGCTACGATACGTGGAACACGTTGTGCACTCCATCTAGTGCAGGCGGCAAGTCTAGTCGGTATGCCACTGCACTGACCCTCTCAAGAATACCGAAGGGTCCGATGTACCGTGGACTAAGCTTCCCGCCTCCACCAAAATAAATCATGTCCCATATCGAAAAAATCATCAAGAACACCAGATCACCAACCTAGCACGAAATATGGCCATAGCATTCTAACTATAACCAGCAATCATAAGCAATACAAAATAAAAATCTATACCTCAAACTCCAATGGTCTCCGACGGCTATCGGCCCAATGTCGTTGTCTATACTGCACCTCCTAAAGCCTATCCCTGATGAGCTTCACCTTCTCAGCTGCATCCACAACCATCTCTGGTCCCAATAAGGCCCTCTTACCAATATCATCTCAAGATAATGGAGTGCAACATCTTCGTCCATACAACGCCTCGAATGGTGACATCTTGATACTGGCCTGGTAGCTATTGTTATAAGCAAACTCTACCAAGTGAAGGTGATCCTCCCAAGAGCCTCTAAAATCCAAAACATAGGTGCGTGTCATATCTTTGAGAGTCTAGATAGTCCTCTCCGATTGTCCGTCAGTCTGAGAGTGGTATGCGGTACTAAACTTGAGTTGGGTGCCCAAGCTAGCCTACAAACTCCTCCAGAATTGGGACGTAAAGCGACTATCCCAATCCGAGACGAAGCTCACAGGAACTCCATGCAATCTGACTATCTTACGCATATACATCTCCGTGAGCTTCTCCATAGACGTACCCACTTTGAATGGCAGAAAGTGGACCAATTTGGTCAACCTATCCACGATGACCCAAATTACGTCTTTTTCTCCTGGAGAACGCGGAAGCCCCAAAACAAAGTCCATCGTCACATGCTCCCACTTCTACTCTGGAATGGATAAAGGCTGAAGCAATCCACCTGGCCTCTATCTCTCTGCCTTTACCTGCTGCCATACCAAACATCTGGATATAAAGCTAGATACCTCCCGCTTCATACCATACTACCAAACGTACTCTCTCATGTCCCTATACATCCTATTGGCACCTGGATGCATAGATTACTGAGATTAATGTGTCTCTTGAAGAACCTCCTCGTGTAATGCTCCACTCGGCCCACACAATCTGGTACTGTGCCACAATAATCTATCCTCTGTAATATTGAAGTCCTCTGCCAATCCTATTAGAACCTGCGCTCTGATGCTTCTTAAAGACTCATCCTAGAACTATGTGGCTCTGATCCGGTCCATCAACTCTGACTGTACCTGAAGTCCCCATATCTGTGCTGTAACTATAAGAACTAATACCTCAATAACCAAGCTATCAAGATCGACCAATAAATGTCTATCCCTCATCAAGTACATAGCCATCGGATACCTGTTCAAAGCATCAGCGACTACGTTGGCCTTCTCTGGATGCTACTATAAGAAAATATCGAAGTCCTTCATCAACTCCAACCACCGCCTCTGCCTCGTGTTGAGATCCTTTTGTGTGAACACATACTTCAAGCTCTTGTGATCTATAAAGATCTCCACTCACTCCTCAAACAAGTAGTACTTCCAAAGCTTAAGAGCAAAAATAACTGCTGCCAACTCCAAGTCATGGGTAGGGTAATTCTTCTCATGCTGGCATAATTGCGTGGAAGCATAGGCAATCACCTTCCTGTTCTGCTGTAACACACAACCCAAACCCTTACCCGAAGAATCATTATATATATAAAATCCTCCTATCCCCGATGGCAATGTCAACACTGGAGCTGTAGTCAATCTTTTTTTTAGGTTCTCAAATGTTGCTTAACACTCCTCAGACCAGATGAACTCCATGTCCTTCCTAGTTAGCCTAGTAATCGGCTCTGCAATTTGGAAAAATCTTGAACAAACCTCCGATAATAGCCTGCCAATCTAAGAAAACTTCTGATCTCTGCCACTGAACTCGGGGTAAACTATGACTCAACTACTAAAATCTTCTTTGGGTCTACTGCGATCCTGTCTCCTGTAATCACATGTCCGAGAAATTCAACCTTATTAAGGAAGAACTCACACTTCGAAAGCTTGCCATAAAGCTTCTCCGTTCTGAGGGTCTCCAGAACTATCCTCAGGTGCTTTCCATGCTCCTCCGGGGTCTTTGAATAAATTAATATATCATCAATGAATACCACAACAAACTGATCCAGGTACTGATGAAATATCTTATTCATCAGGTTCATGAATACCGTCAGGGCATTGGTCAACCCAAATGGCATCACCAAGAACTCGAACTGCCCATACCGAGTCCTGAAAGCTATCTTCGGAATGTCTTCATTCTTCACTTTCACCTGGTGGTACCCTGACCTCAAGTCTATCTTTGAGAATACCTTCGTTTCGCTCAACCAATCAAATAAATTGTTAATCTGTGGCAACGGGTATTTGTTCTTGATAGTAAGGTTATTGAGTGTCCTGTAGTCGATACACATATATACCGACCCATCCTTCTTTGGTACGAATAATACCGGAGCACCCCACGATGATAAACTGGACCGAATAAAGCTTTTGTCCTATAACTCATCCACCTGCTTCTTCAAATCTGTCAGTTCGCTATTATTTACCCTATAGACGTACCATAATATTTGCTCTGTGCCTGGCACTAAGTTTATAGAGAACTCTACATCTCTGTTTTGTGGCAACCCGGCAACTCCTCCGGAAAGACGTCCATCTACTCTGCAATAAATAAATGTGGCAGCTCATGCTCTTCTACCATAGCTCTACAGAAGTCTTCCCGCCCTGCTTTGCTGCTCCTCTGATGAACTCAAACTCTGGCTCTCTTGGCGCCTGAAATAAAACTCTGCCTCCATTACAATCGATACTATCATGGTGCCTACTCAACCAATTCATCCCGAGTACTATATCATAGCTTGAAGTGGTATTACGAGTAGACACACACTCAACTTTCGACCTTCCAAAGAAAATCTTTCATCCTTGCAAACATCACTGACCAGAATAATGTTACCTCCGATCGTGATCTTACAAGTCCTCGTAAACGGTTCAGTCTCAAGATGATGCTTCAAAGCAAAAGATACAGATACGAAACTATGTGAAGCACCAAAATCAAATAAAGCATGAGCTAAAAAAATAAGATAGACCTGATCCTGAAATAACATCACCAATTAGCTCCTCCTCCTCAACGGTCAAGGCAAAATCTTGCCCCTATTGCTGGGCACCTCTCTACTGCTGGAGATGCTGAGCGAACTATTGTTATTGTGGTAGCAATGGAGGTCCTCTCTACTGTCCCGCTAGTGGTCTTGCGGGTACTCTCTATGCCTGAGCTGCACCCTGGGCTGTACGAGCTGGAGCTCTAGGACAAGCCCTCAACTGGTGGTCTCATGATCCGCAGAATAAATACTGGCCCAATCACATCCTGCACGTATCCCATCTATGTCCCGGCTTCTTGCAGAATGGGCAAAAAAATAGCAGGCCTCTGAATCTGGTACATCTGCTACACTGGCGCTCTAGCTGGTACAAGGTACTGCTGCCTCGGTTGCTGGAAGTATCTCTGATGTTGCTGCTGAAAGTGTCACGCCCCGGCCCTAAAGGCCTCCCGACCATCGTTCCCCCGTGGCAGACCGGACGCGAATCACCGTGCCGCGGTGCCCCCGTAGGGCGCGTATGGCCGTTTGATACCGGGACGTGATACCGTACGAGCTTGGGGTTGCGCTCGCACAAGGCAACATCTTTTAAGTTTTTGGCTATCATCGCATCAATCGAGTAAGCAGCAGAGAGACACTGTTGCAAGCATTTATCGATCTAAGTATTCAGGGCAAATTGAGGGACTGGGTTTCTTTGATTACAAAGGCATCATTCCATACATTATGCCCCTTTATACGAAAGCAGCTTGTAAGCCCTTGATTTTTCAAAAAATATTAAAATTGGATTTTTCGCAATTTTCTGGAATTTTCTGTAATTAAATTCAGGGTTTTAAATTATTACATGATTTTTAATTGATAATAAATGATATTAAAATATTATGAAAATAATATTTTTGGGTGTAAAATGAAAAACTGGACTTAGGGTAATTTTTCTGGAATTTATCGGACCCCGGACATATTTTTAAAAACACCTAAAACTATTTAATTATTTATTTATTTAATTAACTGATTTATTATTATTATTATTATTATTATTATTATTATTATTATTATTATTATTATTATTATTCTTTTTGATCCGGCCCATTGGGCCTGATCCGGCCCAGCCCAGTACCAGGCCCAGCCCGCTCCCCTACCGGGTCGGGTCGGGTCTGCCCGGACCCGATCCGCCTCCGACCCGGAGACTCGGTCCCCTCACCCTCCCCACGACCCAGTTTCCCCCTCCGCTTCCGGGGCCGCTCCGCCCGCCTCGCGCCGAACCGCCCGCCCACGCCGCCACGACCCCCGACCCCTCCGCCTTGATCGGCCTCCCTTCTCCCTCGCTCCTCCCTATAAAATCCCTCCCCTTTTCTTCCCCGGCCACCGTCGACCACCCCAGCTCCGCCGCTGCCGTCCTCCTCTCCCCCAGCTCCGCCGCCGCCGTCCTCCTCCCCTCCAGCACCGCCACCCCATCGGCAGCAGCGACCGCAGCCGTCCCCGACTTCAGCAGCAACAGCAGCGGACACCGCCTCCGCCCGGACCCCGGCGCCGCCCGGCCGCCAGCGCCTCCGCCTCGCCCCGGCGAGCCGTCCCCAGCCCTCCCCGACGCGCCTCCGGCCGGCCCCCGCCGTCCACGGCCAGTGAACCCTAAACCCTAGATTCCTGTATCCGACACGTGTCGGACACGTGTCGGACACGATTCGCCCCAGTTTTTTGGGTCCCCTTCAGGTACTTGTAACTTTTTGTTTGTAGCTCTGTTTTCGTTTCTGCAAATGGCGTTGCGAAGCCTGTATGACCCTCTCGGTGCCCGGACAAACCACTCGGGGCATCGCATCCTGTGGTGATCGCACACCGCGATCCAAAAACGGAAAAAACCAGACCCTGTTTCACCCCGGAACTGAGTACGCCCCGCCAAACGGGACGACTTGGTCGCGTGCGGTCTTCACAGATATGTGCGCGTCATTGATATGGACGTGTGGGATTTCGCGGAAGCTGATTCGGGTGTGCGCGCACACCGAAATCAACGCGTATCAGCGGACATCGTCCCGTATCCGTCTTTTCTGTTTCACGCCCTAACTTCCTGTACACACGTCGGATCGAGACGAAACTTGTGCCATCGGACTCGTAGCGATACGCTGGTCCTGTGGGTCAAGTTTGGTTCGATTCTGAGAACGTTGACGAAATCGCGTATCGTGGGCCCCATAGGCCCCGCTCGACGGGCGATTTTGTGATCGGCTCATCGGAATCCAATTCTGTAAGTTCCGTTGGGTTCGTATCATCGTTCCTGACCTATTGACAGTAAGTTGGATGAATTTGGAGACCTTTGACCCTGACACGTTTTTCGGTGCAAAGCGGGCCCATATGCGAACCCCGTTTTGACCCGAAACTGACGTTTTTACCCTTGTCTCCAAATTGGACCCAAGGACAGGCGTTTCTAGCTATTTAATATCTTTTGAGCATGATGGTAATGTTTATTTCAGTATCCGGAGTCATTTCTGGAAATTTCTCCGAGAACATAACTGTAATTGGATCCAAACAACAGGCAAGTACCTGCACTTCAAGTTTAATCTTCATATTGTGATAATTAATTTCCTTGCTCTACCAGTACCATTGATAATTACACGTAGTATTAGAACACTAGATTTCATGTCTTGAATATTGTATTTCATGTCTTGCTTTTCATGTCGGGTGGGAGAATACTAGGAGGCATGTAGTTTACCCTTCCCCCTTGTCGTGACTGCTAGCTGTTGGTACGCGACTGTACCATTAGCCTTATTCCTGATTGTTCCTGACTGCTAGTCGTCTATGATGGCCTTATTAGCCTTATAAACCCCTACATGCCAACTATGTATTCTAAATACACAAGTTCACGCACATAGTTTCTTGTCGTGTTACAGTTCTTGTTGTCTTGTTACAGTTACATTTCCTGTCACATTTTATTCCTGTTTTACTCATATTCCTGGTTTGTAGCGATTAATCATGTTTTACTTATAGTCCTGATTTATAGCATTATTTCTCAGTTAATTTTTACTGCTTACTTATGCATATTCTCAACCTGATGTTTAGTCAGTTATTTTCTACCTGTCACAAATATTTAGTTTAAATCTTGTTGTGCATTGTGTACTTTGCTCCTTTCCTGACTGGATCCGTTGATTTAGGCGTTGATGAGAACCTTGTCCCCACCTATTATGGCCCCTATGAGGCAGCAGGTGATACAGTTGCGGAGCCGGTTCCCACACAGGAGGCTACTCCTGCGGAGTAGCCAGCAGTAGTATTTATTTCCTTTCATCTTAGTAATCGGGTTTGTCCCCGATTTAATTTCTGGTTCTGTAATAACTCTGGATCTGATTGTCACATTCTGGTTATAAAATCTCAGCATTTCCTTTCATTTCCTTGTCTGTTTAATTATTGTGAATGAGCTAGATTTTATATTACCTGTGATTATGCCCTAGACAGCGTACTACCGCCGACACTGCGGCGTAGGCTGGACGTGCCCACGCACTCGTGCCCGAATATCCGGGTGCGGGTCGTGACACGTTTTTGTGGTGGCCCATGCAGGTCAAATGACTAAATTGTTCGGTTTTAATTTAGGGACCGAACAGGCCTGCAATAAGATTGAGGATTTTAGGAAAAAGCTCATTCACAGAGTAGGATCTTTTATTTCAAACCTTGATATCATTCATAATCAATTTTCCTATCGCCCTTGATTTCCAAGTAATCTATTCTATCCCTTCATCTTCAAGAATGGTTCAGACCAGGAATACAGTAGGAGGCACATCAGAACCAGCTGAGCAGACTGTGCCTGAAACTCTTGCACTCCCGCCGCCTCCATCTACTTCGGCAGTTACTTTAGATGGGGCACAGCTACTCAGAGTGTTCCAGGGACTCGTAGAATCCCAGAAAGAACAGACTACCCTGCTACGGACTAGCCTTTCAGAAGCTCTTCGGTCCCAGGAGTCGCCACAAAAGAGGCCAGGAAGTGCCAAAGACTTCAAGAACCTTAAACCCCTGAAATTCTATGGAACTGAGGGCATTCTCTATGCCGATGAGTGGATAGAGAATGTGGAGCGACTCCTGAAGACTGCTCGGGTCCCTGATGATCTCAAAATGGAGTCCGCAAGCCTGCAACTGTTCGACATAGCTCGGACCTGGTTTAGAGACGAACCTCAACTATCTGCTCCTGATCTCACTTGGGAGGACTTCAAGAGGCTGTTCAAGGAGAAATTCTATCCCGAAGTGGCTCGGGAAGCTCTCGAAAGCCAATTCGAGAGATTGGAACAAGGTAACCTATCTGTTGATGAGTACACTGCTGAATTTAGTAGGTTGAGCCACTTTGCAGAGTACATGGTTCATACCCCGGAGGACAGATGTCACGCCCCAATCTCCCGCAAGCTCGATAGTCCCCGCTGAACGTGAATTACCACGTTTACAGCTCTCCCGCAGGACAATCGTTCTCATCGGGACGTGATGCCGTACGAGCCTGGAGTTGCGCTCGTACAAGGCGATGTTGTCAAACACCAAATGTTATCATTGAAACAACCAAGTTGCAGCGGAAGTCAAGTATTGTGTACCAAGCACACAATCAGAGTATACGCAGCGAAGCTCACGATAGGGTCCAAATGAGATGCCCCGAGTCAATGCCACAAAGGCGATGCCACGGAGACGATGAAATAACTCTTGCTCTTTCTCTATCCCACAAAGGTACTTACAGTTCATACATCTTGTCCCGTATATCCAAGCAGCGCCACTACGTCTGTGTACCTGAAATATTGCCCACAAACGTGGGTCAGTACACAACCGTACTGGTGAGCGGGGTAACCCACTCGCCTAAGCCGACACTAAGTAAAATAGTGAATGCAAACAGTTATATGGTGATCTTTCTAGTTGAATCCTAGATTCATTTCATGGCATAGGGATGACATGTTAAGGAAAGCTGTAAAGCAGTTTAAGCATGTTAGCATTCATTCTCAAACCAAACGACAAGCAGTTTATATAAAGCCGACCCGTCTAACTCAATGTCATCGCTTGCACGATAACATATCGAACCATCAGTCTCGCCTCAATATCCATTCTCAACCAAAGTTTATATATCCCACTCTCGAGTGCACACTCTTGCCGAGGCAAGGTGGCCGCGCCTACACGATGCACAAACCAACCAAAGTAAAGCAAGCCAACATCTATTCTTATATGAAGTCACTGGCCAAAGGCCATAAAGGACGTTGATCGGACAGATCAAATGCGGTTCTATTCAAAACAGCGCTAAGTAGCTAACCCACCTGAATCGCATCCAACCGCTGGCACCGCGCCCAAGACGCGTTACCCAAATTGTCTCCTCCATGGCCGAACGGTCCCGGTGCCCCGGAGCACCCGTTCGAGAAAACGAAACCCTGTGCCACCCAGGTTGTCCGTGACTATGCAGACACGTAGGTATGACGAGAGGATCGAACATTCTCGCCCCACCAAGCGATCCTAGACTCGTTCCACCAATAATCCAACCAACACATCCATAACCATTCTTCCAACATGACCTTCCAAGAACCCAAATCTCGACCTCAAAACATAGCCCGAGGCATCAAAATATCAAGTGTTTCATAGGCACGAAGCCTCTTCTCAACACAATCCAAATTGGTGCAACACCTATGCTCGAAGCAAAACCCATGGCACAATGCCCCAAAAGAGGCACAACACCCTCGCCGATGCAGTTGTTCGGTTTCGAACCACAACTGCTCGCTTTGCAAGACAAAGCGACCAAGTGATACTCGTACACGGATGCACGCTCGCTCGCCCAGATTCCCGATATTCCCAATGCATCAATGACTCAATCCAACTGTCCAAGCATAATCCCAAGTAATCCAACCGATCGCCTCAAATGAATAATCCAACTATCGTATCCAACTATCCAACGCGCAAACCAAATCAAGCCACAATCCTACCAAGCCAACGACGTCCACTCTATGCATGCCTCAGTGTAGTGATTCCCAATGTTTCTATCCAAGTGTTCAAGCCTTTACGTATTTTCCATATTATTAGGCATGAAGGAGTAGAGGAGAAGGGAAAGAGCCCACTCACAATGATTGATCCCGTTAGGCATCCTGTCCTGCCGATACGGCCAATCCCTTGAACCCGTGGTCCGATGCAAGCGCGATCTACTCAACTGGTATGACCGTGCGAGCAGGCCGTGCTCTCCAAATCATCCGACCGATCGGACTAAGGAAGACGGCATTATCGTTTCCATCCAGCTATTCAGTACTGTTCTGAACGAACACCTGATTTCCATCGATCCCGCTAGCCATCTGCACATTGAAACCAACTCGATTAATTCTTCTTCCCGAAATACGATATTTCAAATGTAACCAGCATTTGATTCATTCAGTCCGACTCAGCGTAACGCTCCGAGCGGTTGCGGGGCGTTACAACAGAGCCCGTAGATTCAAGAAGGGATTGTCTCCTGATATCCGCCTTGCTGTCACCACTAGCCGAGCTCGTACATACGAAGAAATCTTGAGCGTGGCACAAGGTGTTGAGAGAGACATGGGACATAGACTAAAGCGGGAGAGAGATACTGGAAGTATGGGACCCCACAAACGCCCGTTCCAACAACAACCACAGCAGAGGTCCCCGCAGCAAACCCAGCATCCTCTCCCTCGAGCCACAGCACCCCAACACCAAGCTCAAGGACAGAACCAACGAGTTCCCACTTGTGGCTTTTTTCAAAAACAAGGTCACACCTGGCAAGTTTGTAGGAAGAGACTGGGTGCCTGCCTATATTGTGGATCAACAGAACATCAAGTGAGGGACTGTCCCGCTGCTCCAGGACGCGGACAAGCTTACGTGATGACCGTGGAGAACGCGCAGACTCTGGGAGCAGCTAATGCGCGTAAGTGATTTGCTAGCTGCCTTTTTCTAGTATTGTTTAGCTTATGCCTATTGGTTCGTGACCTCAGCCCCAACCTAGAAATTTTGAACTTGCTAAATAACCTGATATGCTTTTAAATTTGATAACCATAGAGATTTTGGAGGCTTTTGCTATTGTGCTTATTTTGTGTTATTTTGTGAACTTTAATAATTTGTACCTCCTTTCATCATCATCTAGCGCACTTAATTTTGCTGTACTTGACTTATGTTGCTATTTTTAGCCTAGTTTTGCAAGCTTACTCTTTATCGGGCTTGTTCATGACACATGTATTATTGAGGCCTGATCAACCCCACTAATACAAGTGTCTATTCAGAATCAGTGTACTACGGTCTGATCAACCTTAGTGCATTTTGATTCGCACTTCGCACGACTACTTTACGTGGATTGAGATAAATAGTGACTAATATACTTGCCCACCTAAATATGTCCGAGCATATCGTATCAGTTACATAACTGTACTAATACGAGCATGAGAACAAATGATTACCAGAATAGAATTTCAATCCATAACCGCCTAACAATTCTCATTAGAATTCTTTAAACGCCTTGATCCCTATACCTCTGTTCTATCACCTCGCCCTTGAACTCTTTATTATTGATCCTCGTCTTCCCTTATTTCGGAAAGACAAAATTCTGTGCTTGGTATAAGTTTGATATATAGATAGTACTAGATATACCCTCAGACCAGTCGGATTGATGATAACCCTTTATGACTAAGGGAATACCATAGGTGGTGTATTTGTGTTAAAGACTTAAAGATTCAATACCATGATTTATTAAGTTGGGACCTAGCTTTACTAGTTGTACAGCCTTAGAGGATGTATGGGTAAAATTCGAAGTTGGGTAGCGACCGCAATGTTCACCTGAGGGAAACCCGTTAGACTGTAATCAAGTGAGATTGGACAGAGAGAACCCTGCCATATTTCAAATTTCGAGGACGAAATTTTATAAGTTGGGTAGATTGTAAGCCCTTGATTTTTCAAAAAATATTAAAATTGGATTTTTCGCAATTTTCTGGAATTTTCTGTAATTAAATTCAGGGTTTTAAATTATTACATGATTTTTAATTGATAATAAATGATATTAAAATATTATGAAAATAATATTTTTGGGTGTAAAATGAAAAACTGGACTTAGGGTAATTTTTCTGGAATTTATCGGAACCCGAACATATTTTTAAAAACACCTAAAAGTATTTAATTATTTATTTATTTAATTAACTGATTTATTATTATTATTATTATTTTATTTTTTTTATTATTTTTTTTTTTTGATCCTGCCCATTGGGCCTGATCTGGCCCAGCCCAGTACCAGGCCCAGCCCGCTCCCCTACCGGGTCGGGTCGGGTCTGCCCGGACCCGATCCGCCTCCGACCCGGAGACCCGGTCCCCTCACCCTCCCCACGACCCAGTTTCCCCCTCCGCTTCCGGCGTCGCTCCGCCCGGCGCTCCGTCCGCCTCGCGCCGAACCGCCCGCCCACGCCGCCACGACCCCCGGCCCCTCCGCCTTGATCGGCCTCCCCTCTCCCTCGCTTCTCCCTATAAAATTCCTCCCCCTTTCTTCCCCGGCCACCGTCGACCACCCCAGCTCCGCCGCCGCCGTCCTCCTCTCCCCCAGCTCCGCCGCCGCCGTCCTCCTCCCCTCCAGCACCGCCACCCCACCGGCAGCAGCGGCCGCAGCCGTCCCCGTCTTCAGCAGCAACAGCAGCGGACACCGCCTCCGCCCGGACCCCGGCGCCGCCCGGCCGCCAGCGCCTCCGCCTCGCCCCGGCGAGCCGTCCCCAGCCCTCCCCGGCGGGCCTCCGGCCGGCCCCCGCCGTCCACGGCCAATGAACCCTAAACCCTAGATTCCTGTATCCGACACGTGTCGGACACGTGTCGGACACGATTCGCCCCGGTTTTTTGGGTCCCCTTCAGGTACTTGTAACTTTTTGTTTGTAGCTCTGTTTTCGTTTCCGCAAATGGCGTTGCGAAGCCTGTATGACCCTCTCGGTGTCCGGATAAACCGCTCGGGGCATCGCGTCCTGTGGTGATCGTACACCGCGATCCAAAAACGGGAAAAACCAGACCCTGTTTCACCCCGGAACTGAGTACACCCCGCCAAACGGGACGACTTGGTCGCGTGCGGTCTTCACATATACGTGCGCGTCATTGATATAGACGTGTGGGATTTCGCGAAAGCTGATTCGGGTGTGCGCGCACACCGGAATCAACGCGTATCCGCGGACATCACCCCGTATCCGCCTTTTCTGTTTCATGCCCTAACTTCCTGTACACACGTCGGATCGAGACGAAACTTGTGCCATCGGACTCGTAGTGATACGCTGGTCCTGTGGGTCAAGTTTGGTTCGATTCTGAGAACGTTGACGAAATCGTGTATCGTGGGCCCCATAGGCCCCGCTCGACGGGCGATTTTGTGATCGGCTCATCGGAATCCAATTCTGGAAGTTCCGTTGGGTTCGTATCATCGTTCCTGACCTGTTGACACTAAGTTGGATAAATTTGGAGACCTTTGACCCTGACACGTTTTTCGGTGCAAAGCGGGCCCATATGCGGACTCCGTTTTGACCCGAAACTGACGTTTTTACCCTTGTCTCCAAATTGGACCCAAGGACAGGCATTTCTAGCTATTTGATATCTTCTGAGCATGATGGTAATATTTATTTCAGTATCCGGAGTCATTTCTAGAAATTTCCCCGAGAACATAACTGTAATTGGATCCAAACAACAGGCAAGTACCTGCACTTCAAGTTTAATCTTCATATTGTGATAATTAATTTTCTTGCTCTACCAGTACCATTGATGATTACACGTAGTATTAGAACACTAGATTTCATGTCTTGAATATTGTATTTCATGTCTTGCTTTTCATGTCGGGTGGGAGAATACTAGGAGGCATGTAGTTTACCCTTCCCCCTTGTCGTGACTGCTAGCTGTTGGTACGCGACTGTACCATTAGCCTTATTCCTGATTGTTCCTGACTGCTAGTCGTCTATGATGGCCTTATTAGCCTTATAAACCCCTACATGCCAACTATGTATTCTAAATACACAAGTTCACGCATATAGTTTCTTGTCGTGTTGCAGTTCTTGTTGTCTTGTTACAGTTACATTTCCTGTCACATTTTATTCCTGTTTTACTCATATTCCCTGGTTTGTAGCGATTAATCATGTTTTACTTATAGTCCTGATTTATAGCATTATTTCTCAGTTAATTTTTACTGCTTACTTATGCATATTCTCAACCTGATGTTTAGTCAGTTATTTTCTACCTGTCACAAATATTTAATTTAAATCTTGTTGTGCATTGTGTACTTTGCTCCTTTCCTGACTGGATCCGTTGATTTAGGCGTTGATGAGAACCTTGCCCCCACCTATTATGGCCCCTATGAGGCAGCAGGTGATACAGTTGCGGAGCCGGTTCCCACACAGGAGGCTACTCCTGCGGAGTAGCCAGCAGTAGTATTTATTTTCTTTCATCTTAGTAATCGGGTTTGTCCCCGATTTAATTTCTGGTTCTGTAATAACTCTGGATCTGATTGTCACATTCTGGTTATAAAATCTCAGCATTTCCTTTCATTTCCTTGTCTGTTTAATTATTGTGAATGAGCTAGATTTTATATTACCTGTGATTATGCCCTAGACAGCGTACTACCGCCGACACTGCGGCGTAGGCTGGACGTGCCCACGCACTTGTGCCCGAATATCCGGGTGCGGGTCGTGACACAGCTAGAGGCAATCGAAACCAAATTTTTGGATCTTGGGGATGAGGCACACCTATCGCTCTCTTGGACAATCCAGTACCTGCAAACAAGTAAACTGTTGGTGGGTTAGCACTTTTATAAGTACTGGTGAGTATAAACAACTGAACAGAAGCGAGCATTTACTAAAACCAACACTAAGTAATCATGTTATAAAATATAACATTACTAGTGATCTTTCTAGTTTTACCTATGTTCGTTACATGCACCAGAAGAACGGATTCATATTACTTTGTTTATGAAAACATCTTTGGAAACAGAGTTTATATTCGATATTAAGCAAGCAAGACAAGACAAGCCGATTGTTCTGTTATCAGGGTGTGCGCAGCGTGTCTTATGAGCTATACTCAAAGACTCTAGGGATAAATGCATATCTAGGAACAAATGTATATCTAGGGGCAATCTTCTACCAAGCCAAGACAATAAACTATCTTATATGCAGTACGGTCCCCGAGTAACTCAGGATCGGCAGCAGTTGATCCAGCTAACCAATGACTCATTTATCTGATGCTATTAGCAGCTATGACACATGGTTGCTTTCTACTATCTCTGTAGCAGCCGTGACACATGGTTCAGCTCTCCACCAATAGCCATTGTCCGACCGATGCGAATGCATAAAACACTATTAAATAAACTCTAGGATGTAGACGAGACGAACCATCAGACCATATATCTTTGTTGCGGACTAGCCACCCTCACTGAATAATTCTAGCAAACGATATGGTTCTCTCGAAGCACAGGCGATGGTGGAATATGTTCATGCAAACTCTTAGTCTTAGACAAGCATTTCAGGATTCTTAGTTAAGCAGACAAGTTCGTTTCAATAACAAGCTAGGTGAGTTCTCTTATTAAGCATGTAAGACAGGTTCTATCATTCTCTTATGAAAACAAGCATTCAAAAACTCAGATTCATTATTAAGGCATGTAAGAATTAGAGAACGAAGTTCTGCCCACTCATCTTGATACAAGTGTCGATACAGAGTGGGGCTCTACAGAAAGTGAGGCCGCTTTATTGGTCCCGTGCTAGTACTAGATCCCCCTATATCCCTCGGCCTCTTGGATCCAAGCTCTAGACTATCCTCTGCCCATTGTGCCTGTCTCAGAATCTTCTTAAAAGTAGCGGCCAGGTCACCATTCGTATGTGATTTGATATCCTTGTTCAGGCCCTTCCTGAACTTTCTGGCCTTCCCTCTTGGGTTCGGTCCCTCCACAAAGTGGCCTAATCTATAATACTCTGCCGCATACTCATCCACTGTCATACCTCCCTGAACGAGGTACTGAAACTGGCTCTCTAGAGATATCAGAGTCACATCTGGAAAGAACTTTTCCTTGAAGAGCTCCTTAAAAGCTTCCTAAGTATGTCCCGGTGCTGAGATCCAGGGGTCCATCTGGAACCAAGTCAATGCAATGTCAAACATCATGCTTCCTACGGCCTCTACCTGCAACCTCTCTGAGATCTGCGTCAGTCGCAGGTTCCTCTCAATGTCTTTTATCCAATCATTAGCATAAATAATCTTCTCGGTACCTTTAAATTCCTTTAACCCTATCCTCTTGAAATCTATATTAGTCCCCGGCCTCGGCTGCTGCGGGATGAACTAAGGTGGTAACATCTGTGGCTGGACTAAGGCGACTCTCTCGGCTGCTACAAGCGCAATCTGGTGGGCATTCTCAATACCCTACCTCATAACCTCTGACTGACGTTGTTGTGCCTCCATCATATGCTGAAAGAGCACAAATATCTGTGTTTGGTCGACTGCGGGTGGTGGAGGTGGAAGATCCTCTGAGACTGTCGGGGCTGTCCTCTGTACCAAAGGTGGAGCACCTCTGAAAGCTGCTACAAAAATATCCACCAGGATCGGTGAAACGGACAACAGAAGCTGCTGGAATGGTGTCTGCTGGTGCTGCCCTCAGAGGCAACGTAAATGACCGACCTCGCTGACATTGCGCCTGAGCGCTGGAAATGCGTCTTCGGTGGCATCCTGAAGATAGATTAAAATAAGAAACCAATATTGAGTAAGATACGATATCATCAATAAAGGACAGATTTATTCAAAGTAAAGCAAGCATTCAAATAGATAAGGGTAGCCAAACAAATATTTGGAAATGTTCCCTAGTTGTGATTGAGTATACCCTCAACCTATATCCTATATCCTAAAACTAGCTCGTAGCAGTACTCTAGGTGAGCACTACTATGATATCTCTCTAATTGTGAATCTATACCTGCATGGACCACCACTAAAAATGTGTCACGATCCGCACCAATACTTACTAATATATACTCCTATAATGAGTATCACTATCAGTTGATTCCAATCATATACCCTCTTATCAACACCAACACCAACTACTAATAGTTGATGCCAAGAACCCTCATCTCACTAAAACCAACTCCACTGGACCTACACACACACACCCTTACCAGTGCACTTCAAAATACATACATGCATCTGTTGTACAGGTACAACAGCACCTGAGAATTCCAATCCCCAAACAATGCTTATGTTGTTGCAGCTCTCTTGTTTCAGTTGCACTAAAAACTTCCATCTGATACTTAACTACAGTTTCTTGGTTGCAACATGCAGACCCAAGATACTCAACTGCCAATGTAGTAACCTATTTCCTACACATTTACCTGCAGTGTTGCCTCAAGCACTTCTTACTATTTGCATGAACTACAACTCGATTCCCCACTCATCAGTTACTAAACTGATACTGCTACCTTGCTTTAAGTTGTTGTATACATGTTGTTGTTGCAAGTCCTCTGAACCATTCCCCGTAGCTATTGCTACTTCTCCATTGCTTTGATACCCTCCGGTATCAGTGATACCTGAGCACCCATTTTTCCTTTTTTTACTAAAATCCAATCTCCTCAACTTACTCTAACCCGATCACACCTCTCCAATATGATCCACACTCTCACAGTAAGTTTCCCTCTGTTGAACACCTAAGCCCGAGCTCCATCAGTACAAAGACTGATACTAAAAGATACTGACATCAAATATTCTATTGCACATACCAACACAGGTAACCCCCTTTTACTTCAACTGGAATGCATACTGGCACAAGTATGCTACCTCAAGTTACTGCTGCTGCTGATGTGCTTGGGGTATGTTACACTTCACCCCTCCAACCTTTACCCTTTTTTGATACCCCCAGCTTAAGTTCACGGCTTGATAATCCACATACCTATAACACAAATGTTAATACAAATAGGTAAAACCATTACCCCCAAATCCCTAAATTACCTACTCTTCCCATATTATTGCTTAAAGCTGTCTCTTATACCCAGAACCCGACTCCTCATGACTGTGGTGACAATAATGCGACAACTGTTGATGCTCTATGCTTACAACAAGTAGTCTCTCCAACCATATATGCACAACACAGCGTGTTCACTGTCACGATATCACCTACACAACATAGGTACAATCATCTATCCCACACCCAGTCACTACATAAGTCCCACATCCAAACACACACACACACAAGGGTCATTTAACCAAACACAAAGAGTGCCCAAATAGAATACTTATGATACACAATCAATAGAGAGATCTAAACCCATAATATATACCTGTTATCATATCTATACCTCAATTACATCACTATATAACTAATACAACTCGCTACAATAAGAAATGAGGATTAATTGCACAAAACACCCAAATTGAGCTCCGTATCACACCATATCGCAAAATATTATGATACGGCCTACATGTACCCATTTGTGCACGTACATAGTCTCATAACCCCGATCTAAGTCTAATACGACTAAATTGGTGGTATGACACACACTTGGTGTGTCCACCTCATAATTCTCCCAAAATTAATACAAAAACCTATATCGAGACCACAAAACTCAACCAAATCAACTAAAATTTGTTCCTAATGGTAGCCCTATGCCATGTGGTGGTTTCTAGAGGTCCCGTACATGATTTAGAAGATAGAATAAGAAGAAATTCAGAAATTACCAATTGGGAGATGGATTCTTAATGAAAACTAAAGTGGATACGATCCGGACACGATCACCTTGTCACAAGTTCCTCTTCCTAGTGCTCCTTGCCAATCCAAGCTCCAATGCTCCTTGTTAAAGAGAATGAGAGAGAAAATAGAGGTAAAATAAGAAGAAATTGATGGAGGAAAGGAAAAAAAATTTGGGGATCTAAATTCTAGATCTAAAATGAACAAATAAAGAGAGAGAGAGAGAGAGAGAGAGAGAGAGAGAGAGAGGAGGGGAGAGGCTCATATCATGGACGGCCCCTTCCCCCTTCCACAAGTAACATGTAAATATCCCATATGCCCTCCAATGGTGAATTATGAGAAATAATTAAGGGTGGATATTTTGAAAAGTTTTTACACTAATTCTAATTAAACTAATTCTCCCTAATTAATTAGTAAGAATGGTCTAATGGACTTGGGTCCAAGTTGGGCTCACTAGTTGTCATGACAAATCTAATTGGGCTTACAAGAAGTATAACTATTGGACTAGCCTCCTAACTAAAATAAATAATACAAGTCACAAATAATTTATAGCTCAATAATAATTAATACAATCATCACACTAATATTTAATATTTATTTCTAAAATTATTTATCCATGCCAAATTACCAAAATACCCTTGCTTGGAAAAGTGAGGGTGACATAGCCCTATTCCCCAGTTGGATTAGAAATAGTTTATTCATGGATATTTCATCCCTAGCCGAGTTAATATATTCCTAGGAAACGTTCAAATCCACATTACCTCTGAACTGTCTTCTTGACTCCTTCTTAATAGAGTGAGCTTATTCTTAGGAGCTCAATTGCTCTAAGAATTCTCTTATTTTTAATCCCCAGTTGGGTTAGAAATAATCAAATTCCCTAACATAGTTCGTTATATTTCAGAAAACAGTCACATAAATATCACCTCTAAATTATTTTCTAGAAAATTGAATCCCCACAAGGATTCATTATACTAAGTTTGCCACATTTATATTACCTCTGAGCAAACAACCCCTAGCTATCATGTTCATATTATCTCTGGTAGCATTTTACTTTTAATTTATTATCTGTATCTAGTTTTGGATATGTCATGGATAATAAGTCCACTATTATTTTTCAAAAGAATAAAATATTTTTACTATGTCCATATTACCTCTAGTCAAGTATTCGCATTCATAGTCACATTCAAAAAAAAAATTGAATACAAAAAGTTCTCCGTGCATAAAAAGAATAGTCAAAATAAAGATTTTTTATTGATATTCAAGGTCATTATTACATATGATGAAAATATATTACATCTGAATTTTATTGATATCCAAGGTCATGATTACATATGATGAAAAACTATTACATCTGGATTTTCATTGATATTCAAGTTCAAGATTACGTATGATAGAAATCTATTACATTCAGAACTTTCTCCATCAAGTTTCTTCGGTGCAAGCCACAATACATGAAAAAACTTGCACTGAAGGACGACGTTAAGGGCAAATGATGGAGGATAAAGAACTGTGCCTACATAAATTATTCTACATGCCCGAGCCCACTGTTGTCAAGTTGTGCTGAAGACAGAGTTTTGATTGGGATTCAATCCCAACCCTGTAATCAACATCGTGGCTGTGCAACCGGTGGCAAGCCTCATCTAGACAAAAAAATATAGCTAGCATGCTGCATGGACAGGGATAACTTTGCTGGTTTTGAACAAGGTCCTTCCTCACTTCATGACAAATTGCCACATAATTTTGTTGCTCATCTCGAACAAGAAGATTTATGATATCCTTCCATGCTTCATCGTGATCAAGACGAGTCAAGATAAAAATCTGCATAAAGAGCATACATAATCAGTTTCCAGCAAGGAATATCTCAAAGAGAAAAGCTTTATGCGCATAAGAGCTAAACGCATAAATAGCTACGCACAAACGAGGTCATACGCACAATGTTGAGCAATCTTCATAATTGACTAAGTCACAGAACAATCTGCCCTACACATATGCGCAAGTCAGCTCATGCGTAGAGGTGAATGTTTGGACTTATGCGCATAAACAACTATCACACATGTTCATGAAATAGCATCTTGGTGAGATAACTACATCCATGTGTATGACAGATGCATATATTTTCTTGTGCATATTCATGATGAGTGTCCCAAGACAACTGCATCTATGCGCATAAAGGAAACATTTTGCTAACAACGTATATTCATGACAACTTTTCATCAACGACCACGCGCGTCAGCAGTGTATTTTCGTTCGCGCATGTTCACGATGATTTCTCATTCATGCGCAGGACAATGCACCTATGTCTCTGTATTCAGGCATGAATACGCGAATGAAGATCAATCTACTTCCAATACCCTATATGGACGACCGCATATCAGTGTAAGCAATAGTTGGCATATGGATGATGGTGACTCCAATCCTTGCAGAACTCATTGATACATACTTTGAGTCATTGGAGAGAACATTTTTTTTACAAGAATAAAGAAGGGGAATTCGGGAAAGATAACAATAAGGAGCTCCCCAAAATCCTCTATTTATAAGCGCATGCCTGAGCACAATCAACCGCATTAATGGAGACCCATTTGCAGATAACACTTCAATTTTTAAGAAGTCATGTGTCGATCAATGCGCAAGTGACACTTCAGTTTCCAAATGAAATATGATGAAACAAAAACAAATACTACGATGCCTTGATTTGTCTGACATACGACAGTCAGATGCAAAACAGATGCCTCGATTCTCGCATCCATGCACCGATGACACTTTAGGATTTCAAAAAGATTTTGTCGGTTCAGAAATCAAGGAAGATTCGACACCCTGACAGTGAAAGACTATGCACTTATGGTTCTATACGCCAAACAGTCCAGTCAGTGACAGTATGCGCCAAATCCTATGTGCGATGTTGATTTCTTCTCCCATGCTTCTTTCAAAGTATTTTAAACTTGTCTAAGTTTTAAAAACTTTGAAAGGGGGTCCTGTAGAAGTATAAAAAAAACTAAATCTATGCGCATAACATCTATGCACCGAGCTACAAATTCAACAGTCTAAACCAGTTAAGTCAACACTATGCGCCCAACTCTATGCGCTAAAGGCACTAAAGATAATAAGCTTTAGTATTTTGAAGAGAAGACCATGCGATATGCGTTAGAACCTATGCGCCAATGACAGTTATTTTTCAAAAGTCTATGCGACAAGAGCATTAGGCGCATACTGCCTAGCCACATAAGTCGGTCTAATACCGCATTAAAATATGTTTAGCTTCGTAACGTATGCAGATGGCGGTTACGTCAACGTAATTATTACGTTTGTCGGTATCCAGCAGAGAAATGTCGTGTGGCACTATACGGTGAAAGCCTATGCGTCTGAGCAAGATGGCATATACAAATCCTTGGAGTTCTCTCTCCTCATCATATACAACAGAGCAGTTATGAAGATAGAGAGATTATGTCCATTTAATGCGCATACATTTTAATTGACAGCGGTCGTATTAATGTGTGATTTTTGACCGATATAACACATGACACGTGTCGGGTAGACCATGATATGCGCAAACGTTTAGATCCGCTTTATGCGATGCAGTTATTGTAAGATCCTATGTGCCGGCATGTTCTTATGTGCATGAAGTAGAAAATAGTGACTTTTCAGGTTCTATGTGTGCATAGTCGTTATAGTGAGAATGGATATAAATAGTTGGGGCATGTGCTTCCCAAACTATCTAGCAAGATCGAAAGTTGAGTATTTTTTAGCCTAATTGCTGCCCAAGTCTGCCAATGAGCCAAAGTTAGCAAATTCTCTCAAATCTTCGTATTCGGATCGTAAATGGAGTAAAGAAGTCGGCTGCAAGACTTGATCTCCATCATCACATTTTTTCGACTTTTTATACTTAGAGGAGTTAGCTTTTAGAATTTTTTGTATTTCTTTGTAATTTGCAATAAAGATTATACTTTCTTTTTGTAATGAATAAAACAACATCTAATAGTCTAAGAAAGCTTAATTGCATAAATTTACCTCTTGAGCTAAATTGGGCAGACGCGAGTCCCACAAGACACGAAAAGGAAAAAATTTAGAACATGTCCAAATTGGTAAAGTGGTATGTCAAATAATATCAAATTGATGTCACGAACTCACTAGTACTCTTGGATTCCCGATTCAATATGTGGATTCGCAATTCACCTCTTTTAGGTGGCGTTGATGTCGCTGTTACTTCTGACTTATTATTATTATTATTCTTTGTTGAGGGTGACGAGGATGACTATGATGGTGGTGGTTGGTGATTTTGGGAGGGTGAGGGAGGAGAGGAGATTTTAAAGAGAGAGGGAGAGACATAGTGAAGGTGAGGAGAGGGGTGTTATGTATGGGGAGGGGGTATCATGCACGGGATACGGGTGTTGTGTAAGAGAGAGAGAGAGAGAGAGAGAGAGAGAGAGATTTAAAAAATTAATTAAGATTTTTTTTAGTTATTGATTAGATAATTAATTAGGATAACTAGTTAATTTAGAATTTGGTTATTTGGTTTTAATTAAGTAATTGATTAAACAGTGTTAATAAAAAACTTAATTTAATTAAGAAATCGATTAATATTACTTATTACCAATAATAGTGTTATTAAAAATGGATTACAATTAGGGGGCATACATATATCCTTGTTGATTTGTGATCTCTTCATTTGTAATTGTGGCAATTTTACTCGGTGTTTTGTTGATTGGTTTTTTGATAAGAACAAATACTTTGTAATTTGGCCAGTTTCTTGCTACCTTAGAGGCAGAGGCGTAGCTACATTATTTCGAGGGGGTGCGGCTGTGCCCCCATCGGATTTCTTTTAGGATTTAGATTTTTTATTTTATTTATATAGATTGTCGGATTTTAAATTTATTTATATAGATTGTCTACATACCTATCTATACATATCTGAACACATGAAGTAGTACCTGACTTGATAATAAAAAATGATATGTAGTTTGCAGGCCTTTCCTAACTTCAAAATATTAGACGATGACATCAGCATACATGATGATTATTGAAGAACTAGAAAGCATTAATATTATGGTTACTGCAAAGTTGGATATGCTGGTTAGGAAATATGTAGTTTGCAGTTGTATCTCTTAGAAATATATATATATATATATATATATATATATATATATATATATATATATATATATATATATATATATATATATATATATATATATATAAGTTTTTGTTTTGAGTTTCTCTTGTTCTCTGTCTTTTAATTTTTGTACCTTAGTAGAAATCTGATGCCACATTCGTTAAGATTGACCAATTATCTTATATTAAGTAATTACATCTTTTTATTTGGAGTAACATAGTTAGGTCTATCGTACTCCTATAAGACTTATTCTCATAACATGTCCATCACTTAAATTCATATTGGACCTAAATGCAAAAAAGGATCCGTCCTCACCATTCATATATATTTTTCTTCTGTAGCCATATGAAAATGTCTAAGAAAGAAAGCAATTGAAGTGAATGTCATTGTCTATATCTCATATGAGCCAATTCAATTTAGGCTCAGCTGGTACTCGAGATGTGTATGTAACACAAACCTCCTTATGTGGTTTGTCTTGAATCTTAAAATTTTAAACTGGTATATGTAATTTTTATATGTGTAACAAAGTCAAATTCAAATGCAAATAAGCATATTGGAATTATTATTATAATTGATTATAGTGGCAATACAATTCTTACTCGGAGCCAACCCAATGAATGGAATAACCTAAATTGATTGGTGAATCATAATGTTTCTATTCGTATTAATCCATTAATTAGCTTGATATTTTATAATATTTTTATTCATATTAATCCAGTAATATTTTATGACATTTAGTATTAGTATATGTGGATTAAAAATGTATTTATTGTAATTTAATATTTTTAATAGTAAGTTTTAGTTAAAAAAATTGGTTATGCCACTGCTTGAAGGTTGTAACTTATTTTGCCTAAACTAAATCAATATATCAAAAGAATAGACATTGGTTACTGGTTGTGTAAACTTCTTTCTTTAGGGTCGGTTTGGTACGATGGAAATTTGAGAGAAGAAAAATGGAGGAAAAAAAAGTAGAGGGAATGATGCATTTTATTTTGTTTGGTATAGAATAAAAAAAATGGAGAGAATAAAAAGTGGAGGAACTATTTTTTCCTCCTAACTTAAGAAATTCAATTCCTGCAAAAGTGTAAGAAAATGTGGAAAAAAAAGTTGAGGCATATCCTAATTTATAAGTATACCCGATAGAAATTATATTATTTAAAATTGTTAAATAAAGTCAAATGGTAAATAAATATTTTTAGTTGAAGATATAATTGATAAATCCTATAAAAAAAATTTATTTTCCTTCCTTTAAATTTTTTTTTTATACCAAAAAAAAAAAAATGTATCACTTTCATCTTCCATACCTCCTTCCAAAAACAAAAAACAAAAAACAAAAAGAAAATAAGATTTTCTTTCCATATCCATGGAAAATATATCTTAACTTTTTGTTTTTACTTTCTCTGACTTTTCCATCCCCTCCTATTAGTGTTTAGTATAATTCTTTTGAATAAAGCTCAGCAATGATGATTTATTGATACTACAAAGAATCTTCATGTGATGCCAAAATAAAGCCAATCTTAGCCTTACTTTGCTGCCAGGGAGTTTTATTATGCCAGTTGCATCCTTGCTGGTTGTTTGCTTCTGCCAGTTGCTGATTGTTGCCTCATAACCATTGGACGCCAGTGCAGTTGCTGGTTCTCTTGTGCAGCTATGCGTATTTATGTTTGCTATTCTGGACTGCCAGTGACTCAGTGTCTTAGTGAGTTCTATTATTCTCTGCATTCATGATTTGTCTACACTTTTCGTTGTTTAGTGTTACTAAAATTCTTATTTCAGTGATTTTATAATTGAAGTATTTTTTGTTTACAAGGGAGTTTGGAGATTTGGCAGCACATATACTTGGCTTTAGCTTCCAGCAACATCTGGTTATGAAGATTAGGTCCTTTTGGAGACTTGAAGCCTTGTAATATATTGTATTTTGCAAGAAGATGAGAAAGACGGACCCTGCGCCGGAGAAATTTGTAATATTATAGTTCTATCATCTATCATGCATATACAAAAAGCTGCTGAGTCATGGTGTATATTGGGGCGCACGTTCCGAAAATCGGTTCGGATCCGACTCAGACTCGGTCAACGGATTGGTTCGATTCGGCCCACACATATAGCGGATCCAGACTAGATCCTAGATCCTTAAGGTGTGTAAAAGTGCGGGCCGATCCGGAACCCGCCACGGGTCTGGTCCGGTCAAATCCGGGTCGGGCCGGTCCGGACCCAGTCAACGGACCGGCCTACTCCCCCGACTGATTTGGACTGGGTCGGAGGATCCGACCCACAAGTCCGGCCCGGCCCGATCAATCCTCCATTCGGGCCGAGTCAAATTCGGACGGCCTGTTCGGGCCGACCCAGTTCATGCCAAGTTCGGTTTTTTTTAATAAAATAGCCGTTGAAAAATATTTTGACCAAAATATCCCCATTTTATTGGCAATTTTTTGTCTGTTTTAAGAATATTTTAGTCATTTTGCTAAAAATAACCAAAATACCCATTATAACAACTCTTTTTTGAAGTATTTGGAGTCATTTGGCCCCAAAAATTTTCTATAAATAGTCAATAATTCATGAAAAATAACTTAATGTTGTAATACATTTATAACTTTCTATTTTTTTTTTTGTTACTTAATGTTATAATACATTTATAATTTTATTGCCATTAATAAAAAAAATTCAGTTTTTTTTTTACTTAATGTTGTTAGTTGTTTACATTTAACTTATTTATGTCTATATAAATAACTTCTTTAAATTTCAAGTTATAAATTTATATTCAAATTCAAAAACATAGATTTATACATTTTTTTATAAGTTATTCAAAAAAAAATTAAAAAAAAATATTCAACTTATAAATATTTAGATTTTAATTTATACTTAAACTTATATAAATATTGATATAAAGAAATTAAATAAATTTTGTAACAAACAAATTTATAAATTTCAAATTATACTAAATCGAAACCAAACTTATCAACAATGTACCGGTAACATGTTACATATTCAAGATGTAATGGGGAATCTCAAATTACAAAAGCTCACTGAACAGTATAAATTCTATGCTTGTGGTCCAGGTTACAATTTGTTATCCTGCTCATAACTTTGGCATAAGTTTTGCCTCTCTGTCCCCTTTGCACAACACTTGAATCACTGAGAGATTTTACTACAATTTTTTCATGGAGTAAAACATGAAAACCGCCTTTTCTCACTAGTTCAGGATGACAAACATGCCATTGCTTTCTAGATACAAGTGACCTCATAACCATTGGACGCATTTGAGATCTGTCTTCAATTTGATGGATCAGCCTCCATGAGCATAGAACAAGAACATGAGATGAACCTATGAAAAAATCATGTTGAAGCACAAGTTATCTTTGTAAATTGTAGTTTAGCTTCCTTCTTCATCCATGGCATAAACAGGGATCTGCCATATCTTGGTGTTTTTCTTTGAGTCATCTGAAAGGCTAAGATCACTGTCGTCTTCCTTAAATGTCCTCACAAAGGTTTTTGCACCAAACAAAATTAATCTTTCTACCATGAACAGCTGGTAATTGTTCTCAATCACGGGGTCGAGAATGCTACTATAGTTCGATGCGTATGCCAGCTTATACCTGTAAAGTTGAGCATAAATTAATCACCAGGACTAAACTTGACTGTGAACAACAACAGTAATAACCAAGTCTTCCCAAATGTCTATGATCTACTACATATTTTTCTCTGTTCGGCTCTACTTAGGATTATGCAATCTAAATATGGCACTACTATTGTAGAATTGAAAAAGGAATAGAATAACAAAATAGGTGTACGAGGGAAAGATTACTAGAAATTTGAGAAAGGAGCAACAAGCTATCAACCTTAAAACAATAATACGCATAAAAAAACAGATAAAATAATGGAGAATCTAACTTTTATGGATACAAGAAAAACTTCAATCAAATAGGTGTTGGTTATATCACTGTTAATAGTGAGGGTTAAGGACCTGGTCAAAACCAAACTTGTCTGAAGATTCTGTTACAATAAATCATCCACTAAATGAAGTAACAAAAGATACATTCATGAAATCAAAGAACTCTAATAGGACAAATTAAACATGACTGTCACGTGAACTTGACGCCAGATTAACACAGAGAAGGCAGGTAGGTATATGCGCAATATTTCTATTACTAATAAAAGGTAATTCAAATCATTTGTTTTGATTGAAAAAGTATATATACATTTCTTTTAACCTTTGGAATGCATTTCAGTTTTGTCAAAGAACATAATCTAATTCTTGCCAATGTCGACAAACCATAGTGTGCTGTCTCCAGGCTTAAGAAAGGCTAGGTGTGGAAGCATAAGCTTCACAATTTTCCATAACAAGCTTGCATAAGTAATAAACCAAAGTTGGTGTAGAATTGGAATAATGGGATTAACTTTATTCATCAGGAGAATACATATATATAGGAGAGGCTAACCCCTGTCTCTACTATTCTACCCGATATAGGACTAAAGCCCATTACTAATACTTAATACTTAACAACCTCCCTCAAGATGGAGCATATATGTCAATCATGTCCAGCTTGTTACACAGAAATTGAACCCGAGGACCCAAAAGAGGCTTCGTGAAAATCAGTTATTTGATCATCGGTCCTCACGTGATGAAACTTTATTATCCCATTTTGATACTCAGCACGGACGAAGTGGATGTCAATTTCAATATGCTTCGTCCTTTCATGGAACACAGAATTTGTAACAATATGGATATCAAATTGGTTATCACACCACATATTTGATGATTTAGATCCTGCTTCTTCTTTCGGTTATTGTAGTAGATGCTTAAGATATAGCACATCTGCTGTGCCATGAACAATAGCTCGATATTTTGCTTCGGAACTTGATTGTGCGATCACACTCTACTTCTTGCTCTTCTACGATTACCAAGATTCCGTCAATAGATACCGAATAACCAGATGTAGATCGTCTATCCGTCGGACTTGCACCCCAGTTAGCATCGGTGTGCTTACAAAAAACTGAAGAGGAGATTACAAGAAGAGGAGATTACAAGAGGGGGTAGCAAAAAGAAAGAGAAAGAGTGCAAACTTCGATGATCCCAAACACTGATCATCCTTCCTTATTTATAGGCCTAGTGTGGCCATTTTACCTTCAGCTGCCGGTTAGTTTACCGGATCCATTTTTGTGATAGTGGGTTTACCTTTTCATAAAGTTATCCACTTGGTTTGGATCATACATGAATAGGATTCTTTTTAATTGCTCCACTTTAATTTCCAGCTCCTCAATCCACCCAAAAAGCTGGTCCACCTGCTTATCTCTATCCATTATGGTTTCATGTTGGTTGTCCACTACCTCTTGTAGGTCCCTTACCTTTCAGTAGTGCATCTTCTTTAGTTTTCTATACTTCTGCCGCTGTCGCTTTTTCCATCGCTCCTTTGAGGAAAGGAACCGCCAAAGGAATCTTGAACTGATCTTGATCATTGATGGAGAGAATTGGGCCCACCATGCTTCTACAGGCTACCTTCCAGGCCTTCGATGTCTTCATCTGGATCGTTGGGCTCGATTGGGTCGTCCCTTTCGGCAAGCTTGTCTTCGTATATTTGTTGGGCAATTCCTCCAAGGCGAAGGTTGGTAGAGAAATTGACCACAAGATGATATTTGTAGTCATAATCCTGGTTGCGGGATATATAATCGACAAGTAAAGTGTTTTGAGCGACAGAGACATAACCAACTCGCTCAGCACAAATGACAGAAATTCTGGAGAAGAACTTCTCGGTAGCAAGCTTGCGGTCGCGCTCCTCGGAGAAACTTTGTTTCTGAAATTTAACATAGGCCAGGCAGGGATCTTCCGTGACCTTGAATAATTTCCAGATCTGTATGGAAGGGAAGAGCTTGATGTGTTATCGTTCTTTCCAAATTGTCCAAACGCGAAATCTGAAAATTGTCTGAACTTAATGGAATGGAGATCCACTGCATTAACACAAATTTCCGGAATAACTCCTTCATATTCTTCCGGATTATTAATGTTAATATAAACCTCATGAACAAGCCCCTTTTTGATATGGGACTTATATTTGGGAATTTCCT
The DNA here is from genome assembly GCA_036927795.1 of Iris macrosiphon. NCBI lineage: Eukaryota > Viridiplantae > Streptophyta > Magnoliopsida > Asparagales > Iridaceae > Iris > Iris macrosiphon. Next base: position 161,163,502 of record JAYESA010000009.1, on the reverse strand, counting down.
GGAAACAGACGATGAGATAGTCTTCCCATTTGGTTTCTTATCAAATCTTCATTATTCAGGAGTTGAATAATGTCAGTATCTTCTAATTCTTTGAAGAACTTGATGAGTCGTTCTTCATTGATTACGTTCTGTTGGAACATGGTCAACATCTGCTGAATCATAAGCTCAGCTTCCAACTCCTGGACTTGATCATTCTGAATTTTTAATATGTTTAGGAGTTCAACTAGCTCCTGCATACGGATATTAACCATGTTGTTGGTTTCCAGAGTCTGGAGGATGAGTTTTAATTCCCCCGACTTAGTGTCCCTTAAAAGGGAGTCTTCTTTTATGGCAAGTGCTCTAGACTTGGAGGTAGAGGAAAATTCTACCAAGGTCTTGAGAGAACTGGTTATCTTTTGTATTTTCCCCTCGGAGACCTGACTTCTCTGTTCTTCAATGAGAAAGAGTTTCTCCACCTGGGAAAGCCAGTAACTGGATGTTTTAATATCGGCTGACTGGAGGGCACGATAACAATTGTTAAAAACCTCCCATGCATCAGTTCTCAAATTTTTATTATACCAGTCTTTGACTAGTACGTTTGCAAATTGTCTTTGCATGGGAAAGGCTTGGGCCATGGTTACCAAGATTCCGTCAATAGATACCGAATAACCAGATTTAGATCGTCTATCCGTCGGACTTGCACCCCAGTTAGCATCGGTAAAGCACTCAACATTTGTACGTCCCTGATTTTCCATGTGAATTCCTTTTCCAGAATTCTGGACTAGATAGCGCAAAATTCTGAGAACTGTCTGCTAATGTGGAACTCGTGGAGAGGTCATAAATCTTCTCGCGACACTGACGGCAAAGAAAATATCTGGGCGAGTCATGACTGCCAAGTAGTTGAGTTTTTCAACCACTCGACGATATTGATCCAGATTAGTCATCAGTACCCCCTCGTCGGGGAGTAACTTTTCTCCTAGGTCCATTAACGATGTTGCTCCCTTAGCTTCCATTATTCCCTGCATCATTTAGTATGTCTAGAACATACTTCCTCTGAGACATGACAATGTGCCTCTTTCCCCGTACGACTTCAACACCCAAGAAGTAGTTCAACGATCTCATATCCTTGGTCTGAAACTGTTCTCCCAGAAACTTCTTCAGTCCTGCAATGTCCTGACTGTCTTTTCATGTGATCACAATGTCATCAACATAGACACCAAGTAGTATCCTTCCAGTTGATGTCTGTCGGTAAAATACTGAATGATCCTTCTTCGATTGACATATGCCAAACTGAGTAACATGTATAAATCAACCAAACCATACACGAGGTGATTGTTTGAGACCATAGAGGGCCTTCCTCAGATGACACACTTTTTCCTCCCTAGCAACAAACCCGGGAGGTTGCACCACATACACTTCTTCGTCAAGATCCCCGTAGAAAAATGCGTTCTTGATATCCAGCTGAAGTAATGGTCAGTCATAGCGAACAACTAAGGCCAAGAGTACGCGTACAGAGGCCATCCTGACAACTAGGGAGAATGTCTCAAAATAATTCTCACCATAGGTCTGCGAATATTCTTTAGCCACTAGACGAGCCTTTAATCGATCAAGAGTGTCATCCGATTTCACTTTGATCGTGAACACCCATTTGCAACCTACTGACTATTTACCAATGCGACAAATCTATCAAATCCCAAGTATGGTTCTTCCGAAGCGCTTTCATCTCCTCTTCCATAGCAGTACGCTAACTGGGATGTTTGAGCCCCTCCTCGGTAGAATTGGAAATCTGAATCCCATCAATACTAGATATCAAGGACTGAGTATGGCTCGCAAGTCCTTTATAGTTTTCAACATACAAGGGAGGATCACGACAGGCACGACTTAGTCGAGCTGGTGGAACGGGCGAAGACGAATCAGTAGAGCTAGAGGAGGAGGATGGCTCTGTGATCACAGGCACTATCTGCGACGCTCATTCGGGCGACGATGGTGCTGACTGAACCGGTGTGTGCGGACCGTCGGACCGGGATACTGGTTCGGTAGGGGAAGGCGCCCTTACGGAGGGTTGTTATGTTTGAACAGAAAACAAGAAATTCTCTTCTGGGTAAACTTGGGGCATTGGACCTGTAGTTTATGGAAGTTGAGTAAACTCGATTTCAACGAAAGTAACATCCCTAGAGAAAAAAATACTTCAAGGTAGGAAAAAAATAACGGTACCATTTCTGACATTTAGAATACCCAAGAAAAACACATTGGATTGCCTTAGGATCTAATTTAGAAAGGGTTGGTCGGGTATCCCAAACATAACAGAAGCAAGCAAAAATTTTGAGAGGTAAAAGAAACGGCTCTCGTTCGGGATATAGCCGAGAAAAGGGAGTAGCACCATTGAAAACCGACAATGACATGGGATTAATAAGATAGCATGTTGTAAGTATCGCATTCAACCAAAATCTTCTGGGAGTACGTGCTTGAAACATAAAAGCACGCATTGTTTCCAAGAAATGGCGATTCTTGCGTTCGGCAACACCATTCTGTTGTGGTGTATAAGAATATGAAGTTTGGTGGATTATGCCATGTCGAGACAGATGTGAATTGAACTCACGACTCACGAGACATACTCATGACCATTGTGCGGCGAAGTCATTTAATCGGAACATCAAATTTTATTTTGATTTTCGCATAAAAATTGCACCAAATTTCAAATAGTTCGGAGCAATTTTTCATCATATAGACAAAAGTGACGTGAGTAATCATCAACAAATGTAACAAAGTACTTGAAATCCATCATCGAGTCAACCGGACATAGCCCTCATATATCAGAATGCACCAACTCGAGAGGAGGAGATGCAAATTTATTTTGACTCACCGAATAGAAAATCCAATGATATTTAGCTAAACTACACGACTTACAATGAAAAGAAACAGGAATATCTAAAGATGGGTACAAATTCTGGAGAGCTTGAATAGATGTATGACCTAACCGATAGTGTAGCTCGAAAGGATAGAGATTCACGCCGGCACAAGCAACAGAAAAATGTGCATCAAACAGGTACAAGCCTCCAGCCCATATCCCCTACCGACAGTCTTTCCAGTCTTGAGGTCTTGAAAAACACAGCAATCAGAAAAAAATGTTACTGAGCAATGCATGTCACGAGTAATCTGACTAATGGAAAGTAAACTGAACGGATTGCCAGGTGTATGTAATACGGAATTGAGTGACAGCCCGGTTGAAAGACGGACACTTCCACATTCACGGACTGTTAGTGAACCATCATTGGCAACAGTAATATCGGAAACATGTTCCACCGATATATATAATTGTGTATCATACCTGCGTCGCCAGTCATGTCAGCTGACGCACCAGAGTCAACCACCCACTGCTTGGACCTCACCACACATGTCGCAGAGTACCCGACTGTGGATCCAGAAGTGGATGCCTCACCACGACGTTGAGCTTAGAACTCAAGAAAATATGTATATGACTCTACAGTCATCTTGACAGATCGAACGCCATCATCAGGGACGTCTGAAGTAATATTGGCGGTAAGAGCTTTAGGACACTGTTACTTGAAATGGCCTTGTTGACCACAGTGGAAATATTTGCGCGGTCTTCCTCCATCACGACCGCCATTGCCTCGTCCCCCATCACAACCAGTATTTCAGCCACCACGTCGTCCACCACGACCACCACGAAATCCAGCACGAGCAGCACCAAGTGCAGATCGATCAGGAGGAGGAATACCCGGAGTGGTTTCAACGACTTTCGTTGTCCTAAGAACACGATAGTGAGCCTCCATCAGAGACGGAACATCAGATCCAGCAATGATCTGAGACCAAGTAGAGTCTGCATCAAGACGGAGAGATGCAAGATATGTCATAACATAAAGTTGCTCACGTTGAGCCCTTCATTGATATCCGTTGTGAGGGGTAAAACACGATCGATCTCATCAGTTTCAGGCATACCAGTTAGTGACATGATAATTTTACAAATTTCCACAGATTAACAATAACAACCTATCCCACCTTCCCCTTTGTACTTAGATAAATGGGTTCCTAAAAAAATCTCATTACACCACCAAGTCGTTGGCATAGCGGAGGGACGGGGATAGATAATACCTAGAAATCCCTACGAGAGAACTCTAAAGAACAAAATCTCTTATAAAAATAATTCAATGTCATTAATAGATGTTTAAGAACTTATTTATAGCCTTTATACACCCTAGTCCTACTAAATTAAGGCATATCCTAAGCAAGACAAATCATAATCCTAATAAATAAATAAAACTAATCCTAAATACAATTAAATCTTATTCCTAATAAAGAAACCTAACAAATCTTTTAAAACAAATCCGAACTAATCCAATATAATGTACGAAAAACTTTCTTAAATATCTCTTAATAATCACTAAATCATTCTCTTCTACAAAAGAACTCGAGCTCGAGTTCAAAAGTGAAGTTTGAAACCTTCCCTTCCGAAGGAACAAGTACTTTGAGTAGAGCTTTATTTTTGATGTCTTCCTTCGAATCTTGATCTCCATGGGCTCTTTGAATTCGATCCTTAGACAACTTATATTCTCCCTGGCCTTGATCTTTGGACGATTTTCTTAATTCTTGAGATGTACATAGAACAATCAGGTTTGTGTGGTGTTGGGCACTATTAATTACTGCAATTGATTTGCCGTATCATCTGCAAAGATCTCCTGGAATTCTTCAAATAGTAGCTGCTTTGCTGTTGCATCCACTGGTGTATTTAATCTTCCTTTACAGACACATCTTGTGTTTCTTCATATCTTGGTCTTCTAAATACCAATAACCAAAATTTCTTGATCTGCAACCTCTTCTACCAGAATGTTCTGTTTGACTTTTGATTTTTTTTTCCCCCTTTAAGGTCTTCAAACTTCTTGTGGGATCCTTTTGGTTATTTCTGTATCTTGTTTTCCCTTAATATTAGGTGGCAGTCTCTGAATCTCTCTAAGTCTTTGTTGTTTATAGTCGTAATTGTCAAATTCTCTTCTTCGGCCCCCAAATTTTTCTTGAGTTTCATGATATTCTTCAAACTCGTCTTCTTCAATATATTCATCCAATGGATCATTGAATCATAGTGATACCTTGAAGTATATATATAGCGCTTGTTTGCTCATATGGGGGAAGATGGTAATGTTGTCATGGTTGTGGACGATGACGTGAAAGATGACCTGTAGGTGGTGGTGGTAGTGGATGATGGTGTGGAGGATAATTAGAAGGTGGTGATGGATGATGGCATGGAAAATAACGAGAAGGTTTTTACTTGTAACCGTCGAGAGGAATACTATGAGCATGATTGACACGATGCACATCTTGGTAATGGTGAACCCCTTTGATCCTCAAGGCAACAAGTATCTCTTTGATCTCGGCACAAGTTTGCTCCGTACAATCAAAATCCTGCTCCAAATGATCACCTTGTTGGGTGGGAATACCGGCAGGGTTGTCTCCAGTTTCGTCGGTGGCCATCACGTCGGAGGCTCTGATACCAGCTAGCTTAGGGACGGGGGATAGGTATCGTTCTATCGGACTGCAGGAATAACGCCTAGAAATCTCTAGGAGAGAACTCAAGAGAACATCTCTCTTATAAATAAACTTTCATAAGAATAACTCAATGTCATTACAAGATGTTTAGGCCCTTTTATAGCTTTTAAACACCCTAGTCCTACTCAATTAAGGCACATCCAAATTAAGACAAATCTTAACCCTAATAAATAAATAGAACTAATCCTAAATACAATCAAATATTATTTCCTAATAAAGAAACATAATAAATCTCCTAACAAATCTTTTAAAATAAATCCTAACCAATCCTATAAAAATATCTCTTAATAATCCCTACATCCGTCGTTTAGACTCCTTTATTCTCTAGAGAAACATGAAGGACTATTCCTTGGATGCATGACAAAGAGTAGGGCTACTTATCCATCAAATACTCTTCAAGGTTTTATCGAAGACCCTCTCAAGCTTGTTGCTGCTACTTTGACTAAGAATTTACGACGACTTATAAAGGATGATTTCAAGTAGACAGTTATTCATAAAAATTGGCCCATTCTTTTGTAAAGGTTTCTCAATATTGTGCATGGTCTACAACCAACGCCATTCCGAATGGGAAAAGGTAATGATGGTAAGATTCAATCTTCAATTGTAGTAGATTATGTGAATCATGCATTGAAGCAGATTGCAGGTAAAGAAAAGGTTAGTATACACTATGCAACTTTTATGACAGCTTGAACACAAAAGATTGTCTTTCTTCCTTTCTTCAACAATATCAAAAAAGATAAGGGTTCAATGGGATGCACATGTAAATAACTCCTAAAAATTTCCAATTTTTTTATAGAAGAGATCTCACAATCTTTTTAACTTAACTGTTTGGAAGGATAACCTAAACCTTAAAATCCCTAAAGACATGATTTTGAGGATTCTACTCTTCATAGAATTTTCAACTTTCATTATTTATTCTTGTTGTCTATAATTTTATTTCCTTCGTTAACTCAATCTATAATCAAACAGTTTATAGCAGAATTTAGCAAAATCTTAGCATTGATTCTATAGATGATATGCGACTCAAACTCAGCATACTTAGACATGGAATCTCAAATTTCAAACACTAATGTTTCTAATACGGTAATACCAGATATCAAGGTAGTCAAAGGCGCAAGGCGCACTCGAGGCGCAAAGGGTCCAAATCGCCCGAGGCGCAAGGCGCACTTAAGGCGCTCGCCCGAGCGACGCGAGGCGCAAAAATTATATATATATATATATATATATATATATATATATATATATATATATATATATATATATATTCACATCGGATTTCTACATTGATAAACATGTGTGCTTCAAATTCCCTCATGTCTAGGTTGCAATCACTTTGAATTGAGTGAGAGAGAAAACAGTAAAAAAAAAGTACATCAGTTCAAAAAACAGTCTAAAAATAGTACAACAGTTAAAAAAACAGTCTAAATATGTTATTTTTTTCACAAGATTTTTAAGGCACGCATAGGCGCGCCTTAGCTATTCCAAGGCGCTCGGAAAAGGCGCACCTAGGCGCGCCTTAGGTGCGCCTTAAGAATTGCACCTCGCCTGGAGTGCCCTGAGGCGCTACCCCTGCGCCTAGGAGCAAGGCGCGCCTTAGGCGCGCCTGAGGCGCGCCTTTGACTACACTGCCAGATATATAGTCAGTCTAAAAGAGTCAAACCTGGTAGAAAGAGGTGAAAAGAAGCCTGGTTTCCTCTCATTTGAAGCTATGAAAAGTGTACGTCCTGGTGGAATCCATTTCGTGATTCTTCTTTGAATAAACTCAGGACGAGTATCCCTGTCAAGATGCGGATGAAGACTCCGAGCAACTCCATGTCTGTCTTTTCTAGTCTTTATCTTGTCCCCTCGACGCACATGAATAGCATCATAATCACCGAGAAGCCCCTTAATCTGGCAAAGTAAACAAATTTGTAGCATCAAGAAATGACACTCAAAAGAACGTACAAACATTAAAGAAATTTTATAAGTTACTCAGCATCACACATGAAAATTTATCAGTTATGCACATTTATTGTCTAATCAAGTTGGGCTGGTTTAGGAGCACAATTTTCATCCTTGAGGCTCCACAGGCAGGTGACGTATTCCTAGACAAGGAAATTGCCGACAGAGAGCAGCTTGTAATAAAACCTAGAAGGTGAACTGGCAGTAGTTATGTACCTTCCTAAATGGACATGTAGCTTTAATGTAAGCAACTAGGAGTAACCCTTGGGTTTCAGCTATATGGATCCTTTTGTTAACAAACCAATTCAAGCCAAAACATAGATACATTATCGTTTTTTTGTAAAAAGTCAAGCATATTTATAGCCACATCGGATGAATTTGGCCTTGATGACAGAAGCTAGACCCATTGCACTTCTCCTCTGGCCAAAGAAATTGATTATTTATAACTAAAGACGCCATGATGCCATGATTGAGTTTAATGTTGAGCAAGCAAACAGAAACACCATCTAAAACTTCTCAAGGTTCTACATTCAAATAAGACACAAGCATTATGCCCAGTGGCGGAACCACACTATGTTTAGAGGGGGGGGGGGGGGGGGGGGGGGGGGGGAGGGAAAGTGGGGGGGGATCCCCCACACCCCATCTAAACTTCTCAAGGTCCTAAGATTTTATTTATGTTGTAATGATTTAATTGTATAAAGTGAATTTATTAACTTTTTGAAACTAATACGAAATCTTTGATATTTGGTCACTGTTCTCTAATAATTTTTATATTATAAGTGTTGTATGAGAATTATTTTTTTCATTGTATAAGGCTAGTTTGGATTGTAGTTATATTTTATCCCATTTGTTTAAAGGTCCATTTTTTAAAACTCGTTACTTGGTGTTTCAAAGTCGTCAATTTGAGCCCGGAAATGAATAACAATTTTGAGAAAACGTTCATCCGGAATGGAAACCATTTGGCTCACAGCTTGCATTCGGCACCAAATGAAGTCTCGGATGAAATGTAGCTCCAATCCAAACTGGCCCTTAGCCTCTAGCCTCCAGAATGTTTGGTAGCTGGTTCCACCATTGGTTATATCAAACTCCATAGTCTTAATGTTTTCGAGAGTAACAGAAAAGGACGAAGGCCCCTGCTTTGACTTGTAACTTGCACTTCTCTTTCTCAGTAACCAACTAGCTGAATGGAAGAAAAGAATTCAAGTAGCCAACCCGAAAAGTGTTGTCAAAGAATTCAAGTAGCCCTGATAAAGGCTTTGGTGTTGTGGTGCGTTGTCAAAGAGTTGTTATTGTTGACAGTTTGACTGATCCGCCTTGGTGGGTGGTTAAACAGTTGACAAATTCAACATGGCAGCTATAAATTGGGTTATTATTCGGAACAATTATGTACTCCCCCATCTAACTTTTCGAAACCTAGTAAAACCCCATGTTGACAAGTTTCAATGGTGCAACCAACCCCCTCCACGTAACTTAAAAAAGAAGAAGCAATACAACCTTTACTAAATACGCGTACATGTACAGACAATAAAAAAAACTGGGTGACTTTTTTGCACACCCCATTAAAGAAAATATTTATTTGAAAAAAAAGAGAGTGATGTTACCATTATACCAACTTTTAGAAATATAACTAATTTTCACGTTTGTTATAATCATTAGCCATTATAAAATGAATGCCGCATGATGCTGCAATGATGACAATAATGAAAGCATTTAATGCAAATATTTTATATAGATTGTTGTCATTTTCCTTTCTTACTTCACTCGGCTAACATTGTAGAGATGGTAAATGATTCATTGAGATGTCTCTATCGCATGTTTTGTGAGGCGTATATCTTTTTCCGAAAATGCACCTTGGTGTTTACACCACCAACATAAGTGTGATAATATAATAAATGTATTCTCTGTTTGGTTAACAAATACGTCTTTATCTCGATCCTTTCGAAAGACAAAGGCGAGATATATCAAAGTGACACAGACAACAGTGAGGTGACCGGTAGGAAAGTAAAGCAAGGGTCACGTGTGGAAGGAAGGCGCACGAAAGAAGAATTTGTTTACATATAGAATCACAGGCATTAACCAAAGAAAATTGCTAGAGAAAGGTATCTAAAAAAGGATCGTTCTCAAGCTTCCTTGACCCACTACTGAACAGTTGCCTCTAGATCGCATTGAAATAGCTTTTAGGAAGCATGCAAAAGATATGTATTATTCGCCTTTCCACTTCAAACAAATGCCTTGGTAACGACCTTCTATAGATTTGTACTCTAGAATGTTCTTTTTCCATTAACCATGGAAAACATAACTTGTTTTATAACCATCTACCAACAATCGTAACCATTTAATTTTTTTTCTAAAAAGATCTTAAGAACACGGTATCAAATGCAGTGATGTTGATACTAACTAAATATGCGGCAAGGATCCTTCATGAAACCAATTTTAAAGTTTTGTAACCATTTTTCATTTGAACATTAATTAGCATGTGGCTCAGCAATTAATGCTAGGAATTCATGTTGACTCTTGTCAGGTTGATTTTGCATGAAACATGGAAAAGAAAATTTACTTTGTAACGATCTACTTATACTAATATCCATATTACTTTTACAAAAATTACAAAATTAGTTGACGTGATGAATCATCATTACTTTTATTTTCCCTGAAATCTCGAGCTATGCCAATTTCCAGATTTTCCTCCAAAAAAACAATCTCCGGATCATAAATGTCCATCATATGTACTGGATGGGCACATAGGGAAATAGATGGCTACAATATGTGAATGTTTGGCTACAAATTAATTGTGATGGATTTAGTTTGGTAGAGATGACTGCAATCACTATAAAGTGGTTATGTTATTTTGGCTTTTTGTCATGGAGGAATCACTTTTTGTTATGTTTCGATGTTATGGCCTATCAGGGACAATATTTATGCATGTTCAAACCTTCCAGGTTACATGTGTTCAGTAAACGTTGTTTTGCCATTTTTTATAATCAAGTGGAGGGGACTAGACAATTGAGATTTATCAACATGGTGTTTTACAATGTTTCAAAAAGTTAGGAGTCGTACAAAATTTCCCCTCATTATTTATTTATTCTTCCATTTAATCCTTTTCCTCGTAAGTTCTAGATTTTATATGATATCAAAGTCATCTTGGTCTAGAAGAATACATCATCTTCTTCCCTTTTATCCTTCATATATTATCTATTCTTTTATATATCACCAAGTGGTTCTGAAAGTTGGTTCTACTTCATCTTTATTTGTTGATTTCATGACCATTGGAATGTTTGGTTCTCAAGTTTGGCAGTTTGATGATCCTCGTAATGAGATCATAATCTACAACAATCTCAGTTTTCATTGGATTTTTTTGTTGGTAGACAAATAAGACAAGGAACCAGTAACATTTATGCTTTTGTTGGGTACTTATTATGGGTTCTTTCTTCTGCAATAAAAAAAAGTTTGTATGGTTGGTCCTCCAAGGTTTTTAAAGTGGGCCTTCCCCGTCCTCGTATGATTGTAAACTGTCCTCTTCTGCCTATCAAACATGGGTTTCCTTTCACAGGAAATCACCCTACCTTGGCATGCCCCCTTTGATATATCAGGTTTTCCTGTTCCTCTATTCTCAAACTCAATGGAGACTTAGTTTTTCAGTGGTATTCTTCAACAAAGTTTTTCTCATTGAGTTAGGGCGTATGTCTGCAGATTTATTCCTACAGTTTCCACCAAGCTCAATAATGGGAAATTGTAGACAGATTTTGTTGGCATGCCCAGCAAATTTTGCGATCAACCAACTTTAACGAATGCTTCCTTGAGGTGAAGATTTCCCTCAAGCTCTCCGACGATTTCTACAAATCTGGAACCAAGCTCTACCTTACTTTGAATAGATTGAAACAGAACACCAAATTGGTGTGTGTGTTGGGGGGGGGGGGGGGGGTGGGGGGGGGTGCACGTGGGGTTGTGGAAATCAAATCTAATATGACCAAAACTAGTTTCAACTGATATTAGCCCCTTAGTGAGTGGTTTGGACTTCGATTGAAGCTCAAGAAACTACATATTCTGCAATAATAATTGACGCCAATCATCTCCATCAATTCTGTCACTCAAATACCTTCACATTTCGCTTTAAGACAATGCTCTTAGTTTCTCTTCTATGTTACTGAAATTATCCCATTCCAATTCAAGATTAAGAAATCAGCACTAAGCCAATCACTTCAGGAGCAAGCATGCAGATATAGAGCATCTATTCTTCATATTCAACAAAGTAAACACATCTTTATGGGTAAATTACAGGACACCCCTCTTAACCTTTCCCTTCTTCAATTTCCTGGCTATCATAATATTTTTCCTACACTTCCCCAATGCTGTCTATTTTCTACCTAAACCATTAGTTTGGATATGTGAAATAACCATAATACCCCTGGTTTGAATTTTTAAAATAAAAAATATACTCTTAATAGTTTCAAAACATAAAAAATACAAGGTTTCTTCAATAACCTGTGTTGACCACCTGCAGGATGGAAACAAGTATTGCCCCCAGCCAGGGTCAATGGCAGCAACTGCATCCACTGCATGGGGAGGGGGAGCACGCACGAGAGAGAGAGAGAGAGAGAGACAGAGAGAGGGTATGGTGCAAGGCTGAGGAAGGGAATGGACTGGCCGGCACGGTGGCTGACCGAGAGAGAGGGATGAGGGTGGTGTTTTCCTTTTTTATTTAAAAAGTTTAAATTGATTTTGATATTATTTTTAACACATACTACGTTAACAGGTAATTTTTGGTCATTCTGGGTCAAAAACTAATAGTTTTTTTTTCTAAAGATAGTTATTAATAAACAATAGACACTTGGGGGTGTATGCAACAAAAATTAAATAAATAAAAATAGTAACATGTGTGGTAATATAACAAAACTGGAAAGCTTGGGGTTAAGGGGGGTTCATGTAATTTACCCTATCTTTATCTATGATTAACATAGAATCAAGATATACATATACACTTGAATACAGAACTTTGTATAGATAGGGCGTCTTTTAATACCTTAATACCATATGTAGGATGAAAATTATTGATTCTATTCTTAAGAAGAGAGGGGAGTACATTATATAGGAGAGGCTAACCCCTCTCACTATTAGTCTACCCGATGTGGGACTAAACTAAACTTAACACATAACTCAACACCCTATCTCAAGTTGGAGCATAGATGTCAACCATGCCCATCTTGTTACAGAGAAATTGAACCCGAGTACCTAGAAGAGACTTTGTAAATATATCAGCTATCTGATCGTCGGTCCTCACGTGGTGAAACTTTATCATCCATTTCTGATACTCATCACGGACAAAGTGAATGTCGATTTCAATGTGCTTTGTCCTTTCATGAAATACATGATTAGTAGCAATATGAATAATAGACTGATTATCACACCACATATCTGTTGTTTTATATCCTGCTTCTTCTTCCAGTTCCTGTAGAAGATGTTGCAGATATAGCACTTCTGCTGTGCCATGAGCAATGGCTCGATATTCTGCTTCCGAGCTTGATCGTGCGATCACACTCTTATTCTTGTTCTTCCACGATACCAAGTTTTCGCCAATGAAGACCGAGTAGCCAGATGTAGACCATCTATCCGTAAGGCTGGCACCTCAGTCAGCATCAGTAAAACACTCAATATAAGTATGCCCCTTATTCTCTATCTGAATTCCTTTTTCCGGATTATGAACTAGATAGCACAGAATTCTGAGAACTGCCCCCCAAAGTGGAACTCGTGGAGAAGACATGAATCTACTTGCGACACTGACGGCAAAAGAAATGTCTAGACGAGTCATAACGGCCAAGTAGTTGAGCTTCCCAACTACTCGACGATATTGATCTGGATTGGTCATCAGTGTCCCCTCGTCGGAGAGTTAACTTTATCCCTGGGCCCATGGGTGAGGTTGCTCCCTTAGCTTGTATCATTCCTGCATTTTTTTAGGATGTCTAGCACATACTTTCTCTGACACATTACAATGTCCCGCTTACCCCGTATGACTTCTACGCCCAAAAAGTAGCTCAACGATTCCAAATTCTTGGTTTGAAACTGTTCTCCTAGAAACTTTTTCAGTCCTGCAATGCCCTGACTGTCGTCTTCTGTGATCACAATATCGTCCACATCGACACCAAGTAGTATCCTTCCAGTTGATGTCTGACGGTAGAATACTAAATGATCCTTCTTCGATTGGCACATGCCAAACTGAGTAACCACATTTGTGAAACGACCAAACCATGCACGAGAGGATTGTTTAAGACCATAAAGGGCCTTCCGCAGTTGACACACTTTACCCTCCCTTGCAACGAACCCGGAAGGTTGCACCACATACACTTCTTCGTTAAGATATCTATGAAGAAATGCATTCTTGATATCCAACTGTAACAACGGCCAATCATAGCGAACAACTAAGGCGAAGAGTACGCGCACAAAGATCATCCGAGCAACTTGGGAGAATGTTCCAAAATAATTCTCACCATAGCGAACAGCTAAGGCGAAGAGTACGCGCACAAAGATCATTTTGCCACCAGACGAGCTTTCAGGCGATCAAGAGTGCCATCCAGTTTTATCTTAATATTGAACACCCATTTGCAACCTACTGCCTTCTTACCATGAGGTAAATCAACTAAGTTCCATGTATGATTTTTTCGAAGTACTTTCATCTCCTTTTCCATAGCAGAACGCTAGCCAAAATGTTTAAGACCCTCCTCTGCAGTATTGGAAATTTGAATCCTAACGATAGTAGCAACCAATGATTGTGTATGGCTCGCAAGCCCTTTGTAATTGTCAACATACAAGGGATGATCACGACATATACGACGATGTCGAGCTGGCGGATCAGGCCGAGGCAAATCATTAAAGCTAGAGGAGGATGAAGGCGTTGTGTCCGCGGGCACGATCGGCAAAACTTGTTCCAGCGATGCTGGTACTGACGGAGCTGGTGTTTGCGGACCGTCGAACCATAAGAATGGCTCGGTAGGGGAGGGCACCCTTACGGGGGACTGTTGTGTTTGAACAGGAAACAACAAAAAATCTTCTTCTGAGTAAATTTGTGGAGCCGGATCAGTAATTTGTGGAAGTAGAGGAAATTCGGTTTCAACAAAGGTAACATCCCGAGAGAAAAAATACCTCTTCAAAACTGGAAAAAAATACTTATACCATTTTTGATCCTTAGGATACCTAAAGAAAATACATTGGATAGCCTTTGGATCTAATTTAGAAAGAGTTGGTCGGGTGTCCCTAACATAACACAAGCAACCAAAGATTCGAAGAGGTAGAGAAGATGGGTGCAGGGAGGCAGGGAGGCAGGGCTGACCTAGGGTTAAGATTTTTTTTTGTGGAAAGAGTGGTAGATGGGTTATGGCTCTGATACCACGTATGATGTGAATTATTGATTCTATTCTTAAGAAGAGAGAGGAGTACATTATATAGGAGAGGCTAACCCCTCTCACTATTAGTCTACCCGATGTGGGACTAAACTAAACTTCACACATAACTCACACCTTACAAATGTCAATTCTAATTTTTAAAGACAGTATCTAACCGCTAGTTAAGCCAAGGTAAGTGAAAATGGAACCATATTATCTTTGAAACCCTTTTTCCAATTAGAACTCCTAAAGGATCAGCTGAGAAAAATGTCCATTTATTAAATCAAGACCTAGGCCAATGAAGATAAGCAGATGCTTCCTATGATATTTATGGGTTTGATAATCCTGGTTCCTAGCTTTGCTATCTGAATTGGACCAACATATTAAGTCAGACTTGCATGATATGCATTTTCTGAAGTGATAGGTGACCAAAGAGAGCTAAGGGTCTTTTTTGTTCATGAAAATTAGCCAAGAATGTGGTAAGAATCTCTTGTTTGGTATGCAGTAGGAGTTGGGGTAGGAGGGGGATAAATTTTAATCTTCATGGGTTTGTCCAAATAACACATAGACCTAAGTTCCCCAAGTTCCTTAGCTACTAACAACCCAAAATGGAAGGGACTTGGAGAAATTAATTGTAGAGAGAGAGAACAGTGGGTCACAACATCCCAAAAACTCTTTTAATTCCAAGCTCCCAACCAAACATAAAAAGTCAAGAGAGGGAAAAGAACTGGGAAAGCTAGGACATTGTATCCACCGCATAGTTTTTGGGTTTGGCTTCCTCCAAGTTGCCTCAACTTCTATAAACATGTCCTAAGGGAGCATTTGGATGAAGGTTTTGTATTCCTAGGAAGCCACTTTCAATTCCTTTCCCATGGAAAAGGAATTTAGCATTTCCGTACCCATGTTTGGTTAAGTCGGGAATTTAGCATTTCCGTAGCCCGAAAAAATCGATTTTCCCATTCACATGTTTGGTTCAGATGGGAATAGGAATCCTAATTTGTTTAGTTTTTCATAAATACTCTTTCATTTATTTCATAATGCTTATATTACCTAAATTCACATATTTGGGATAGAAGTTGGAATTTTGAAAGTAAAAAAGAGGGTATTACTGTCCAAACAAAACACCCAAACATTCCCAGGAAAGCAAAACTATTCCCAAGGGGGGCCTTGGGTTTTACTTTCCCACAACAATGGGAATATAAAGCCCCTCGTATTCCACCCCACCACCACCACCAAATCCTAGATACCAAACATGGATAAGGAATCCAAAACACATTCTCAAGCCTCCAAAACTTAAACCAAACGCCCCCTAAGCGTCATTTGGGTTATAGTTAGCCAGTACCTGTATCTGGTAGTTTCCATAGTGAGTTAATAAGAAAACAAAATGGAAATGCCAGCATGTTTAATGACTTTCACAAGTATGAAAATAGTTAAATAATATGATAAAATTGTCATTTTAAAAGCTCAAGTAGAAAGAGTCTCATAAGATGTTACTCTCGCAGAATTTTTGTGGTGATAGTTATCACATCCAATCATCAAAAAAACTTATTAAAGCAATTGACACCCTGCAAAAGGACAAGATCAATCACATTCAAACCCATTGAAAATGCATGGTTACTGAAGTTATCAATACTTTGTGATGGAAACATCAATTAGGTTTTGCACATTCAATTTAGACCAAAGAAATACTTTTTGATTTGGCGTAAAAGATTATTTCAGAGAACCAAACCTTATCAGCTGCCTCTCTTAGTTTGCTGGCTGCCATTGTAGGAAGAAATGAATATGGTAACATAATAGAACTATGGTTCTTTCGATCCTTGCACTCCATAAACCTGGATGGTATTCATGATCAAGACTAGCGCTTGAAGTTTCAAACATCACCTAGAAAAATTATTCAATGTGACATTTTGAACTAAAAGTTGAAAATGCAGAAAGAAAAAAATAGGCTGCTTTAAGACCACATGATTAATACTTTACCAGGAAAGAGGACTTGCAGTGCGGTTTATTAGTAAAACATTTGAGTAGAGGCTATTCACTTTGAGATCATTCCTGCTAGTTCCTTCAACATGGGCAAGCCCCCGCTCTCCTAATTTCAAGCTTGTCGAGAATACTCGATGCCACGTCTTTGAATTGTCCAGAATAACTGGTACAGTGTTGGAAATAAGGCCCAAATCATACAAAGAGTCCATCCCACAAGAACTTGCTGCCCATCTACAATATTTGAAAGATCTCTTAAGTTGCAACAATTTTCATAAGCTAAAATTTGTTAGGAGAGAAAGAAAGATGTAAACCTTGTACAAACTTACTTGAATGTAATAACATCAGCTCAACCATCAAACAAAACCAATAAGCAATTACTCCAGATTAGACTTTTGCCAAGGTAACTTCATACTTGATGACTCTTTAACAGGCAGTATATATAAATACTTGAGTGGGTAGTGTGTGTCTAGAAATCGGTTTAATCAGCAATTATTCAGTCGAGGTAGCAGATTAAGTGGGTGCCAATTAAGCAGAAGTTTCAGCTCTTCGTTTCAAGACACTTAGGATATAGCTAATTAGGATAATATCTTTATATGTACTTGAATCTCATTTGTTTCTCTTACTAGATTCGCTCATCCACTTGGTTACCAGCTCCTTGAAACTTTGTAATGCCCATGTTAATCTATGCCCTAATGCAAAGAAAGGGGCACATTGAGAAAATTGAGTAATCTTATGATTTTATCTGCCATTTGTGAATTGCATGTTTGCCATCTTGCCAATACAAATTCTCACTTCTGAAGGATGACCTTTTTTGCCTTTGCTGGATGACATAAATTGAAAGACAGGTACAAGCATCTTCCCAACTTATCCTTGTCCAACTACGAACTTCAATACTGATTTCTACTGTCACCTAGCTCCAGGTGAACCCAGTTTTTGCCATCATCATTACTTCCTTTATAAAGTCCTCCTTGGCATCAACGAGTTTGCCTTGTGCCTCATTGTCCATTTAGCTGATCTAGATAGTACTGTCAAAGGCCTTCAGCAATTACAGATCATCCCCAGCTTGTTGCTACACACTCCTACCAGGTCCTTCCTCCTCTAAGAGCCAGCTTCAGAGGGATAATCCCTAAATGACATAGGAAAAAGATCATGTAATCCGATAGTAATCACAAACCCGATTACTCTCAACCTATAAACTCATTAGCTACTTATCAGACCTTAGAATGACGGCCTGTTGCCCATTAAAATTAGATCAATATTCAGAAAATAGGTCCAACACCGATACTTGTTGGTTGGTCTGATCTGGTTTGAACATAGACAATCCATAAGTGACAGATACAATCGGTATTGCATGATCCAATGTCATTTTTTGGTAATTTTCATGTCAGTTTCAGCCGCATACAAAACAAAAGGGAATGAAACTAACCGAACCAGACCAACAAAAACAGAACTCAGCCAAAATATGTCATGTTTGTTTCAATGATGCCAGTTTAGTTTCATATCAAATTCATTTAAGTTTCTTTTTCTTCTACATTTACATAAGATATTATATGTAAATAAGTAAATAGTCCATATTTGAGTTCAAAATATAAGAAATAAAAGCATTTTTTGTTGACAAATAGTCAATCTTCTAACTCTGATACAAATTGTGAAGTTCAAGGGTTTAACATTTTGTCCTTCCAGTTACAAATTATTTTGCCCAATTTCCACATAAAATAAAACTTTTTACAGCCATAGTTAGTAGATCTCTTGAAACCAACCAAAGTTAAAAACTAATTCACACTGAAACAAAAAGTCACCATGTGATCTCACTGTCAGCAGAATACTTGGTCAACATGCAGTCAACAGATAACATATATCTATATTTGCATATTACTCTGTTAAAAGCATGAAGAATCAGGTAGAGCTTCTATTTAATCCTCTTGTAAGGATTGGTTCACCAATATAAACAGTACGGAGAAGAAACCTCTAGTATTTAGTTTGGGCTATGGTTGGGCTAAATAAAACTCATAAGTTTCTATGATCTCAACCCACTTGTCACAAAAATCCAAGGTAGTCAAAGGCGCAAGGTGCACTAAGAAGCGCGTCCGAGCGAAGCGATGCACAAAAATAAAAAATAAAAAATAAAAAATATATACATAAATAAATAAAATAGCAATGCAAGAAACAAAACCAAATAACATATTAAAACCAACAAAAACATGTTAAAACATAACCAAGTGAACTAGCAGAGGACCAGTAGTACTAGCAATCAACATAACTAACAAGAATTTGTGTTCTCCCTACCACGCTTTTAGTAAATTTTAGTTTTTAAAGTTCAACCGTAGTCAACTTTGGCAATCGTGGAAAGGGCTACCTCCCTCTCCCTCTCCCTTATATGAGGTAAGGGCTATCTTCTTGCCTCAAAGTTTTTTGTAAAAATAAAAATAAAAATTAGACACGCATTTTCTTGGTTGCGACTTACTATAAGGCCCGCCTTTGGCGTGCTTGGAGAAAGGCGTCTCGCCTAGTGAGGTGTGAGGCGCATCTATTGCACCTTACTACAAGGCACGCCTTTGACTACAATGCAAAAAAACTTCAAACTACATAAATAATACAGAATCTTATTTGAAAATACACTTACTTTTGTATATTTTAGAAGTCCTAAAGATATTTATAAATTGGTGAAACTTAAAACTCTGCTCCCAAGCAAGCGCAAGCGCTGAAATTGATAACACCAGAACTCATAAATTGGACTGAAACCAAAACTGAAATTTGAACCTTGTTTAAACCCATCGAGCAGATGCAAGAACTTTTCCAGATGGAGTGAAATAATATTAACTAAGAAATTCCCAGCAAAGTTGGCAGACGAGTAGCAGTTGGAGATACACCAATGACCAAACATAGCAAAGGAGATGATAGGCTGATGGCCGGATTTGCACGTAGACACAACGAAGTGGTAGACACATCTGTACAGGTCTACAAATATTCATACTTGTGCAATCGTTTAGCTAGGTGCTGGAGACGTTGATTCGGGAGCAGACGTGCAAACTACAAAAGCTCCTCTGTTAAGAATAGCCATGACACCGCAGCTGGAGAAGGGGACAATCAATGATTGGTTTAGGTATGAGGGTATGCGCAGGTTTATAGGATAGTTGGGACTGGGGTCAAACTAAAAGAACTTGGATTGAAGCTGTGAAAAACGATATAGCTTCTGTTAATGTGAAAGAGGAGACAGCCCTTAACAAAGTTGAACCAAAGATATCGATTCATATAGCTGATTCTCTAAAAAACAAATAGTGGACCCCATGATTTTCGAATAAATACTATGAAGTTGTTGTGATTCTGACCTATAGACAATGAGCTTTTAGTTAAGATAATATCTAATTATTCAACTCTTGTTTTGATGTTCATACTTCATAGAAACTAGTTTGGTTCCTTTCCAACGTATGGCTTGCCTTTTGCTCACTATTTTGGCAGAAATGGAAGAATCTATAAATTGAAGAATTCAACCAAATTCCAACAGAATTCCACAAACCAATAAATCATAATCATAGTTTCTAGACATCTAAGTACTATTAATTGATTAACTACAACCAGATTCAAAACAAAATCCACAATTTATATGGAGAAAAAAAACATCCCTGTGATGCTTTACATTGGCATATACTCATAAAAAAATGGTTATTCTTTTTTTCAATAGACAAACCCACTTCTTAAAATCACATAAATTATGGAAATAGAGATCCTACAATGACATAGAATGGAAGTCAAAACAAAATTTGTTGGATATGTTCTACCTAAGAAGCACGGGCACTCCAAAATTCATGGTTTTCGTGTCATGTAATGTCAGACACGTATCGGGCAAGCCACGGACTCCCGAATACACTAGGATGCACCAAAATAGGTGTTGAATCTGTGTCACCCTGTCTGAAACGTGTCATATCAAATTTGTCCATGCAACATAGTGTTCTACATACATATTTAAATAAACAGAATTTAGACAAAGCATTAAGAATGAATTTAACAATTTTTTTAGAAAAAAAAATTTGTTGGTTATGGACTTGTTGCCTTTGTTATATTGAAATTAGGGGACTTACCTAAGGGGGAGGTCTATTCATCAAGAAGCTCAACATGAAGAGGCAAGAGTGTAACCATGAGGGGGAAGGGGTTGGCAAATTCATGTTAAGAAGTGAGAGGGGTTTTACTTTTACATTATTGTCCGACTTGGACTTCTTCTTTCTTGGCACAAGTTAGGAGCGAAACTAATTCCAAATAGGTTGTGGACTCTATTTTGAGTTTTCAAAACCCACACAAAGAGGACGGACCTTCTCGAACAAGATTTGTCCACCCTTGGATTTATCAAAGTTACTAATAAGCACATTGTAAGTAACTTAAGATTAGGGGTGTCAACAAACCAAACTATCCGCGAGCGAGCTCGAGCTCGGCTCGATGAAAATTTCAATATAACAAAGGCAGAAGTGTAACCATGAGGGGAAGGGGTTGGCAAATTCATGTTAAGAAGTAAGAGGGATTTTACTTTTACATTATTGTCCGACTTGGACTTCTTCTTTCTTGGCACAAGTTAGGGAGCGAAACTAATTCCAAATAGGTTGTGGACTCTATTTTGAGTTTTCAAAACCCACCCAAAGAGGACGGACCTACTCGAACAAGATTTGTCCACCCTTGGATTTATCAAAGTTACTAATAAGCACATTGTAAGTAACTTAAGACTAGGGGTGTCAACAAACCAAACTATCAGCGAGCGAGCGAGCTCGAGCTCGGCTCGATGAAAAGCTCATGAGCCGAGCTTTTTGAGATGGAGAGCACGAGAGAGTAGGATTCTAACATAAACAAGCCCGAGCATGAGCTTAGAGGTACTCGACTCGTGAGCTCGCGAGAAGGCTCGTTTTTATTTACTTATTTATTTACATAAAAGAAATATCTTTCACTAATAAACATTTTCAATTTGTTGTGAAGTTGGTATAAAACACTTTTAATTTGATTTTAAGATTATGGAGCTACATTTTCCATTTGGACAAAGTTCATGACCATATAAACAAAATAATTTTAGGCTTAAGTTTGTTTATAATTCGAGCTCATCAAGCTTTCTAAATTAAAAGAGCGAGCTGCACTTGAACTCACAAATATTACAGAGCAACAAGGTAGAGCTCAAGTTTTAGGCTTGTTTTAAAGCTCAAACTAATCTTGAGTTTTATTTTTTCTTAGATAGCCAAGCCCGAGCAGGGAATGCTCACTCAAAGCTCGGCTCCTTGATACCCCTACTTACAATAGCCATTAGTTTGGTCAATTCCCATATCACTATCTCCTCCTGAGTCCTCTACACCAAACCTACCCTTGCCAGCTTTTTGTCGGTTCTAAGTGCTTTGGAAAGTTAAACCAACTCAACTCTATGTTAGATGCAAACATGCTTATTTGGAAGTAAGTACTCTATGCTTACTTAGTGATTACTAGCAGCACTTTGTTGTTCTTTCAATTACTCTATGCTCTTCTTCCAAGCTTCTTTTCACCATTTGCAGACTCCCTTTCGTCAAGTCTCATTTTCCCAACCAATGTTGTTACATGTCTTGGGATTAATTTCACATCTATTAGGACGTGTCTATGTTTTACACACTTTTTAATATGAGGGTATTGCTTATTACTTGCATTATGAAGAGTTTTTTTTACAAAAAAAGGACTCGTAGTTTAAAAAAAACTTTTAATTTTTAATTCGGTGCAATTTATACCAAAATTGAATGGTGACGTCAACAAACCGTCAATTTACCGTCAATAAGACTTATTTGGGTTATTTACGCACGAAAGAAAAAAAACTAACAATAAATGTGGAACAAAGTAGGAACATAGTAGTGAAGTTTGGAGATAGAGAGAGGAGAGAAGGAGAAAAGTATGAGAAGAGAATATGAGAAAGGAAATTACAAGGGACATAAAACCGTAAGTTGCATCTCATGTTTATTTATATTGATATGCAATACACCCACTATTATTATTATACCCTCATAAGATAAATAACAAAATAAAATAACTCTAACACCCTCCCTCAAGCTGGAGCATATAGATCAGACATGTCCAGCTTGCTACATAAATCAGAAAATGGACAACGAACAAGTGGTTTGGTGAGGATATCACTTAATTGGTCCTCCAACCGAACATAAGGAGTGAGAATCTGTTTTTTAGCAACAAATCACGAACAAAATGACAATCCACCTCGAAATGCTTCGTGCGCTCATGAAACACCGAATTACTTGCGATAAACATTGTCGACTGATTATCACAATATATCTTCATCGGAATAGGAATCATAATCCCCATTTCATAAAGAAGAGACTACACCCAAATCATCTCAGAAGTTGTATGAGCCATTGCATGGTACTCGACCTCTGCACTAAAACGAACCACAATATTTTGCTTCTTACTATGCCACGTGACAAGATTACCACCCACAAACGTACAATAGCCAGAAGTAGACCTCATATCACTACGACTGCATGTCCAATCAGCATCACTGAACCCCGTCGTCGTAAGCAACTAGGAAGGTTTGTACAACAAACCCTTTCCAGATGCACCCTTCAAGTATTGAAGAATGCGAGAGATATCCTCCCAATGTCGTTGCCGAGGGGCATACATAAACTGACTAACTACTCCAACTGCATATGTGATGTCTGATCGTGTAACAGTAAAAATATATAAGTTTGTCAACCAAACGTCTATAATATTCAACATCCTCAAATAACTCTCCCCTGTTAACATCAAGCTTGTCATGAAAATCCATAGGAGTCTCAACTGGCCGACACTCCAACATCCCAGTCTCGGAGAGCAAGTCTAGAACATAATTGCGTTGTGACAAATACACACCATTTTTAGATCGAACAATCTCGATTCCAAAAAAATATCGAAGAAGACTCAAATCCTTAGTACGAAACTGACGACTAAGATAGGCCTTCAAGTCCACAATCTCAGCATGATCCCTTCCAGATATAATGATATCATCAACATAAACAATCAACACGATAATACATGCTGAGAAAGAATAGCAAAATACTGAATAATCTGATGTGGTGCGCCGAAAGCCATACTGAATGAGAACTGAACTGGACTTGTCAAACCAAGCACAAGGTGACTATTTCAATCCATATAATGCTTTCTTCAATCGACATATGAGTTTTTCATTTTCTGCTACAATATATCCCGGTGGTTGATCCATATAAACCTCCTCATGTAAGTCACCGTGCAAGAAAGCATTATTTATGTAAAGTTAATGTATAGACCATTGGCGATTAACCGCCACAAAAATAAGAATCCGAACTGAATTCAGCCGAGCCACTGGAGAGAGTCTCCATATAATCTATATCATATGTCTGAGTATACCCTTTGGCAACCAACCATGCCTTGAGGCGCTCAACTGAACCATCGGGATGGTACTTGTGTACACCCATCTACAACACATTATCTGCGTCCCAACAGGAAATGATGTCAGCTCCCAAATTTGATTTTGATATAAAGCATACATCTCCTCATCCATTGCACTTTTCCAACGAAAAAATGACATAACCTGCTTGTAAGTTTTGGGAATAGAAATAGAAGACAATGAAACATCAAATGCATGAAAAGATGATGAAGCACAGTGTAATAAAAAATAATTAGAAATGTGATGCTTATTCTTTGTGGTACAAAGACATTTTCTTTTTCTGAGAGCAATGAGAATATCATCTAGATCTGTGGTAATGGGAGCAGAAACCTCAGACATGGAAGCTGATTGGTTGAGGGCTGAATTCTGCAGAACCACTGGCATGTTCTTTGATCTCTGATAAACCTGTAAAGGGAGAATGGAGACAGAAACTGATTCAGGAATGACCGGAAGTGGTATGGAAGATATCAAATCTGATGTAAAAGGAATACAACGGTCTCCTGAAGGAAAGAAAGGGGTATATTCAAATAATGTAACATTTGCACTGACATAATACTTGCGTGACTGTGGACTGTAAGAACGATAACCTTTTTTAGTACAAGAATAACCAAGAAAGACACTTCAGAGATCTAGGAGCCAACTTATCTCGATTAGGTTCCAAGTTATGAACAAAACTGACACACCCAAACACTCAAGGAGGTAAGAAAAAAGGAGCGACATATATATGTAACATAGAAAATGAAACTCTATTATTTAATATAGATAATGGCATGCGATTAAATAGATAACATGCAGTAAGAATGGCATATGTCCAATATTGTTTAGGGACGTAACATAGAAAATGAAACTCTATTATTTAATATAGATAATGGCATGCGATTAAATAGATAACATGCACTAAGAATGGCATATGTCCAATATTGTTTAGGGACATGCATATTTAACATGAGAGTTAGAGCCATATCTAAAATGTGTCGATGTTTGTGTTCGGTTATACCATTTTGTTGAGAGATGTGGACACAACTGGTTTGATGAATTATACCACGATCAACACAAAAATTGTTCACAAAAGATTGATATGCTCCAAAGCATTATCAGAACGCAGAATTTTGATGCGTTTATCAAACTGAATATAGACTTCATTATAAAAGACAGATAACACATTTGGAAACTCAAATATTTCTTTCATTAAATAACATCAAGTCATTTTGGAATAATCATCAATAAAAATAACAAAATACTGAAATTATTTTGGACTTTTGACTCTAAACGGATCCCAAATATCATAATGAACAAGATCAAAAGACTCTAACTGACGACTCTCACTACGACGAGGAAAGGAACTACGGTGATGCTTGCCTAACTGACAAGTCTCACATTCAAGACTAGAAACATGACTCAAACTAGGAACAACTTGACGCAACTTACCCAAAGACGGATGTCCCAAACGATAATGACACTGCAACGGAGAAATAGAAACAGAAGTGAAAGCTTTCCAGGTAGATCCAAGTAATACAGTCCATCTTTTTATGTCCCGAACAAATTATCTTCTTTGTCCTGAGGTCCTGAAAAACACACGAATTGAAAGAAAATATCATAGAACATTAAAGAGATTTTGTTAACTGGCTCACAGATAACAAATTAAATAAAAAATTAAGCACATATAATGAATCAAATAATGAGAGTGATTGAGTAGGGTAAATGACACATTTTCCAAGCACAGGACGAGTAGACCCATCAGCCAAGATAATATTATGTTTCATAGGACTACGATTATGAATGAGAAGTTATACCAGACATGTGAGAACTTGCTCCTGAGTCGATGATCCAAAAGGTGGATAGTGATTGGGTTGCCATAAAAGCAGGACCTATATGTGCCATAGTTGCAGTAGGTTGGGAGGTAGTACTAGCAAGCGCGTTCAACTTCTGAAGGATCTGTTCAAATGGAGATGAGGTATCGGGTGTTGAAGTCTGACTGAAACAAGAAGTATCATCTCTGGGAGCAGAAGTGGTGACCTGGGACTGTATATTTTTATCATGCACTTGATATGCATATTCTGGTTTGCCCCACTTGTCCCAACAATAGTCTTCGATATGACCGAGCATTCCACAATAGTTACACTTCCGTGGTTGACCACCACTACCACCACTACCACCTTGGCCACTACCACGGCCACCACCACAACAATTGTCTCTACCACCACGGCATTCTCCTAGACCAAAACTACGACCACCATCTCTACCGTCACGTCCACCACCACGACCAGCAGCACTAGAAACTAGGACAAAAGAGTCAGTACTCGGCACCACAGAACTCTGTTCTAAAAATGAACGATTGAGACGGGAGACAATATCTGCCACCATAGGTAACTGCTCTCCAGCAAGGATCTGAGCTTTATAAGGTTCGAGCGCAGAATCCAAGCCGGCTAGGATAAGTGAAACATGAAACTCTTCCTTCTGTCGCTGAACTTCCTTCAGATCAGTAGTAACAGGATGATATTGTAGTAGTTCCTCCTACAAAGCCTTCTTTGAAGCCAGATATTCATTCACACGCCTCCCATTTTGCTTTGTATTAAACAATAACTCGTACAACTCATAGATACGAACAATATTTCGCTTTTGCGGATATATTCTTCCAGAGATGCCCAAATTTGTTCCGTGGATCCACACCACTGAACATTAGCAGCGATGTGCGGCTTTATACTATACCACAACCACGACATAACGTATGCATCTGCACTCATCCAATCTTCATACTCATCAGACGTTTCAGGCGGGGGTTCTTCCGTCAAAAACTTTAACTTCTTCTTCGCCCTTAACACTACTTTGATAGACTTGGACCAGGAAAGGTAGTTCGCACCATTGAATTTCACCGTTGTAATTGATTTTTCCAATTCATCATTATGAATAACAGTAAAAAGAGAACCACATCTGCTATCACCACTACTATTAACCTCGTCAGAAGATTCGGTCTCTACCATACTTGCAAATGCAACAGAAAGACGAGATCTTTAAAACCCTAGATCTCACAATGAACCACAACCGATGACAAACAACCAACAGAGATTTATAGAAACCCTAGATCTCATAAACGAACCACGAACGACAACGAACAATGAACGATGAACGAAGAATAATGAAAAGTAGACGAAAAACAGCCGAATTTTTTTTTCTGTGGATGGGATGTATAGTACTTTCAAAAGATGCTCTGATACCAAGTGAAGTTTGGAGATGGAGAGGAGAGAAGGAGAGAAGTATGAGAAGAGAATATGAGAAAGGAGATTGTAAGGACATAAAATCCTATGTTGCATCTCAT
Source organism: Iris macrosiphon (assembly GCA_036927795.1). Classification (NCBI taxonomy): domain Eukaryota; kingdom Viridiplantae; phylum Streptophyta; class Magnoliopsida; order Asparagales; family Iridaceae; genus Iris; species Iris macrosiphon. The sequence continues at coordinate 161,135,946 of JAYESA010000009.1, read as the reverse complement.
GTCTATTTATATTGATATGCAATACACCCACAATTACTATTATACCCTCATAAGATAAATAACAAAATAAAATAACTCTAACAGAGTGAAACATGGAGAGAAAATGAAGACAATAAAAAAGTAGGGGTGTTTTGAACCTATATATGGTAAGACCTTTGTTGTCTTTAATGGTCACGTGCAGGAGTATTTTGGATATTTCAAGCATTTTCTAAGTCAAAATTTGACTCTAACATTCAAATTGCAACGACTAGTGGACGAAGGGAGCGATTTGATCAAAGTATCCAAAATACGAGAATTTAATCGACAAAAAATCTATTGAGTCTTTTTTGCAAAAAATATGAATCTTGCGATAAGTTTTTGCACTTTACCTGTATTATGGAGGATGCATTATAGAGGATGTGGATTCGAGTCACGGGAACAACATCTCTATATATATGAGGAAGGGTGCATACATCTTGATCCTCCCCCAACTATGGGAGCCTCATGGAACCTGTACGCTCCTCCTCATTTTGTTAATATGCTTTTTGTTTTCTTTGTTTTGTGGCTCCCTCAACCAATAGTAGCTTCCCTTCTGCTTATCAGCCCCGACGTCTGTTTCATGACTACCAATCCCATTTCCTACCACCAAACAAGCCAACAAACTAAGTTTACTATCACCTTAATCTTCATTAAACATAATGGTACTCTTCCTATTAGAGACTCTTGCATCTTGTAAAAGTTGAAAGTCTATTGTATAAGCTTCAAGGATTCCTCAAGCAAATCTTACATTAATCGACTTGGATCCTAGAGCAACCAACTCTGCCAATTCAACTTCTTCACAAATGTGAACATTTGTTTCCTCCTTGACAAGTACACATTGTTAACCATTCAAAAAAAGAAAATAATTCCATCAAGGTACTCTTTGTTCCTTCTATCCTTCATGTTCCTAAGCTTTCATTAACTTAATCTTAAACTTAGTACAAAATTCAAAAAGTTGTATAACTTGTGTCTCATTATGATAGCTATGAAGGTATCCAAAATTATGTGAAAGCCTCTTATTGTACATAATACAATCTTTCCTTCTTACCCTTTGTTTGTAACTTCATATTAAGGGTGGGAATTTGGGTCCAACTGGCCAACCTGCTTTCTTACTCGGGTTTGGGTGAGATCTAAACAGGCTTGGGTAAGAACAGGTCAACCCGTCTAACCTGGTTAATAAACGGGTTGGGTTCGGGTTTAGGCGATGACCTGTCTAACCCATTCTGACCTGTTTAGTACAAACAATTTTCAAACTCCAACTTTTGATCAAACTATTAGCTAACAAATAGATAACACATGTTATTTTAAATAACACAATGCTCTCCAGAACCAGTCCATATATTTACCAATGATAACCAATTTCTGGCCGACACATTTCAATGCATATAGTAGTTCTAAGTTCTAAAATTTTAATTGAGCTACAAAGTGCAAATGACCCCATGCAACTGCAGAGAAACCAAAATGTAAGTGAAAAGGCACTATCAGTATTGCAAACTGTATAGAAACCAAGAAGTGAAAAAGCATTTCCATTTATTCGAAACTGCAGAGAACCCAAGGTGGTCACTTGCAATTCCAAAAAATTCCTCTTTCCTCCCTTCTTTATTCTCATCTAAACCCACCAGATCCACAAAGGTCAAGAAGAAAATGGAAGAGAAGGAAAGAATGAACAAGAGGTGAACTCAAGGAGCAACCTAACGAGCATCTTGATCCACATCGAGATTACCTTTTGCTGTGGACGATAGATCAGAACCTTTCGACACTTCCTGATCCTCTTTTTCACCATTACACAATTGTTAACTTTAGTCATCTCGTCTTTGTTGTATTTGGTAACCACGTTTACCATCAGGCTTCCTTATCATTCTTCCCCGTCAATTCATCTCTCCTTATTTTCGGCTACTCAACAGTGTTACGATGACAGATACAGCCACAGTCGCAGCAGAGAAAACAAGGGATGTACTAAACAGGTTAAACGGGTTGGGTCGAGTTGACCCCTTATTTCATGGGCCAGGTTTGGTCTGACTAAATGGGTCAAAAATAAACGGGTCAGGTTCGGGTTGAGTGTTAACAGATCAACCTGAAATTGACCCAACCCTGCCACCTCTAATTAAGATATGACATTCCTTTCGAGTTTCGAGTTCAGCATCCCTCTGATGGTAAATCTCCATTTCTTAGCTTATCTACTTAATCCACTATGGTGCACTAGATTATGTTTAACTTCTAAACTCACTCCTGGCTACCAAAAAAGATATACATGCAAATTAACTCCTACAAGTACATGCCAAGTTCTTAAGCATTTCGTCATTCTTATAGCTTATCTACTTAATCCACTATGGTGCACTAGATTATGTTTAATTTCTATACTCACTCCTGGCTACCAAAAAAGATATACATACAAATTAACTCCTACAAATACATGCCAAGTTCTTAAGCATTTTGTCATTCCTTTTCCACTTGGAGATGTTTATTTCATTGCAACATGGCCTCTTGCGACCATAGTTACTAAAAATGGTGTGCTTTTCTTTCGTCATGAATACCCTTTTAAAATGCAACAATTCGCAGCCGGGGCAAGAAAAAAGCAACCATTGCTGAGTCGGCGGCAGCTACCTCATAAGCAAAAAAATCTTCCAATTAATGAATTCACTGGGACCTAATGGGCTATAATTTCTGGATCAAACAATTAGCAAGCATTTATCTTCTCTTGCCTCTGTTCTTGTATGCTTATAAGGCTACATTCTTACTATCTTTTATTGCATCCTATCGACATCACTCTCCCTATTACAAAAATTATTCTCCATACATCCTTCAAATTGCTACTTACATGCCTTAGATGCACCTTTTTCCGTTCTCCTTCTTTATTGTATCACTCTAAGCATCCGGCATGTGATCTTGCCACTCAAAAATTGCACACGGCATGCTCTACTACCCCACTCCCACTTTGAACCATGTTATGGCTCTTTCCACTTTTTGGCTCGACAGTGGGATTCGACTTTGACTCGGCTCGTCTTGATTATCAAGTTAGAGTTTGAATCATGATTTGTCCCTTTGAGTTTAGTTTGTCTGTTGTCTTTGATTATTTAGTTGGATTATACTTGTGTTGGTTTGGATCGAATACAATGAAATTGTAGGATTTTGGTTTGGAAGAGAAGCTTGCTTAATGGGTTGATTTGGTTGGTTTATTAGGCGAGACCCACGTGTAATGGATACCGGTTAAGAAGATCTCGTGCCATATCAAATCATATCTTGGAAACATTTTGATATCTTTGGAGAGATTTTGATATCGTGGGAATATGCTCTAGGATCTTCTGTACCTTTGGAAATGGTATCTAGATGATCGTAAAAAATATCTTTGGAGATATCTTCGGTAGACCTCATAACCACTTGGTTGAGATTTTCTCTATCAATTAATAGAGCTTTGGTTGGAATGAGTCTAGATTCATTGAACCAGATCTGATAAGATTGAGTTGGTTAATTGGAGATAAGGACCCTATATCTTCGTAACTCTAGATAAGAAGTCCCAATAAACAATAACCCTATATCTTCTTAACTGACTTTTGAAGCTTCAAGGCTTCCTAGATCCGACACCCAATCAACAATAACCCAACACCAAACAACAGATACACTTTAAGCACAAAGATAAAACTTTTTTTTTTCATCGCACTCTCCATTTTCATTCTATCCCAATCTAGTGTACAATTACAGTTCATGAGGCGACTAAGTGAAATTAAGGCCACATCTCTAATAGATATTTCTAAAATTGAGTCTCTATCCTACTTGGCATTGTACTTTAAGAAAATTTCTATCCTAGTTGGTAGAATTTCTACAATGGTTTTTCATTTCTATCCTACGTGTCAGAAAATAAAAAGATCAATTTAATGATACATGGCCCAATATTAATTGTTATGAGAAGTTTCTTTGAGGGTTTATGTGGAGATGAAAAGTTTCTACGAGAGTTTCTAAGCACAGAAACCATCAAAGAAATTCTTCATCCTACATCAATGCCCACGTAGTAGTTTTTTAAAAAAAAATATTAATTTCTACAATAGAAATAGGAGATAGAAATCCCCATTTCAAAATTACAGAACCGACCAACCAACAAAAAACGCACCTTTCCTCCGACATCTCGCTGCCGGAGTGGTGGAGTATCCCCTTCTTGTTGTGTATCGGGTTGATGCACATTCTCGACGGCATCACAAACACTCTAAAACCAAAACAAAAACAACAAACCCATTAATTATTCGTATGGATCAAGAAAATAGAAGGGTGAGTCGATGGATCTTGCTTCACCTGTTGAGGAAGAGGGCCTCCTCGAGCGCGCAGCGGAGGCTGGACTCCTGGTGGCCGAGCCCCTCGCAGGAGGCGCAGTGCTTGCCGGGGCAGTCGATGCGGCCCCCCCAGTACAAGTACTTCTTCTCCAGGACGCTGTCGGCGTCGCTCTTCTTCTTCTTCGACGATGAGGACAACGTTGCTGCTCCGTTGTTCCAGAGAGAGAAAGAGGAGGTGGAGGAGGAGAAGAGCCAGAAGAGGCCGATGGATATAGCGGAGATCGAGACCAGCAGCAGAATTGGGGATCTCGTCGGCTTCTGCTGCTTGGACTTCGAGATCCGGGGGAAGGTCGCCATGGTACAAGAAAAGAACGAACTAGTGCTATTTTATAAAGGCTCTCGATAAAGACACTACAAAAATGTCTCAGTAAAGTATAAATTTTTACTATTGAAAATTACAAATTTGTCATTTTCAAAAATTATTTACCAGATTTTTTACTTTCCATTGATCATTTTTATAATCTGTCAATTTGACAGTCATGTAGGACTGTCAAAATTTTAACAGTCCGGAAGAGAAGGCTACGCGAGGTGACATGTCACGTCTCAGTCCCAAAATACCAAGGGACTAGCCACGTGGTATTGCCCAACAACACAACTCCAATGGGCAACCCAATTTAATGGACCTGTTAGTGTAACGCCCGCAACCGCTCGGAGCGTTACGCTGAGTCGGACTGAATAAATCAAATGCTGGTTACATTTGAAATGTTGGATTTTGGGAAGAAGGATTAATCGAGTTGGTTTTAATGTGCAGATGGCTAGCGGGTTCGATGGAAATCAGGTGTTCGTTCAGAACAGTACTGAATAGCTGGATGGAAGCGATAATGCCGTCTTCTTTAATCCGATCGGTCGGATGATTTGGAGAGCACGGCCTGCTCGCACGGTCATACCAGTTGAGTAGATCGCGCTTGCATCGGACCACGGGTTCAAGGGATTGGCCGTATCGGCAGGACAGGATGCCTAACGGGATCAAACAATGTGAGTGGGCTCTTTCCCTTCTCCTCTACTCCTTCATGCCTAATAATATGGAAAACACGTAAAGGCTTGAACACTTGGGCTGAAATATTGGGAATCACTACACTGAGGCGTGCATAGAGTGTACGTCGTTGGCTTGGTAGGATTGTGGCTTGAATGATTTACGCGTTGGATAGTTGGTACGATGGTGGGATTATTCATTTGAGGCAGTCGGTTGGATAATTGGGATTATACTTGGACGGTTGGAATTATACAAGTTGGAATGATACAATGGAAATATCGGGAATCCGGGCGAGCGAGCGTGCATCCGTGCACGAGTATCACTGGGTCGCTTTGTCTTGCAAAGCGAGCAGTTGTGGTTCGAAACCGAACAACTGCATCGGCGAGGGTATTGTGCCACTGTTGGGGCATTGTGCCATGGGATTATTCGGAGTGTGGGGTATTGCACCCAATGTGAAACACTGTGTTGGAAAGCGGCAATGTGAAGTGTGGGCATAACTTGGGCACAACTTGAGAGATTGTGCTTATGAGTATTTTGGTGCCTTGGGATATATATATTGAGGTCGAGATTTGGACTCCTTAGTTGGATATGTTGAAAGAATGGTTATGGATGCTTTAGTTGGATATTCGGTTGAAACGAGTCTAGGATCTCTTGGTGGGGCGAGAATGTTCGATCCTCTCGTCATACCTACTTTCTGCATGTCACGGACAACCTGTGTACACAGGGTTTGACATTTCCTCGAAACGGCTTCCCGGGGCACTAGGACCGTATCGATCCGGAGGGAAATATTGATTCGTGCTAGTCACGATGCATTGCGGGACCTCCAGCGGGGCTTGCTACCCGGGCTGATAGGGCGCGCCGTTAATGCTTGGATTTTGTCCTTTATGGCTTTGCCAGTGACTTCATATAGATAAGAGTTGGCTTGCTTTTCTTTTGTTGGTTTGGCTTTCGTGTAGGCGCGGCCACCTTGCCTCGGCAAGAGTGTGCACTCGATAATGGGATATAAACTTTGGTTGAGGATGGATATTGAGGCGAGACTGATGGTTCGATATGTTATCGTGCAAGCGATGGCATTGAGTTAGACGGGTCGGATATATAAAACTGCTTGTCATTTGGTTTGAGTTGAATGCTTGCATGCTTAAACTGCTTTACAGCTTTCCTTAACATGTCATCCATATGCCATGAAATGAATCTAGGATTCAACTAGAAAGATCACCATATAACTGTTTGCATTCACTATTTTACTTAGTGTCGGCTTAGACGAGTGGGTTACCCCGCTCACCAGTACGGTTGTGTACTGACCCACGTTTGTGGGCAATATTTTAGGTACACAGGCGTAGTGGCGCTGCTTGGATATACGGGACAAGATGTATGAACTGTAAGTACCTTTGTGGGCTAGAGAAAAGAGCAAGAGCATTTCATCATCTTCGTGGCATCGCCTTTGTGGCATTGCCTCGGGGCATTTTATTTGGACCCTATCGTGAGCTTCGCTGCGTATTACTCTGATGTGTGCTTGGTACACAATATTTGACTTCCGCTGCAACTTGGTTGATTCAATGATAACATTTGGTGTTTGACAACATCGCCTTGTACGAGCGCAACATCCAGGCTCGTACGGCATCACGTCCCGATTAGAACGATTGTCCCGCGGGAGAGCTGCAACGTGGTGATTTTACGTTCAGCGGGGACTATTGAGCTTGCGGGAGATTGGGGCGTGACAAATTGGTATCAAAGCGCCCGGTTTATTTCTTCGGACTTGGTCCTTCGCTTCATCACAAACTCTAAATAGCTTCCGCGTGTCGTTTAGCTCTTGACTCTACTCAACACCGCATTGGATGTTTCATGCAATAAGTCTATTTATTGCTAGTTATGGCTGCATATTATTCTTTGTTGGGTTGCCTTGGTTGGTTTTCGTAGGATCGCTTAGCCTTGTTAGGCATTGTTGCATTCGTGCAGCAAGTTGGTTGGCGTTGTTGCATTTGTGCAACAAGTGTGGGCTTTCGTTGGGTTGGCTTGGCTTATCGTTCTGGAGTTTCTGATTGCCTTAATGGATCAGTTGGTTGGCTAACGAGATTTGGTTATATGACATGTTTTGAGTAGAAACATTCGATGAGAATAAATCCTTGCACGAGTTGCTCGTCTAGCGATTGTGTTGGATAAAAGTTGGAATTTCGGCTGTGGCGCATCAGTTGGGCAGATTTGAGTTTGGCTTAAGAAATATCAGATAAGTTGGCATGAGTTGCTCGTACAATAAATGTGTGGAACATTTGGGTATTGGGTTGGACTACTTGGAATACAATCGTTGCACGATTGCTCGTGTTGCGAAAGTATCAGACGGTTTGAGAATAGCTGGGAGCAACGAGAATAGAACATAGCACGAGTTGCCTAACGAGATTGATTGTTAAAGAATCGGCTAAGTTTTTGTGTCAGACTTAAGATGGGAATGGCATGATCACACCTAAGGGATGGTTCGAACGGATTTTTGGATTCGTGAAAGAAAACGTAATGTGAGTAGCGACTTGATTCGAAGTGGTATATGGGATCAAACGTGTTAAGCAAGGCATTGGAAATATTTTGGTCGAACATCTATGGGAATTGCCTGAACGGACTCGGATAACGAATACAAGTCGGTTGGTGCAAATCGATTGAGTTGGAAGGAATGAAAATGGAGCAAGCGAATATTGAGTTATGATTCGATAGAATCACCTCAGAATAGTCGGTTTGGGATAGACGCTGGTTGACGCAGGTTTCGCACGAGGGCAACTATATTTCTAAGTGGTATATAGTGCAATAGAATTTGACTCGGGTATCCTTCGATACATTAGACTTGAGAACTCAAGGACGGAATCGTGCAAATGAAAGTATCGTTGGGCTTAAGAGATGGATGAGATCGGAACGAACATTTGGGTTATGTTTGAGCAAAGCGATGGGATTATCGGAAGGATAGCGAGCACGAACTACGATTTTGGGCAACACATTTGAGCTGTTGGTTGAGCAAAGAAACACGATATTGGTCTGGAGGGACAATGAGATGGATTCACACAAACTTGAAAGATTATGAATATTGCTGCTCGAGAAGTCGACTCAGGTTTAGCGAAAATGGAATTTTGGGCAAAATGGTGCAACAATGGTAGACGGATTCTCCGGAAGACGTGGACGGATTGTGGCAACAACAGAAGGCAAAAGATTTTGGCGGACAGACTTTTAAAGATAGCTAAATGTGGGAGCAACGTCGGAACAAATCACTGTGCTGCTCGAGTAAGTTGGACGTGCATTGTGGGACTTGGCAAATGGATAAGAATTGGAGCAAGTCTTTGGTTTTGAGAATCATTGTAATTTGTAGTGCGAGAATCGAACATGCAATTCGAAAATTTAATGGATTCAGGGCAGAACGACGGATTGATGGTAGACGGTTTCAACGAGCACATTGCTCGGATTCGGGAGTTCGCTCAGATGGATGGTTGGATTTTGATTCGGATTTGTAGATGAGATATAGCATGGTTTATAGTAACTGTCCATCGTGATGATTACAATTATCGAGCGTAGCTTCGGGATAGCTGACCCTAAGCGACCTTGCCCGTCGAATCGGATATGAATATGGTAGACCCATAGAATGACCCTTGAGGCGGCGTATTTGGGAATGCGTCGAGGGCAGATGTGAGCAATAAGATTTGGCTTATTGACTGAGTGTTGGATTTGAGAGACCCTTGGGATAGTCTTCAGCTGAAGATGCAGCCGGAAGATCGAAGCGATGGTGGGATTGGCCTAAGTCAACTGATGAGATTCAGAGTCGCAGATTTTTATCGATGGCATCGCCTCTGACTCATCGTGCCCTAGAAGGGAATAGCATTCATATGAATTGACGACTGTGAAACTAGCTCGTGAAGTTAAAGCAGCGGCTCGTTCGAATCAAATCCTTGCGAATACTGGAAGGGACAGATTTGCCTCAGATTTACAAGATGCATCGGAACTTAGTCTGGGAAGCGTGCTCGTTCGGAAGGCGAAGGTGATATTCTATGCTTCGAGGCAGTGGAAGCAGCGTGAAGAACTATTCCATGCGCAACCTAAGAATTGTGGCGAGTGTGTCCACGTTGAAATCGTGGCGACACAATCCTTTTGGCGTGGCGGCGAAATCTTCGTGGATCACACGAACCTCAATATAGATGTTCACCCTGTGAGATATTGAGATGGCAGAATAATGTGTTGGACTGAGCTGATATAAGCAAAGTTGATATTTGGGTAAGTCGCATAGCTGGGGTAGATCAGTTGAGATGATCGTTTGGTGCATGAGATATATTTCGAGATGTTGCTAGTACTGATTTTCAGAAATAGTTGGATGGACTGAGTTGGAACGCGAACTCATTGAGTCGGTGGAATATCATCATATTTGTGAATGGTGCTCGAGTGATTATGTTGGAGTGGAAATCATAATTTGATTCAATTGGGAGCAAAGCAAATGGATGCCTCGAACATAAAGATACCCTTGTAACTTGTTCAAATTTGCTATCGCAAAGCTCGGCTGAAATGCATGTATTTTAGGGACGCCTTAAATATATGTACGATCCAAAACTAAGCGATACGAGAAATTCGTGTTGAGCTGCAAGGAGGATGTGGGAATTCGTAAAATTTGTACGAGCATTCAGCAGAGCGAGATATTGAGTCAGAAATAGTGAATATGAGAGTTGCATAGAGCAGATCTATGGAATTGGATTGTGGCATGCTAGTAAGGAATGAGTACCAGCATAGTTCGTGGACGAACCTGATTTTAAGTGGTATATTATGTAACACCCGCAACAGCTCGGAGCGTTACGCTGAGTCGGACTGAATAAATCAAATGCTGGTTACATTTGAAATGTTGGATTTTGGGAAGAAGGATTAATCGAGTTGGTTTTAATGTGCAGATGGCTAGCGGGTTCGATGGAAATCAGGTGTTCGTTCAGAACAGTACTGAATAGCTGGATGGAAGCGATAATGCCGTCTTCCTTAATCCGATCGGTCGGATGATTTGGAGAGCACGGCCTGCTCGCACGGTCATACCAGTTGAGTAGATCGCGCTTGCATCGGACCACGGGTTCAAGGGATTGGCCGTATCGGCAGGACAGGATGCCTAACGGGATCAAACAATGTGAGTGGGCTCTTTCCCTTCTCCTCTACTCCTTCATGCCTAATAATATGGAAAACACGTAAAGGCTTGAATACTTGGGCTGAAATATTGGGAATCACTACACTGAGGCGTGCATAGAGTGTACGTCGTTGGCTTGGTAGGATTGTGGCTTGAATGATTTACGCGTTGGATAGTTGGTACGATGGTGGGATTATTCATTTGAGGCAGTCGGTTGGATAATTGGGATTATACTTGGACGGTTGGAATTATACAAGTTGGAATGATACAATGGAAATATTGGGAATCCGGGCGAGCGAGCGTGCATCCGTGCACGAGTATCACTGGGTCGCTTTGTCTTGCAAAGCGAGCAGTTGTGGTTCGAAACCGAACAACTGCATCGGCGAGGGTATTGTGCCACTGTTGGGGCATTGTGCCATGGGATTATTCGGAGTGTGGGGTATTGCACCCAATGTGAAACACTATGTTGGAAAGCGGCAATGTGAAGTGTGGGCATAACTTGGGCACAACTTGAGAGATTGTGCTTATGAGTATTTTGGTGCCTTGGGATATATATATTGAGGTCGAGATTTGGACTCCTTGGTTGGATATGTTGAAAGAATGGTTATGGATGCTTTAGTTGGATATTCGGTTGAAACGAGTCTAGGATCGCTTGGTGGGGCGAGAATGTTCGATCCTCTCGTCATACCTACTTTTTGTATGTCACGGACAACCTGTGTACACAGGGTTTGACATTTCCTCGAAACGACTTCCCGGGGCACTAGGACCGTATCGATCCGGAGGGAAATATTGATTCGTGCTAGTCACGATGCATTGCGGGACCTCCAGCGGGGCTTGCTACCCGGGCTGATAGGGCGCGCCGTTAATGCTTGGATTTTGTCCTTTATGGCTTTGCCAGTGACTTCATATAGATAAGAGTTGGCTTGCTTTTCTTTTGTTGGTTTGGCTTTCGTATAGGCGCGGCCACCTTGCCTCGGCAAGAGTGTGCACTCGATAATGGAATATAAACTTTGGTTGAGGATGGATATTGAGGCGAGACTGATGGTTCGATATGTTATCGTGCAAGCGATGGCATTGAGTTAGACGGGTCGGATATATAAAACTGCTTGTCGTTTGGTTTGAGTTGAATGCTTGCATGCTTAAACTGCTTTACAGCTTTCCTTAACATGTCATCCATATGCCATGAAATGAATCTAGGATTCAACTAGAAAGATCACCATATAACTGTTTGCATTCACTATTTTACTTAGTGTCGGCTTAGACGAGTGGGTTACCCCGCTCACCAGTACGGTTGTGTACTGACCCACGTTTGTGGACAATATTTCAGGTACACAGGCGTAGTGGCGCTGCTTGGATATACGGGACAAGATGTATGAACTGTAAGTACCTTTATGGGCTAGAGAAAAGAGCAAGAGCATTTCATCGTCTTCGTGGCATCGCCTTTGTGGCATTGCCTCGGGACATTTTATTTGGACCCTATCGTGAGCTTCGCTGCGTATTACTCTGATGTGTGTTTGGTACACAATATTTGACTTCCACTGCAACTTGGTTGATTCAATGATAACATTTGGTGTTTGACAACATCGCCTTGTACGAGCACAACATCCAGGCTCGTACGGCATCACGTCCCTATTAGAACGATTGTCCCGCGGGAGAGCTGCAACATGGTGATTTCACGTTCAGCGGGGACTATTGAGCTTACGGGAGATTGGGGCGTGACAGTTAGAGTACACTTAAGCTGTAATAAATACAAGTCTGCTCCATCTATCACAGTATAATTATAGTCTCATCCACAGAAAGCAATCACAATATAATATGATAGACCAGTCAAGATAATAGATAACAAAATATAGTCCATTATCAAGTCTAAATAAGTAGTGTCTTGGGGAATGTAAGCCCCCTGATTTTTCAAGAATTTTAATTTGGATCTTTCACAATTTTCTGTAATTTTCTGGAATTTTTCTGTAATTAAAACCTAGGTATTTTGTAAATAAATGAATTTTAAATGATATTAATTAATATTAAAATATTATGGAAATAATATTTTATGGTGTAAAATGGAAAACTGGACATAGGATAATTTTTTGTGAATTTATTGGACTCCGGAAGCATTTTTAAAGCCCTAGAAACTAAGTTGTAAATAAACCGAAATAAATCCTGAAATAAACCCGGTTTATTTTCAAACCAACCCAAACCAACCCAGACCCGGTTCAGCTAAACCGAACCCAACCTTAGCGGGTCGGGTCGGATCTAAACCCGACCCGAAATCCGACAACCCGTACCCGCACCTAAGCTTAGGTGGATCGGGTCGGATCCCCGCTAACCCGCTGACCCGCCGACCCGACCCGAACGGAACCCTAATCGGAATCCGAAATCTATTACTGTTCCGGCCCTATTAAATTCCCCTCTTCCTCTCCCCCTCGGCCCGCCGGAACCCTAGCTCAGCCACCACCCAAATCCGCCTATCTCCGCCGCTCGCTTCCCTCCTCCACCGTCTTCTTCGCCCAACCCTCGACGATCCCCCACAGCTATCATCTCCTCCATCCCCTACTCGCCTAACCTGAACCCTAGCGACCTCCTGCTCCTCCGCCCAGCCTCCACCTCATCTTTCCCGACCACCGACCTAACCTCCCCGCTCCGTCGAAGAGCCCCCAAACCCCCGACGCCCTAGCCGCCTCCCTCCGCGAGCAGCCCCGAGCCGCTCCGGTCACCCCCGGCGTCGACCACCGACCAGAACACCACCCTCGTCTTCCTCGTCGATCCCCTAACCCGACGAGCTCCACCATCACCACCACCCAAAGCCGACGCCCTCCACAGCCTCCCATATTCGCCCTAACCTCCACCCTAGCCCAGCCTCGACCACCACTCCCCGCTCTGCCCTCGACGAACACCACCACCCCAACTCCACAGCCTTCCGCCCTAGCCCTAACCCGAGACACCACCATCACCACCCCGTCGACCTCCGCAGCCTCGGCCACTCGCCTCGTCAACCCTCAGCGAAACCCTAGGCCGGCCGCCAGCCGCCCTAGCACGGACACAGCCTCCCTCAGCCCGGACACAGGACACAGCTCGTGTCGAGACGACACGCGGACACGTGAAATCCTCGGTTCATGGAGCCTTGTTCAGGTAACCCGTTCTCTCTCCTCGTTGATCCGATTTCCGTTCCATTAGTTGTGACGCGTAGACTGTGTAACCCCCTCGATGCCCGTGCAACCCGCTCGGTGCGTCGCATCCTGTGGTGATCGCAAACCGCGATCCAAAAACAGGAAAATCAATGCCCTGTTTCACCCCGGAACTGAGTGCGCCCCGCCAAACGGGACGACTTGGTCGTGCGCGGTCTTCACCGAAACGTGCGCGCCGTCGATACGGACGTGCGAGATTTCGCAGAAGTTGATTCGGATGTGCGTGCACACCAGAATCAACGCGTATCCGCCGACAACGCCCCGTATTCGCCTATTTTGGAACACGTCGTAACTTCGTGTACACACGTCGGATCGAAATGAAACTTGCGCCATTGGACTCGTAACGATATGCTAGTCCTGTGACCCAAGTTTGGTTCGATTCTGAGAACGTTGACAAAATCGCGTATCATGGGTCCCGCGGCTCCACTTGACGGGCAATTTTGTGATCGGCTCATCGGAATCCAATTTTGGAAGTTCCGTTGGGTTCGTATCATCATTCCTGACTTGTTGACACTAAGTTGGACGAATTTGGAGACCTTTGACCCTGACACATTTTTCGGTGCAAAGTGGCCCACTGTGGACCCCGCTTTGACCAGAAACTGTCATTTTTGCCCCTGTGTCCAAATTGGACTCAAGGACAGGCGTTTCTAGCTATTTGATATTTTTTGAATCTAATGGTGATGTTTATTTCAGCAACCGGAGTAGTACCTGCAAATCACACTGAGACCAGAGCTACAATTGGAGCCAGAACCCCAGGCAAGTGTACCTTGCCAACATTGTAGTTTTTGTTACATATTTCCTTGCCTTATTTATATATTGTTGTACATGCTTGACCTTGGGCCGTGTGACTTTACTTAGCGTCCGATTAATAGTCGGGTGCCAACACCGTACGCGGCATTGTGTATTGTCATCTAGACATGGATACCGAGACCCTATATTTCTCGTACTTGCCTTATCAAGTACATTATAACCCAGGACACTTGACACTATTCATGAGACAGAATCTTTCTGAGATATTCATGGTAATTCTGTATAGGATACAGGTCTTATGACATAGACATTATATGACTTACTGTATTAGAGATGATCGTGCGTGACATGGACATGATCCATCGTGGACATGAGACGTGTGATTACATGGGGTGGGGAGAGACACACAGGCTACAGGCTGATCATATTATAAAACCCCTATTATTGTGAGGCTCAAGACTCTAAACCCGAGCTTGGCCCATTACTCATTATTACTGCTACCGGCTCCCCGACACAGAGCTTGTAGTGGCTCAGCTTGAGTACTAGTGATGCTCTCACTTGCATTTCACTTAGATGGTTACATATTTACCTTGTTTATTTCATTTACTATTTCACTGCATTCATGTTGGCTTGAGTTATTTTGTACCTTGCTATGTCCCCTGAGGACCTGGATCCGGATTATGTCCCCAGGATTAGCAGAGGAGATCCACCCAGAGTTATACAGTACAGGAGCATTAGCAGGAGCAGAAGCAGGTGCCTACATGAGAGCAGAACCAGGATCTGAGGACGAGATTGTGCCAGAGGACTTCTTCTGAGTATTGGCTTGAGATACTCATTTATTTCTGTTTCTAGTACTTTATTTCCAGTCTATTGCACTGATGTATCAGACTTATTCTCGGATTGTTCTCCGAGACACTTTTATTGAGACTTGTTAGTTTATATTTATTTGCATTTATTCTGGCATTTGATCTGTGATTATCTGTTATGGATGAGATTAGAATAGTCTGTGACTTGTATTATTGGACCTATTTATTGATGTATTACAGCTTAAGTATGCCCCGATGGATCCATTAAATTGAGTTTGTCCATCGGTGTGTGCTGCTGGCCATTGCCACGTGTCTAGTCCCTCGGTATTTTGGGACTGGGGCGTGACATGGTTTTTGTGGTGGCCCATGCAGGTCAACGACTAAATTGTTTAGTTTTAACTTAGGGACCGAGCAAGCCTGCAATAAGAATATGATAAGTTTTTAGGATCTCATCCACTTGCTTGAATCGTTCTTGATATCTATGTCGAATTCGAATCAATATTTTGACTTGCATCCTGCTTTGATTCCTGTGTGCCTCTTATAGTTTATTTTGATGCAGAGCAATGTATTCACAAGCATGTGACGAGACTCCCGCAAGAACACCACAAGTTGCAGATGTCACCTATGACTATGAAGTGACACCAGTTGGTGGAGGTCAACTAGAACAACAAAACAGTCAAGATACCTCAAGAGGTCAGCAAGACGACGTTCCACCATCGACGCAGTTTACTCCACCGATGCCTACCTTTCCACCAGGGCAGGCTATGGACGAACAACAAATGTTTTGAATGTTCTACGCGATGATGCAAGCCCATTAGAAGGTCCAGGAAGAAGCTCATCAAAACCAAGCGGAGAAGTTCATCGACAGATTTAGCTCTGAGCTACGGAAGTTAATCATCTCCGTTACACCTACCTTAGACTCGGACGTTCTTGCTGCAGCACGATCTATGGAGTGCAACACAAGGATAGAGACCAGCCAGAAGCGGCCGTATGCATCAACACCAGACCAAGCACAACAAGAAAGAGTTGCAAAGCGACCACAGATGAACCCACCACAGAGAGCATCTACACCACTTGCACTAGTCCTTCCTATTTGTCACTACTGTGGCAAGGTAGGCCATTTCGCTAAAGAATGCCGACACAGATTGGGACTATGTTTATCTTGCAGATCCAAAAAGCATTCGGTAAGGGAATGTGTAAAACCCCTATCCTAGAAAATCGTTTATACCCTTTTTTATTTATTAATTATTAATTTAATTGTAGTAATTAGTGGCTAAATAGGAGAAATAGATTTTTAATAATTTTTATTTCAGGTGTTCGGGCACTTAGAGGATTTATGGGACCATTAGGAATTTTTCGGAATTTATTTCATGTAAGAGATCCCTTGAGCAGTTTCTAGCTGTAGAAGCATGAAAAATACGCTGGATAGCTATACGCAGCATGTTGATACAGGACAGCGTAAACAGAGGACCTCAGAGCCATCAACGTGCAACAGAACTTTTCCGCTGAGCACAGCGTAAAGTATAAACTCAAGGACCATCCGTGTAATGCAGTATGTCCAGGCTTCTTCAGCGTAAAAAGGGTGCTACATCGCCTTTATGGCGTAAAACTCATCCGCTTTCAATGCAACATTGAAGTGTACGAGGAACGCTTCGTATTCTTCAAAATGAACCGGTCAGATCATGCAATAAACCTGACGTCTGGACTCTTGACAAAGAGTACTGCACGACTACCCAGGCGACGGCTATAATGATGGCGCGGCACTGCAACCCAAGCTGTCATTTACTGCCATTTCTTTTGCGTAAACCGCTTTTACGCATACAAAGGAATACGCTGCCTAGTTTTACACAGGCAGACGTGAGCTGTTTACGCTCCACAGAAGACAAACAGCCTGCCACGTCAAAAGCTGCTCTTCGTACAGGGCTCGAGGCACGTCTCTGCATTTAATGCGCAGAGTGATGACAGAACTCGAGGCACGTCTCTGCATTTAATGCGTAGAAAGGATGGCAGACCTTCAAAACACGCCTCTGCATTTAATGTGCAATATAATGGCGGATCTCTGCATTTAATGCAGGAGATTTGATTAAATATCACCGAACCGTCGTTTAGTGACATCCCCTTTGCGTAAACTGCTTTTACGCATACAAAGGGATATGCTGCCCAGTTTTACACAGGCAGATGTGAGCTTCTTACGCTCCGCAGAAGACAAACAGACTGCCACGTCAGCAGTTGCTCTTCGTACAGGATTCGAGGCGCGTATCTGCATTTAATGTGCAGAATGATGGCAAATCTTCAAGACACGCCTCTGCATTTAATGCGCAGGATGGGGGCAGATCTCTGCATTTAATGTAAGAGATTTGATTATATCTCCAAGAGCCGTAATTTCGGCTAAAATATCCACATCATCTCGGCTTCTACGTCCACTCGGCTTCTACGCCCACTCGGCTTCTACGCCTACTCGGCTTCTATGCCTACTTGGCTTCTACGCCATGGTGACAGTTATTGGCTTCTACGCCAACCTCTTCTACACAAAGGATAACTACCTACATGGCTTTTACACCGTGATCTTCGCAGCAGTTATACGCGTTGTCCCTTAGTTGGACACGCGTCACATGCTCATTCAAAAGGTCATCTATACGCGGGCAATGGTTATTGTAACCATCGTGTAAAAGGGTGTTGTACTTTCCACTACTCGGTTTCTACACCGATTGAGTGGTCACTATCACTAAAACTCTATAAATAGAGACCTCTATCAACAGAGGTCCGGGGTCAAAAAACAGAAGATTGAAAGGTCAAAAATTGGTCGCAGATTTCAAGAGAGAAGATCTAGAGCTCAAGCAAAGAGTAGCGATCGACGACTTTGGCATTAAGCATCCACTCTCTTTAGGACCTTCGAAGCTGCTTACTGTCTTCTACGACACTTCTTCATCATCGTGTGGTCCAAGGGACAAAGTGATCGACTGCAGATCAGACTCCTATAGCAATATTTACCCAGATTAAAAAATTGTACTCGACATCCTCATATAGGATTAATTATACTGCTTGTTTGTAAACATAAAGAGCGGGTTTTCGTATAAAGCCTCGTTTCCATATCTTTCGTTTATTTTATTAAACAACAAGATGGCGACTCTGCTGGGGACATCTTTCTCTTTTGACGAGGAAGCAGTTGCTCAACACGATGCGGTATCCGTGGGATCCGTGAAGAAGACACTGGTCGTACAATTCGACCAGTCTGCCTACGAAGACATGCTTCGAACAGGGGGTAGCTCTCACTCTCTCTCTCTGTCCAAGACAACAGGAAGCTGTGTAAAGTCTAGATGCCCAAGACATCCTCTACCATTCCTGTCGACTCTCCGATCTCTTCGATCTCTCCGACCAACGAGGTTGTAGCATTGCTCCCTCCGCGCCTTGCACGTAAAATTCAGTCGCCTCTCTGACAGGGTAGACAAAACTTTTGGCAATGCCTCAGCGCTAATCCAGAAGTATACTCCGTGCTCTGCACGTAAAATTTAGTCTCCCGTCCCTGGCTGAACAGACGAAACTTCGGACAATGCCTCAGCGCTAGTCCAGAAGCCTACACCGCGCTCTGCACGTAGAAATCAGTCTCCCGTCCCTGGCGGAACAGACAAAATTTCTAACAATGCCTTAGCGCCAAATCAGAAGTTCCAAACGCGCTCCGCACGTAAAAATGCATCTGCCTTCCGCGAAAAAGCAGATGATCCCTGCAATCTACGCAAGGGAAAGCAAGCGGCGGACTACTCAACTTATCGGCCTTTACGCCAGCAAGGGAACAATCTGCCCGCCCTCCGGATTACGCGAGAGGCTGACGGCCGACTGAGGACATCCTCAGCTTTATGCCAACCAAAGCAGAGCTCCAAATTATGCCAGGAGAAGCCCCTCAGTGTAAAGAAGGCTCAATTTGCGGAAAGACACCCTCCTCGGGGATTATCCGCTACCCAGATGGCCAACCTGTTGTATATAGGTGGCACAGGGAAAACTATGGTTCCCAACATCCGCATGCCCACTGATGTGAACAGAAGGAACAAGCCATCATCTTCTTCTTCTGTAACTCCTCCTGACCTGCGCAAGTATCTGATCCAGAAACTCAAGGAGAGGGGATCTTCCAGCATGTCTATTACGCCTCCTAGCGAGCACTGTTGTAATAGTCATAGGATTGTAATTAATTGTTGCTGTTCGGAAGCAAAACGGTCAGTTTTCGACCGGTTGAGCTACTCTCCGTCTTTCCAAGAAGAAGAGCCCACGCATGCATTTGTGAACATGGCTTCACATATACCTAGAGGAAGGTCGGGCTCAAGACGTCATCCCTCTAGAACTCCGAGCCAAAGGAGATTCAACATGCTCCTTAGGAACACCGAAGCTGGGGTGTTCCGAAACACTCGTTTGAGGTCACGACAACCGGCTTCGTACTCTTCTGACTCCGATGCTGGGGGTCGCCAGTCTCCCGAATCAAACGCCGAAAGTATAGAGTCAACTTCTACAGAGACCTATACTAATCTTTCAATGACACCCAGGGAGATGGGAGTTTATGCCATTGGAGATGAACGAGAGGAAGCTTCCCCGTCCGGGAGTGCTGAGCAACGCATCACTATACTGGAGACGTCTCTGAAAGAGATGCAATCCATGATGGAGAACATGCACCAGATGATGCTAACTCAACACACAGCTGCCATGGCTCAAGCATCGGTCCCTCCAACTCAGATACGTGTGGGGGTGGACTTACCACCATCCAACACGATCCAAGAGCCTGCTCTAGATCAAGAGTCAGCAGTTCCTCCGCTTCCTCACTCGGAGAATGTATTACCTTCCGTTGGAGTCGCAATACAACCGATTCCTCACCACTCCGTGGTCCCGCTACCGGCTGAAAATTCGATGCAGGCAGTACGGGAGCTGAAAGCCCAATTTGATGCCTTGAAGCACAAAGATCAGCTCAAGAAATTGGGAATCAACCAGCCTTACCCAGCTATCTGGGAAGAGGCCCCTTTCCCTCCTAAATATAAACCACAGACCATAGCTCTGTTCGAGGGAAAAACATCACCGAGTCAGTACATGAACTACTTCAGTATGATGACGGTGTTACTACAGGGGAATGATGCCCTCCTCACTCGGGTGTTCAAGGGCTGTCTCTCGGGAGTGGCTTACCAGTGGTACCACAGCCTGGCGGACAACTGCATTACTTCCTTCGACGACTTCAAAGCCTTATTCTTCGCAAGATTCTACGAAGGAGGGATGGACATGTCGATGTCCTCTCTCATCGAAGTGAAGCAGAAGGAAAAAGAGGACGTTCGCACCTTCATCGAACATTTTTGTCAAGCCACTTTGCAAATGCCTCCCGGAGTTCCAAACTCGGCATTGGTGGACATTTGCAGGAAGAACCTTCTTTCCGTGATCTCGGTGTTCACAGGACCATATCAGTTCCATGATTGGTCCTCGTTCATCATCTCAGCGGTAGCCGCCGAGGACAACAGTCGGAAGGCGCATGACAATGGCATCATGATCTCTGCCTCCGACAGAGGCAAGAGGTCATCCCCTAACAGTGACCATCCTCGCAGTTCCAAAGGAAAAGAATCTCTGGCGATCAATACGTCCAGACAAAAGACTGCGGCAACCACGCAGACAAAACCTGGGACTTCCAGGCCCATTGAAGTGTACTCTTTCGACGATGACGATATTCCGAGCATATTCGAGTGTCTTGTCAAAAGCGGCAAAATTACCCTTCCTGAAGAGAAGCGGCCCAATAAAGTCGGCAGTACTAATAACCCCAACTACTGCATCTTCCACAGATACCTACACCACCCTACAAAGGAGTGTTATGTACTGAAAAGGAAGATCTAGGAGCTGATCGATGCTAAGGCCATCACTCTGCGCAACAGCGAGAAGACGGTCACAGCCAACATGATCTCTCTGCAATTTGGCAATCTGCCTCCCCAAGAAGTCCCGGACGGTGTTACACCTATTTCACGGACAACGATGAACATCGTTAATCTCCCTCCGGCTAGGGGTCAAAATTATGACCTGCTACCCCTAACTACCCAGCGAGGCGAGATTATGTGGGTTCACCCAGATCTGGTGTCAGAGATCGAGAAAGAGACTCAAACTGCTGAGGCTAAGTCCAAAAGGAACTCAAAGCACAAGCCGTGTTACATGATTACGGTACACTCGGCATCAGAAGACGAGGTCTTGGCTACTGGAACCCGTTCAGGAAAAGCTTACCTCCAGGACTATGGAGCCAGCCAGGAAGATGCAATGGCAGACGCTTCAGCTGCCAAGCCTTCAGAACCGGAATCCGCCGTACCAGAGGTCGGTCCTTCGAGACCAACTTCGGCGGACAGAGGGAAGCAAAAAGAAGTACGTTTCGATAAACCTGTGAAAAACATTCGAAACAAAGGTTTAGAGAAGCTCTACAACTTCGACATCCTGGCCCAATTGGCTAATACACCAGCCAGGTTGTCCATCTTTGAACTACTCAGGCTCTCTCAAGACACTCGTCAAGCCCTGAGTAAAGCATTGATGCAGGCAGATGCATACTTGACCCAGCTCAAGTCCCCTGACGAAGAACCAGTGGCATGCCCTCAATGCCACAGTGTGATGGAGGTGGTCCCGAATATCACTTTCACTCAAGATGGCATGCTGTTAAAACATAACAGGCATGACAGACCCCTCTATTACACCGGGTATGTCGGTTCCATGGAGGTCGACCGGATTCACATAGATCCGGGATCATCAATCAGCATCATTCCTCATAGTCTGCTTAGACCGCTGAGGATTCCTACCAGCGAATTGGCTTACACCACCACTACAATCGTGGGTTTCAACGCAAGAAAAAGTAAGCCGTTGGGGAAAATTCGCCTGAGGATCCAGATTGGCAACCTCAGATCGGTGGCTACATGTTATATCATTGGTTCAGAGGTGTCCTACAATATTTTGCTGGGCAGACCTTGGATCCACAACCACAACATTGTTCCTTCGACTCTACATCAATGCTTTAAATATGTAGATGCCCAAGGAACAGTACAAACGGAGTTTGCTGACCTGAACCCGTTCAAAAGAGTAGAATCCTACTACTCTGATGCCGTGTTGTACTCTCAAGACTACACGGAAGAGGTGTCAGCCGAAACAGAGAAGGAATCCCACCGGGAGCCAGAAGAACCCTCTGCCAAGCAACCTCTGTCAATCAAGGTGAAAGGACGGACTACTCATCCGAAAGCCATAGAGCCTATGGCTATCCACCTGAACAAAACCAGGTCAGGAAAAGGGGGTGATCCTCTAGTGATCACTTTGAACCAGAAGCCTCCACCCTTGGTCATCAACCTTCGGCGCAACAGGTAGCCGATTGATGTAAATGCAACCGGGAACGAAGTTTCAGATGATAATAAATATTCTCTTTTCCAGTATATTGACGCTCAAATTTCGAACCAGGAATCCTCTCCCCATGATGATATAGAACCTATAGCGCAAAAATTCTTGGAAGCTATATATTTCTATCATCCGTATATGTGGGAAGTGGCATCATCATCCAATGTCACCACGACATATGGACCGCATGAGGATTCTATCTTCATTGTCCCGCCTACTTGCAGCAGTCAGCAGTCAATAGTCTTCGGCCGCATGCGCAATAAACCGACTGTGCAAGAACATTCTTCCGATGACGATGCCAGTAAAATGCAGGTTCACAGATCCTCCCAGGAGAGACTGGAGAAGTCCCTTTATAGATTTCGTGTGAAAAACAACTTTCACATAGAACGCAGCTACGCTGTAAACACAGATCCTCCCAGGAGCGACTGGAGAAGTCCCTTTATAGATTTTGTGGCATACGGAATCTTGCCGGAGGACCCTAAAGAAGCAGTATCCGTCAAAAGACGATCATTACGCTTCTATTTCGATGCATCTTCACAATGTCTATATCGCCGGTCTTATGATGGACTATTATTACGATGTCTCTCTGGTGATGAAGCACATCGGATTATCCGTGAAGCTCACGACGGCATATGCGGAGCGCACCAACCCGGTCCTAAGCTACAGGATCGCATCAGGAGAATGGGCTATTACTAGCCTACTATGATCACAGATGCAATAAAGTATGCAAGACAATGCAGAGCATGTCAGGTCCATGCAGATTTTATCCATCAACCTCCTGAACATCTACATCCTACGGTTGCGTCCTGGCCTTTCGAAGCATGGGGTATGGATATCATTGGTCCTATTCACCCGTCTTCTTCCAGAGGTCACCGGTTCATACTGGCCATCACGGATTATTTCTCCAAATGGGCAGAGGCGATCCCTCTTGCTGAGGTGAAGGCATCTAATGTGATCAGCTTCATCAAGCATCACGTCATTTATCACTTCGGGATACCCCGGAGGATAATTTATGATAATGGGCCTCAATTCATCAGCCAAGCATTTCATCGATTTTGCCATAAAAATCGGATACAAAATGTGGCCTCTACGGCATATAATCCTACTGCTAATGGTTTGGCGGAAGCTTTCAACAAAACCATTATCAAGCTCTTGAAAAAGTTCGTCTCTTCGAACAAGAGGGATTGGAATGAGAAGCTGGGAGAATGTCTCTGGGCATACCGCACAATGGTACGAGCACCGACAGGTTGTACCCCATTCTCATTAGTTTACGGGAGCGAAGCAGTTCTCCCCATCAAGATCCAAATTCCGTCACCCAGGATAGCCATGGCTAATGAGTTGACTCAAGAAAAGAATGACCTGTTAAGGCTTCAAGAGCTAGAAGGATTAGATGAGAAACGCCTCCAAGCTCAACAACGCATCACGTTCTACCAAGCACGCCTTTCTAGAGCTTTTAATCAAAAAGTAAAGGAAAGAGTGTTCAAAGTCTGCGAGCTAGTTTTAGCCGTAAGAAGGCCGATGATTCTTACTCACAGGAGTAAGGGCAAATTCCAGCCCAAATGGGAAGGCCCTTATGTGATCGAGACAACATTCTCAAACGGCGCTTACAGGTTAGCCAAGCCTAATGGAGACCTGTTAATGGCTCCTATCAATGGCAAATTCCTAAAAAGGTACTATGCTTAACCTTCTTTGCTCAAATGGAGTACGGTGAAGACCTTATTATGACAAAACTACTTCCAAAACGAAACTAGTTGGATCGTATTCTATCATGTTCATATTACCTCTGAATAGATATGTTTAACTAATTTGGAACTTCAAGACCTATCACGTCCATACTACCTCTGATAGTGTTTTGTGTACAAATTTTAGCTAAAAGCATATTCTATCATGTCCATATAACCTCTGAATAGATATATCCTGCTAAAACTTACCGAGAGTATATCACGTCCATATTACCTCTCATATCACTTTCACCCAAACCTGTCATTTATATTCCAAAATGATGGGTCCACAAAGTCAGATAAGAGTCTCTTTATTACTTCTAGAAAGAGCAAAAGTATATTGAAAAGCAAAAAGGTACATCATTTGGGGGGAGCGGTTAGGTCGCGAATCTGCTGCGCCAGAACAACCATTCTCTCATCCCGGGATTTCAAGACGTCGGCGCGAGCCCGTTCCAACCTTTCCGTATTGTTGTTCAAAGCAGCTAGCTCAGACCGAGCCCGCACAAAACCTGAGTGGAAAGCACCCACACGCGTCAGATTCTGCTGAACAGTCGCCCGTCGCTCCTTCAGCACATCTCGGGCTGCCGACAAAGAGAGAGCCTTCGCCTCTACTCGAACGAGCTCATCCTTCAATATGCGGGCCTTCGCTGCCACTTCCTCATATTCGACTTTGCACCGGGTCAACTCGGGGACGACATACTCCAATTTGACACGCTCATGATCCATCTCCTGCTGCTGAGCCGCGATGGACTTATTCAGAGACTCCATCTGTTCAGCAAGCTGCACAGTCAGGGAGTCGTACCTAGCTTGAACGAGACCGTCAATGTTGCCTCGAGCTAGCTGTAAGTATTCGTTAATGGGTTGCTCCAAACCATTAACTATCTCCTCCAGCGTGTCAGCTACCCCAGTGTCGTTGAATTCTCGGATCGGCACTATCGCGGACCGGGAGGACCTCCTCAGCGACGCAAAGCTTAAATTCTTCCCCAACACCATTGATATTAATATTTTCAAGGTGGTGTAGAAGATACTAGTGTACTGCTCGGTTAGCGCAGCTAGATCCGTATGGACGCTGGGAGTGGCCGCGATATTGAAAAATCCCCTTCCAGGAACAACTGCAGACGATGTTGCCACGACCGTCGCCTCAACAGGTGGTGTGACAAAAGAAGAAGCGCCAACACCGGACGAAGTGACCGGCGTGCTCAAAGGAGGCATTATCGCGATGACAGGCTCGTCCTCCTTTTGAGATATCGGAATCTATTCGACGGGCGAGCCGGCACCCGAAAGTGTCTCCTCTTCAAAGTCAGGCGCCTCCGTGTCGCCGCCAGGACCTGACACAGAGCCAAAGGGCGCATCTATACGGCCCTCCCCGAAGATGTCTTCCCCTGAAAAGAAGACAAAAGGAATTTAATATCGAAATGATGTTAACTTTTCTAAAAAGAGACGTAAAGACGACATTTACCCATGGCCGATGGCGTATATGTCACGTCTGCAGCCAATACAGCTAAATTATTTCTTAATGATGGTAGGCAAGCTGTCATACCTGGAGAAGGGGGTGTGCTAACAGACATCGACAGGTACTCTTCCGAATCTTCGCCGAGATCCACTCGAGGTTCACCGGGTGGAATCTCGCCGGGTGCACCTACAGACACGGCAGGGGTCTCTCCCGATGTTGATCCGGATAAAGATATCCTCATTCGGCTCGGCCCCGAAGGCGATCTCGTTCCACTACCTGAAGCGGTAGCAGCGACAGCAGCCTCCAACAGGAATTCTCCGGCACCACCAGCCGGAACATTAGAGGGTCCCTCTTTAAAAGGCGAGGAACCTCCAATCAAAGAATCATCCCCAACATGGGGAGATACAGGCTCACTTCTAGGAGCCTCAATACCAGGAATCCGGAGAGGATGAGTAACCGTCTTCTTCTTCCTCTTACGAGGGGAAGTCTCCTCCGGAGCAGGAGCCCTTCGCTTCCCAGAGATTACCAGAGCCCCTGCAGGCGGAGGTACTTCACCCCTCGATACCGCCAACAGAGGCTCATTTGGATTGACGGACTCCTCACCCTCGTTAGAAGAAACTGAGGGGACTTCGACTCTTCCCCCAGGCTTGGAAGTGGGCATCCTAAAACTTCCATGCATATCAAAATCGCGAAGGAAGGTGTTGGTTGCCACGTAGAACTGGGCATACGAATGGAGAATGCGCAGCTCCGTGGAGAGTGAAATGACGAGCACGGTAAAAGTTGCCTCAGTACAACCCATGATGAAATATCGCCATCCTCTGGCTCCATCAATGAGTTCGCCCCTGGACCTGAAGCTGGTGACGGCATTGCCCACGTGCAACTGGTCGTACCCAAATTGCCTGGTAAACCGACTAGGCAAGTAGGGCTCGAAAAAGCAATGGTCTTCATTTCTGTACAGTAAATGGGAAGGTGTAATGCAGACCAACCAATTAAAAGACTCAGGAGAAAGAACGATCTTTCCGTCGCCTACGTCCTGAAGTCTGATCCCCTGTTGATTGAGATGTACAGGGGGACAGTGTAGAAGAGCTTCCAGCTGTGACCGAAATTCAGTACCCGCCGACAGTCTATAACTGTGGTCACGTTCCAGGAGGAATTCTTGTAGTTCAACAAGAAACTACCCCCCGAACTACTGCCAGAGCCGGGAGATATCACCCTGGGATTATGGAGAATTAACCATCCCATCAAATACATGTATGGTAATTCTACCCTGGGAAAGATATCACGTTGAGTTTCATCAGCGAGCAGCCCGTTAGTCATGGCCCTCAGGCCAGCTTGTATGCGGCACACAATGGCAGAGAGCAAGCCCAGTCTTGCCCCGAACACCAGAAGCACTGCAGGCCATAGCGTGTTGCGGTGAATGCGGTCCGCAGATGCGATGCCGCGTACCACCAGTCTGCGCAGCCATATGGAGAGAAAGCCAGCCAGTTGAGCTTTCCTGGACAGAGGTCTGCGGCAATGCCTCAAATAACTATAGGCCTTAGTGCCTATAGAATACTTCCCTATCCCTTCATCGAGGATCCAGTCCGGAGCCCCAGCGTCTTCCATGAGATCGTCGACTACCTGAGCATTAAGCACGCTCAAAAAATTTAGAGGCTGATCTTTGCCTTCCAAGACCTTCTCTGGCTTAGCAGTCCTGGACCGGTGAAAGAAGAGGTAGGACGTCCATTTATTGATATGAGCCAAATCTGAGGGCTCACCATAAAAAGTGGTGCAAGCGAGGTAGTGGCACATCAGCTCCTAGTACACTTCCACTACCCGAGGGTCTGAATCCCCCAGCTCCCGGTTCGTGGGAACATACTCTTCATATGGAGTATCCCCCATCGGCAGTCTCGAGATCTCTGCCATCTCGTAGAGGGCCAATCCCAACTCCCCCAGTGGAGTGGCGAAAGTCCCGGTGAGCGAGATATATCGCTCCATCAGTGCCAGAAATAGGTTGGGGTTGAGAGGTGACCCAACACTGGTGGCACTCACAGTTGCATACAGACCAATGCCCTCTAGCTCGGTCTGAAAATGCTTCAGGGCCCATTCAGCTAAGCGCGCCCATCGAAGATTTGTAGGGGTGATCCACCCACTTGTCCGAGGTTTCACCTTAGGGTATACTCCCCCGTGCCCCATAAAATTATTGCAAAAA
Source organism: Iris macrosiphon (assembly GCA_036927795.1). Lineage (NCBI taxonomy): Eukaryota > Viridiplantae > Streptophyta > Magnoliopsida > Asparagales > Iridaceae > Iris > Iris macrosiphon. Next base: position 161,108,034 of record JAYESA010000009.1, on the reverse strand, counting down.
GTCGGTAATTGGACCGGCTGGATCACTAAACTGTCTTCACTCGGGACACTGCCCGGGTACAGTCCCCTGAACAGCGTAACAGAGCCGGAAGGGCGGCTGACAAACGACCCCTGGTCAGCTCCTTTTAGATAAAATATCTTTCCCGGCCTGCCGTGAAGATCGGGAGTCAGCGTCCACGACATCCTCCTGGGATGTGTAGCATGGAAGAATTCCGAGATGTGATAGTCTCTCAGCATCTTGGGCAGATACAAAACCAAGCTCCCGGCAGAGAAAACCCAGAGTTCTTTCTTGGGCTTCGTTTAGGACTGCTTGTCAATCATGTCCCCGAAGAGGAAAGCCGGCTTTATGTATTGGTCCCTGTCTATGTACGTCAGGGGCTCTCCATTAATCATGTTCAGCAACGTTCATTCACCCTGAGCCGATATCAAAATTTCCCTTCCTTCGGGATACTGGGGCCCAGAGATAGGAAATGTCACGTGCAACAGATCCTCCAGATAGTTGGAGTGCAGCATCCCGACGGCAGAACCTATCACATCGGCTAGCGGAGACTCATGCAAGTTAACTGTAAGAGTGCAAGAAAAACACATTAGTTCCTATAACTAGACATTACAGGTCTTGCAGCATACGCCAAAAATCAACAGTCTGTGCTTTACGTCAAGACTGTAAAAACTTGACCATTACGCTGCATCAATTTCCTAAAACGTAAAGTTCAAGGCTGGCAGTATACGTAAAGTTTCGACAGTCTGTGTTTTACACCAAACTACCAAGATTTAAGTTATTACGCCAGAATTTCCATCCCTGCGTAACACCCGAATTATATAGTATACGCCAACTTTTGACAGTCAAAGCTTTTACGCCAGACTGCGAAAATATGGAGTTTTTGCACTGACACATTAGAAATGTGGGCGTAAAAGATGAAATATCTCTGTGCATCATCTTCCTCGAAGAGGCTATCAGCACAGAAGATGACCTAGCGCGTTCACGTACAACGTGTGCGAAGGATTTTCAGTCGTTCTTTTTCGTCCCAAAAGCTCTACCTTTAAGGCCGGGTGCACTGCTCGTCGGCGGGACACTTCGCTCAGAATGAAGCTCGCCTTGCCCGACCGAAGACGCTCTCGCTTGAGCAGAAGAGCGAGAAGAAGAATCAACCTTCTTTCCCTTAGAGGAGGAGAGTTGTTTCGAGGCCATTACTGAAAACTTTGAAGGCTCGGAGAAGAAACGAAGAAGAACTCGAATAGTCGAAGGCTTTCTTTCGCAGAAGACGGATGAAAAGTTTTTCTCTCAAAAGCTTGAGATATATATATAGAGTTAGAATGGAGTCCTCGAATCCCGAACCAAATCTCATAATTAATATTCGGTTATGATTGGGTACTACATCAGCCTATTACTCAGAAAAGGCGGGCAGTCAGCGAATTCGAAAAGTTTTCGTACGAAGCAGATTCATGGTTTTTACGCTAAGGAGCTTTCTACGCTCGACAGTTACAAATCTACGGTTTTACGCTCACAGGCTACAAGTCTATGGTTTTATGTCCGGATACTTTTATGCTCGGTAGCTTTTACGCTCGAGAGGCTACAAACCTACGACTTCACGCTCAGCAGCTACAAATCTATGATTTTACGCTCGGTAGCTTTTACGCTCAGAGGCAACAGATCCACAGTTTCACGCTCGGAAGATTTCCTTTTCAGAAGCTACAAATCTATAGTTTCTATGCCCGGATGCTCTCATGCTCAGCAGCTTTTATGCTCGAGAGGCTACGAAATTATGATTTTATGCTATAACTTTCCGCATATCTAAAAATTACGCAGACCAGAGTACAGTACATCTGAACGATTCTCAAGGCGGTCAATTGTAAGGGTTCACACAGAAGATACTCCTTCTTGACCTCAAAATATCCTAAGTACCCGAAGCGTACAGAGTTCAACATTGAAAATTACTCTTCTCCATGGGTCGATTGGAAGTTCATCCAGAATCCAGTCTGAATATTTCGTCTACAGTTCAAGATGGCGACTCAGTTTTTGACAGCCATTTCTCGCCCTGTTCCAAGGGATTTTCGAGAAATCATTCTTGAAGATGATGGTCTGAACAAAAATTCTGTTTATCAGAAGTGACAGTTCAGAATTCTACGCGGTTCCTCATTCATAACAGCAGGACAATTCGAATACTCGAATGCTAAAGCGACTTTCTGCGCATCCTTAAGTTATGCATAAAAGACAGGACAGAACCTAGCACTCTTTCTAACAGAGTCGACGTAAAATTACCAGACGTGTCGAAGCTACATATATTCATACTTCACAGCAAAAATATATGGCAAGATGATCATATGTACAGAAGAAGACGATTTTATTAAAACATGATTACATATGAGGGAAATCCCGTCTACAAAGGACTTCCTCATCGTCGTCTGAAGATCTCGCCCAGAATTTGTTCTGCCAGGTTCTTGCATGGGCATAATTCTTCATCCATCTTCTCCAGCAGTCAGTCGGTTCCCGCAAACTGACTGACATAAAATGATCAACGGCGGGAGGATACATAATGGGCCTAGACCCATCCTCCAATACAGGAAAGCAGGGTCAATCTGCTTTCCTGCGTCCAACGCCGTGACAGATTGAGTTGAGATATTTTACCCAACTCAATCTTGGACGGCAGCTAGTTTGTCTGCTCTTGTCCGCAAATATCAGGAGAAGATACAGCTTGCAAGCTGTGTGATCAAATACGACCCTTCCTCTCTCCGGAAGAACCGCCATACAAAGTTGCTGATTATCCCGAGCAAAGGAGGCTATGATATCCTTCCATGATCCATCGTTGCAGAGGACATTTGCTCGAAGACGCCGTCTTTTTTGGCTCCTTACATGCTGGAAGAACATGGTCTTCTTCTTTCTCAAGTCGACCCGACGAACTCCGGCGATCATCTCTGTATGGTGAAAGAAATGTAGAAAGAACAGGTTAACTCCTCAACCATTTTATAGGCGAAAGAGATCAAACTGATCCCCAATAACTCTGCCATAAAGTCAGCCTTGAAAGAACGTGTCAGACTTGACCGTTTCAGGCTCCATTTAGAGCATTTCAAATTACGAGGAACGTTTCATGCTTCATTCAAAGTGTTTCAAATTATGAGAAATTTAAAAGCTTTGAAGGGGGTCTTGTAGAAGCATGAAAAATATGCTGGATAGCTATACGCAGCATGTTGATGCAGGTCAGCGTAAACATAGGAGCTCAGAGCCATCAACGTACAACAGAGCTTTTCCGCTGAGCACAGCGTAAAGTATAAACTCAAGGACCATCCGCGTAATGCAGTATGTCCAGGCTTCTTCAGCGTAAAAAGGGTGCTATATCGCCTTTATGGCGTAAAACTCACCCGCTTTCAATGCAGCATTGAAATGTACGAGGAACGCTTCGTATTCTTCGAAATGAACCGGTCAGATCATACAATGAACCTGACGTCTGGACTTCTGACAAAGAGTACTGCACGACTACCCAGGCGACGGCTATAATGATGGCGCGGCACTGCAACCCAGGCTATCATTTACTGCCATTTTCTTTGCGTAAACCGCTTTTATGCATACAAAGGAATATGCTGCCTAGTTTTACACAGGCAGACGTGAGCTATTTACGCTCCACAGAAGACAAACAGCCTGCCACGTCAAAAGCTGCTCTTCGTACAGGGCTTGAGGCACGTCTCTGCATTTAATGTGCAGAGTGATGACAGAACTCGAGGCACATCTTTGTATTTAATGCGCAGAAATGGTGGCAGACCTTCAAAACACGCCTCTGTATTTAATGCGCAGGATAATGGCACATCTCTGCATTTAATGCTGGAGATTTGATTAAATATCACCGAACCGTCGTTTAGTGACATCCCCTTTGCATAAACTGCTTTTACGCATACAAAGGGATACGCTGCCTAGTTTTACACAGGCAGACGTGAGCTTCTTACGCTCCGCAGAAGACAAACAGACTGCCATATCAGCAGTTGCTCTTCGTACAGGATTCGAGGCACGTATCTGCATTTAATGCACAGAATGATGGCAAATCTTCAAGACACGCCTCTGCATTTAATACGCAGGATAGGGGCAGATCTCTGTATTTAATGCAAGAGATTTGATTATATCTCCAAGAGCCATAATTTTGGCTAAAACGTCCACATCATCTTGGCTTCTACGCCCACTCGGCTTCTACGCCCACTCGACTTCTACGCCTACTCGGCTTCTATGCCTACTTGGCTTCTACGCCATGGTGACAGTTATTGGCTTCTACGCCAACCTCTTCTACACAAAGGATAACTACCTACGTGGCTTCTACGCCGTGATCTTCATAGCAGTTATACGCGTTGTCCCTTAGTTGGACACGCGTCACATGCTCATTCAAAAGGTCATCTATACGCGGGCAATGGTTATTGTAACCATCGTGTAAAAGGGTGTTGTACTTTCCACTACTCGGTTTCTACACCGACTGAGTGGTCACTGTCACTAAAACTCTATAAATAGAGACCTCTATCAACAGAGGTCCGGGGTCGAAAAACAGAAGATTGAAAGGTCAAAAATTGGTTGCAGATTTCAAGAGAGAAGATCCAGAGCTCAAGCAAAGAGTAGCGATCGACGACTTTGGCATTGAGCATCCACTCTCTTTAGGACTTTCGAAGCTGCTTACTGTCTTCTACGACACTTCTTCATCATCGTGTGGTCCAAGGGACAAAGTGATCGACTGCAGATCAGACTCCTATAGCAATATTTACCCAGATTAAAAAATTGTACTCGACATCCTCATATAGGATTAATTATACTGCTTGTTTGTAAACATAAAGAGCGGGTTTTCGTATAAAGCCTCGTTTCCATATCTTTCGTTTATTTTATTAAACAACAAGATGGCGACTCTGCTGGGGACATCTTTCTCTTTTGACGAGGAAGCAGTTGCTCAACACGATGCGGTATCCGTGGGATCCGTGAAGAAGACACTGGTCGTACAATTCGACCAGTCTGCCTACGAAGACATGCTTCGAACAGGGGGTAGCTCTCACTCTCTCTCTCTGTCCAAGACAACAGGAAGCTGTGTAAGGTCTAGATGCCCAAGACATCCTCTACCATTCCTGTCGACTCTCCGATCTCTTCGATCTCTCCGACCAACGAGGTTGTAGCATTGCTCCCTCCGCGCCTTGCGCGCAAAATTCAGTCGCCTGTGCAATATAATGGCGGATCTCTGCATTTAATGCAGGAGATTTGATTAAATATCACCGAACCGTCGTTTAGTGACATCCCCTTTGCGTAAACTGCTTTTACGCATACAAAGGGATATGCTGCCCAGTTTTACACAGGCAGACGTAAGCTTCTTACGCTCCGCAGAAGACAAACAGACTGCCACGTCAGCAGTTGCTCTTCGTACAGGATTCGAGGCGCGTATCTGCATTTAATGTGCAGAATGATGGCAAATCTTCAAGACACGCCTCTGCATTTAATGCGCAGGATGGGGGCAGATCTCTGCATTTAATGTAAGAGATTTGATTATATCTCCAAGAGCCATAATTTCGGCTAAAATATCCACATCATCTCGGCTTCTACGTCCACTCGGCTTCTACGCCCACTCGGCTTCTATGCCTACTCGGCTTCTATGCCTACTTGGCTTCTACGCCATGGTGACAGTTATTGGCTTCTACGCCAACCTCTTCTACACAAAGGATAACTACCTACGTGGCTTCTACGCCGTGATCTTCATAGCAGTTATACGCGTTGTCCCTTAGTTGGACACGCGTCACATGCTCATTCAAAAGGTCATCTATACGCGGGCAATGGTTATTGTAACCATCGTGTAAAAGGGTGCTATACTTTCCACTACTCGGTTTCTACACCGACTGAGTGGTCATTGTCACTATAACTCTATAAATAGAGACCTCTATCAATAGAGGTCCGGGGTCGAAAAACAGAAGATTGAAAGGTCGAAAATTGGTCACAGATTTCAAGAGAGAAGATCCAGAGCTCAGGCAAAGAGTAGAGATAGACGACTTTGGCATCGAGCATCCACTCTCTTTAGCAACCTTCGAAGCTCCTTACTGTCTTCTATGGCACTTCTTCATCATTGTGTGGTCCAAGAGACAAAGTGATCGACTGTAGATCAGACTCCTATTGCAATATTTACCTAGATTAAAAAATTGTACTCGACATCCTCGTATAGGATTAATTGTACTGCTTGTTTGTAAACATAAAGAGCGGGTTTTCGTATAAAGTCTCATTTCCATATCTTTCATTTATTTTATCAGATCTCGTTGGCTTCTGCTGCTTGGACTTCGAGATCCGGGGGAAGGTCGCCATGGTACAAGAAAAGAACAAACTCGTGCTATTTTATAAGGTCTCTTGACAAAGACACTACAAAAATGACTCAGCTAAATTTTTATCATTGATAATTATAAGTTTGTCACTCCCAAAAATTATTCATCAAATTTTTTACTTTTATTTGATCTTTTTTATAATTAGGACTGTCAAAATTTTGACAGTCCGGAGGAGAAGGCTACGCGAGGTGACATGTCACGTCCCAGTCCTAAAATACCAAGGGACTAGTCACGTGGCATTGACCAGCAGCACAACTCCAATGGGCAATCCAATTTAATGGACCCGTTAGAGTGCACTTAAGCTATAATAAATACAAGTCTGCTCCATCTATCACAGTATAATTATAGTCTCATCCACAGAAAGCAATCACAATATAATATGATAGACCAGTCAAGATAATAGATAACAAAATATAGTCCATCATCAAGTCTAAATAAGTAGTGTCTTGGGGAATGTAAGCCCCCTGATTTTTTAAGAATTTTAATTTGGATCTTTCATAATTTTCTGTAATTTTTTGGGATTTTTCTGTAATTAAAACCTAGGTATTTTATAATTAAATAATTTTTAAATAATATTAATTAATATTAAAATATTATAAAAATAATATTTTATGGTGTAAAATGGAAAACTGGACATAGGGTAATTTTCTGTGAATTTATTGGACTCCGGAAGCATTTTTAAAGCCCTAGAAACTAAGTTGTAAATAAACCGAAATAAACCCTGAAATAAACCCGGTTTATTTCCAAATAAACTAAACCAACCCAAACCAACCCAGACCCGGTTCAGCTAAACCGAACCCAACCTTAGCGGGTCGGGTCGGATCTAAACCCGATCCGAAACCCGACAACCCGTACCCGCACCTAAGCTTAGGTGGATCGGGTCGGATCCCCGCTAACCCGCTGACCCGCCGACCCGACCCGAACGGAACCCTAATCGGAATCCAAAATCTATTACTGTTCCGGCCCTATTAAATTCCCCTCTTCCTCTCCCCCTCGGCCCGCCGGAACCCTAGCTCAGCCACCACCAAATTTCGCCTATCTCCGTCGCTCGCTTCCCTCCTCCACCGTCTTCTTCGCCCAGCCCTCGACGATCCCCCACAGCCATCATCTCCTCCGTCTCCGACTCGCCTATCCTGAACCCTAGCGACCTCCTGCTCCTCCGCCCAGCCTCCACCTCATCTTCCCCGACCACCGGCCTAACCTCCCCGCTCCGTCGACGAGCCCCCAAACCGCCAACGCCCTAGCCGCCTCCCTCCGCGAGCAGCCCCGAGCCGCTCCGGTCACCCCCGGCGTCGACCACCGACCAGAACACCACCCTCGTCTTCTTCGTCGATCCCCTAACCTGACGAGCTCCACCATCACCACCACCCAATGCCGACGCCCTCCACAGCCTCCTATCTCTGATCTAACCTCCGCCCTAGCCCAGCCTCGACCACCACTCCCCGCTCCGCCCTCGACGAACACCACCACCCCAACTCCACAGCCTTCCTCCCTAGTCCTAACCCGAGACACCACCATTGCCACCCCGTCGACCTCCGCAGCCCCAGATGCTCGCCTCGTCAACCCTCAGCGAAACCCTAGGCCGACCGCCAGCCGCCCATGCACGGACACAGCCTCTCTCAGCCCGGGCACAGGACACAGCTCGTGTCGAGACGACACACGGACACATAAAATCCTCGGTTCACGGAGCCCTGTTCAGGTAACCCGTTCTCTCTCCTCATTGATCCGATTTCTGTTCCGTCAGTTATGACGCGTGGAATGTGTAACCCCCTCGATGTCCGTGCAATCCGCTCGGTGCGTCGCGTCCTGTGGTGATCGCGAACCGCGATCAAAAAACAGGAAAATTAACACCCTATTTTATCCCGAAACTGAGTGCGTCCCGCCAAATGGGACAACTTGGTCGTACGCGATCTTCACGAAAACGTGCACGCCATCGATACGGACGTACGGGATTTTGTAGAAGTTGATTCGGATATGCGTGCACACCAGAATCAACGCGTATCGTCCGACAATGCCCCGTATCCGCCTATTCTGGAACACATCGTAACTTCGTGTACACACGTCAGATCGAAACAAAACTTGCGCCATCGGACTCATAGCAATACGCTAGTCTTGTGACCCAAGTTTGGTTCGGTTCTGAGAACGTTGACAAAATCGCGTATCGTGGGCCCCGCAGCTCCACTTGACGGGCGATTTTGTGATTGGCTCATCGGAATCCAATTCTGGAAGTTCCGTTGGGTTTGTATCATCGTTCCTGACTTGTTGACACTAAGTTGGACGAATTTGGAGACCTTTGACCCTGACACATTTTTCGGTGCAAAGTGGTCCACATGTGGACCCCGCTTTGACCAGAAACTGTCATTTTTGCCCCTGTGTCCAAATTGGACTCAAGGACAGACGTTTCTAGCTATTTGATATTTTTTGAATCTAATGGTGATGTTTATTTCAGCAACCAGAGTAGTACCTGCAAATCACACTGAGACCAGAGCTACAATTGGAGCTAGAACCCCAAGCAAGTGTACCTTGCCAACATTGCAGTTCTTGTTACATATTTCCTTGCCTATTTATATATTGTTATATATGCTTGACCTAGGGCCGTGTGACTTTACTTAGCGTCCAATTAATAGTCGGGTGCCAACACCGTACGCGGCATTGTGTATTGTCATCTAGACATGGATACCGAGACCCTATATTTCTCGTAGTTGCCTTATCAAGTACATCATAACCCAGGACACTTGACACTATTCATGAGACAATCTTCCTGAGATATTTATGGTAATTCTGTATAGGATACAGGTCTTATGACATAGACATTATATGACTTACTGTATTAGAGATGATCGTGCGTGACATGGACATGATGCATCGTGGACATGAGACGTGTGATTACATGGGGTGGGGAGAGACACACAGGCTACAGGCTGATCATATATATAAAATCCCTATTATTGTGAGGCTCAAGACTCTAAACCCGAGCTTGGCCCATTACTCATTATTACTGCTACCGACTCCCCGACACAGAGCTTGTAGTGGCTCAGCCGGAGTACTAGTGATGCTCTCACTTGCATTTCACTTAGATGGTTACATATTTACCCTGTTTATTCCATTTACTATTTTACTGCATTCATGTTGGCTTGAGTTATTTTATTCCTTGCTATGTCCCCTGAGGACCTGGATCCGGATTATGTCCCCAGGATTAGTAGAGGGATCCACCCAAAGTTATACAGTACAGGAGCATTAGCAGGAGCAGAAGCAGGTGCCTACTTTAGAGCAGAACCAGGATCTTAGGATGAGATTGTGCCAGAGGACTTCTCCTGAGTATTGGCTTGAGATACTCATTTATTTCTGTTTTTAGTACTTTATTTCCAGTCTATTGCACTGATGTATCAGACTTATTCTCGGATTGTTCTCCGAGACACTTTTATTGAGACTTGTTAGTTTATATTTATTTGCATTTATTCTGGCATTTGATCTGTGATTATCTGTTGTGGATAAGATTAGAATAGTCTGTGACTTGTATTATTAGACCTATTTATTGATGTATTACAGCTTAAGTATGCCCCGATGGATCCATTAAATTGGGTTTGTCCATCGGTGTGTGCTGCTGGCCATTGCCACATGTCTAGTCCCTCGGTATTTTGGGACTGGGGCGTGACAGGGAACAACCCGTCATAATAAAGAAAAGAGAATAACACCAAATACATATGTCCATAAGTCTAAGTCCAAATATGAAATAACACTAAGCAAAAATAACTAACCAAGTAACTGAGTACTCAGGAGAAATCCTCTGGCACAACCTCGTCCTCTGGTGCCAATACCGCTCCAACGTCAGCTTCTGTCCCGTAAACATCGGGGTAATCCTCCACTGCTATACTTGGGAACATAATCTGGATCTAAGTCCCCAGGGGACATAAAAAGGTACAAGAATAACTCAAACCGAAGTACAGTAAATAAAATATGCGTGCCTAGGGTATATAACATAATCCATCTATGTGTATGCAAGTGAAAACGTACTCGTCCACTAAACCATCGGTTTCATACATATACTAGGGTACTAGTGATAGTAGTAATAATAGTAGTAAGTACGTACAAGCCCCGTCAAGGTACCTGCAGTACTATAATACTAGTAGAGTTTGGTAGCCCAGCGGTACGGTAAGTTCTTCCTAACCCCATGTATCTCACGCCTCAAGTCACGAAACGCAAGAAAATCACTATCTATGTCTCAAGTCCAAGTGTAAACAACATCATGTCAACTGGCACATGTCTCAAGTCCTATCCTAAAATAGAAGCCGGAATCCTCGAATATCTCAAGTGAGGCTTCTGTACATGAAAGTCGTGTATAGTGTTCTAAGGTAATTAGTGCAAGTATTGCACTTATACGGTATACGATGACAATGCAATCTAAAGATACCCGACTCCGCGCACGGAAGTCGACACCCGAATATGATTCAGATGCAAAGTATCGTCACGGTCCTAGGGTCACAATTAAGTACATGTATTAAAATATAAACTTAAAACTATAGTTAAAATTTAGCACGATTTACTGAGACCAAGACAAGGTACACTTGCCTGTATTCTGGATATAGTGAGGTCCAAGTAGTGAGCTCAATGCGTCAACTACTCCCGAAAAGGTGGAATCCACATAAACGTCTCCAGATGCTACAACAGACATCACCAACATTTCCAAAATATAATAAATAGCTCGAATTGACTACCCATAAGTCCAATTTGGACACAGGGGCAAAAACGACAGTTTTGGGTCACAACGTTGTCCAATTGTTGTCCACTTTGCACCGTAAAACGTGCGGGAGATGAAGTTCTCCAAATTTAACAAACTTAGTGTCCACAAGTCCAGAATAATGGCATAAACTCAACGAAGTATCCGGAATTGGATTTTGGTAAGCCGGTCACGAAATCACCCGTCAAGTGGAACCGTGGGCCTGTGAAACGGTTTTTCGTCAACGTTCTCAGAATCGAACCAAACTTGGGTCTCAGGACAAGCATAATGTTGCGAATCCGATGGCTCAAGTTTCGTTGTGAAATGATAAGCACACACGAAGTTATGATAAGGTGTCGGAATAGGCCGATATGGTATTTTTTGACGAATACACGTTGATTCCGGTATGCACGCATATCCAAATCAAGTTTTGTAAAATTCCACATGTTTGTGTTGACGATACGGATATTTCGATAAAATTCGTACGCGACGATGTTGTATCGTTTGGCGGGATGTACCCTGTATTGAATTTTTTTGGGTTTTTGACAGTTTTTAACATTAAATTAATCACAGAATAAATCGAATTTAGAGAAAGTATTTAAAGGGATTAAAACTATGTTATGTTGTCAAAAAGTCTGTTCAAGTATAATTTTAGTATTATATATCATTTTGGAGATAACGGGACTTAAACACGTGTACCTGAAACAATTTTTGTTCCTAAAACTCAGTCAGTTTTTATGTTTTGTGTCTCGATTTGCGATTGGTACAGAGCATGATAAACTAAATTATTTGGTAAAATTATTCTTGTTCCAAAACGATCAAAAATTTATTTTTAAAACACCCAAAATCTTGCGATACGGGGTGCGTCCTGCCAAACAAGGCGACTTCGTCGTATGCGAGTTGCACCGAAAGGTATGTATCGTCAACGCGGACATATGAGCTTTCGCGGAACATGATTTGGATGTGCGTGCACACCGGAATCAACGCGTATCCGCCGAAAAATACCATTTTGGCCTGTTCTGACACTCGCTGTAACTGCATGTGTGCTTGTCATTTCGCAATGAAACTTGCGCCATCGGATTCGCAGCGTTACGCTGGTCTTGTGATCCAAGTTTGGTTCGATTCTGGGAACGTTGACAAAATGTCATTTGTGGGCCCCACGGTTCCACATGACGGACATTTTCGTGACCGGCTCATCGGAATCCACTTCTGGACATTTTGTTGGGTTCATATCGTCGTTATGGACTCGTAGACACTAAGTTTGACGAATTTGGAAAATGTTGTCTTTGGCACGTTTTATGGTGCGAAGTAGGCCACATATGGACCCCGCTCTGACCCAAAATTGTCAATTTTGCCCATGTGTTCAAATTGGACTTATGGATAGTCAATCCTAGCTAAGTCTAGTATTTTGAGAACATTGGTGATGTTTGTTTCAGCATCAGGAGGTGTACATACAGATTTCACTTTTCCAGGAGTAGTTGATGTCACGACCCGCACCCGGTTTAGGGGCACGAGTGCGTGGGTACGTCCAGCCTACGCCGCAGCATCGGCGGTAGAACGCTGTCTAGGTATTGCTACTCTCTAACTAATGTCACGCAAATATCCAATCTCCATTAGGAGGCACGGATGACACAATTAGATGAACATATACTCAATCACAGGATTACAGCACGATAAGATTTTTGAATAATAAACTAAAATTAAACACAACACAAGTCCACAAGAAATAACTTAACTTAACAATATCCAAGAATCATCAAAATGCCGGAGACAAATTCGGTACCAAAAAGTCTACTTAAGAACTAACAATGAATAATAATTTCGACTAGACCTTCCAGAATCAACTACTACCAAGTCTGCAGCTACTCACCATAGTCCATAAAGTGTCGGACAGCGGTCCACTAAGGCATAGTCTGGAAAAATATTTCCAGTCAGGAAGGAGCAAAGCACAATCTCAAATAACAGTTCCATTAATTGATAATGTCTATAATACAATAAAACATGTCATGCTAGCTACTGAGAAGACAGTGGAAAAATGTAATGACAGTTTAAGAGAGACAGGCAATAGGCAATGAAACACAGTCAGTGCATGTATAAAAATGAAAAGAACAAGGAACAGTATCATATACGGGTGATGTAGTATATGATCTAAAATAGAGAACTGTAACTATTCTAAGTGTTTGAAATTGTAGTTTCGAAATGTGATCGGCTTGGGACTTGTACGATTGCTACAGTCTGGCTAATCATGCGTGAGGCGAATGATTAACACCAATAATATAAACTTGTACGATAGGTATTTGATCACATTTCTCACTAGCAATTTCCCCGCCCCCAACTAGTACTGTGGATCCAATCATGACACGTCACGAATACACAACATTGTCTAATATATTAATATACAATGTCTAATGTAAATGTCAATGTAAATGTCAATGTAAATGTCGTGTATAATGTCAATACAATAATCAAGGTAACATCTCATGACTGCAGATCCAAGCTATACTAGTCCGTGTAGCACAGTGTCAAAGATTCAGTTGTAACATTTCAAGATCATTGAACTTATAGCTATTATCAAGAATTGAAAATTATCAGAGAATGTACTTGCCTCGGGTCCTTAGCTGGTAATTATGGATGTCCTGTTCCAGAGTATCCCCTGGTAAACCAACAGTCCTATAAACACATCACAATATGACATTTGTATCAGAAGCTGTCCTAACACACAATAGAAATACACTGGCCTTAGAGCTACGCTGGTACGGTAGGGGTCATCTACTAGATAGGCCAACTATATCTTAATATCCCTTAATTACAATAATAGATATAAGTAAAATATATATACACTTTAAATAAAACTAATGCATGTATGCACATACAACATATCTCAAATTAAATACAACTACAAAATATACATGTATATATCATAAAAATGTACTAAGGGTTTATACAAAATTATACCTACATATATATATATCTATGTCAATTGAACAATAAAGATATATATATATATATACACCAAAAATAGTACGTATACTATTATTTTTATATACTAATTTATACCAATTAAATTATACAATACTATATACAGATGAATATACCAATTAAATATATATTGAAATTATGCTATGTATATATGTATTTAAAATACATATAGTAGCACACGTATTTATATATATCAATCATATATATATATAAATATATTAAATGTATGTACAAAATATACATTTGAAATTATATCAAGTATATATATATACAAAATATATATATATATATATATATATATATATATATATATAAACCAACTTAATTATAGAATTTATTTAAATATATACTATACTCATACAATTGATTTCTAATAATTAAATAATATACAATTTACATATTTATACATTTTTACCAAAAATAATACATATACCAAATACGTTGTATATACATTTGCCTTAATTAAATACATAAATACTTTACATTATATATTTACAAATTAATTTATTTACATATACTAATTACATTATACAAATATATGTATATATATTTACCATCATTAAATTAAATAGATAATATACATTGACAAAATATATATATACATATATACATGTATTCCCTTTTTCTATTAAAATATATTAAGTATATAAGAAATATATATTTATACGTATACCCATTATAATATATACTATTAAACAATTAATAAAAATAATACTATATACATATACGTATGTACGTAGGTGTCTACACAAAATTACATACTTACAAATACATATACATTTAGTATATATATATATATATACATATATATATATATATATATATATATATATATATATATATATATATATATATATATATATATATATATATAAAGAGGGAAGGAGAGAGAGAGGGGCTTACAGTGGGGCTTGCCGGAGTGGCCGCCGGAGTTGGCCGCCGGTGGTGGAGTTGACGACTGGATGGAGGTGGTGGATGGTGCAGCAGCCGCAGCAAGGTGGGGGAAAGGATGCTGGCGCCGGACTGCACGCCGGAGGGAGAGGTGATCGTGAGGGGACTGTCGCCGGCCGGAGGGAGGAGCAGCCAGGGTCCGCCGGCGCAGCAGGGAGGAGCAGTGGCCGCCGCCGGGCTGAACGGTTAGGAGGAGGATGGGGAGAGCACGAGCAGCAGGGTGAAGCCGAGCCGCCGGAGGATTTGATGGAGGGATAGGGGAAGGAGCCGCCGGGAACAGGAACTGCGGCAGCAGCAGGAAGAGCGCCGGCCGGGAACAGTGTTCCCTCCCCTTACAGTTCAAAATTTGAAATTAAATTCAAAATAAAAGAACAAGAAGAAAAGGAAGAAAGGAAGAAGAGGAAGAAGAAAAGAAAGAGAAGAAGAAAGAAGAAGGAGAAAAATTACCTACGTATGAGAGGGGCTTGAGGAATTTTTTTTTTTGGAGGCTTGTGAGGTGAGGGAAAACCTAGGTTTCTAGGGATTAGGGTTGAGGTAGACATGTCATTAAATAGGAAGAGAGAGGGTGTGATGTAGGGTGAGGATTTGACCCACCTAAATGAGTGGCTATGATGATTCATGAAGGAAATTAATTCATGTAGGGATGAGGGTTTTTAATTAAAAATTAATAGGCTCCCTCATTGGTTAAAATAATTAGGTGTTGGCACCTACAATTGAATAATTGCAACTTAGCCCCTTAAATTCGGGAAATTGCACAACACATAAAATGACGAAAATTGGGCGGGCGATTCGGGGTCCGGCATTTTGTAGGGTCAGGGGGTGCTGTAAGACTGGTACGGGCTCAATTTGCAGGGCACTGGAATTAAATTGGGATTTTAAAATCAGATAAAATGGTATCCACAAATTAAACAGAAATAAATGCAAGTTGTGTTCAACAATTAATTAGGAGTACTTGGGGCCAAAATCAGATCAAGTCATCAATACCAATATTGAAGAAGACTCAGAACAGAATATTACCCTAATTTGGGTCGCACGAAAAATAGGTCAAGATGGCCTCCAATTTTCGATTGGAACGCACAACGATACAAAAATAGGAAATTAAAAATAACGTTCGCGACGATTTTTTGTGCGGCCAGAAACAATGCACAAGGAGCAAAAATTATGAGTTGCAAAAATAGCAGAATTAAAGGCGGGCATGCCTAGGGCAAGATGGTGAAATTTGTTGGAAGACAAAAGTCTGGATAGTGCTCCAAATATCGAAGCAAAGGCAATGCGCAAAAATATTAAATAAAATACAGTAATTAATTACAATCTCCAAATATTAAATTCTAAATAAAATAATAAAATCCAGAATTCTATAATTCGGACAGGGGTTCGTCTACTGGGCTTCTAGGTCTAGTCTGCTAGCTAAAATAAAATAATAACACTGCATATAATCATATATTTAATTACACATCGCACAAAATTATTTAAATCAAATACACTATCATGCAATTAATTAATTGTAAATAACATAATATTAAATATTATAAAAATTCGAAAATACTCCTGTTTTCGGAATGTGGTAGTGACAAGTCTACCCACCTTAAAAGAATTTTGTCCTCGAAATTTAAAATCCTCATACTAGTGTTTAAATCATACACACTTATCATTCCCTCAATTAAATTCATCAACCACGAATAATCCACAAGGTCTTTTCATAATTTCAAAAATCTGAAATTATTGCATAACCTGAAAATCCTCAAAGTAAATCAAAGTCCATCAAAAATTTCTTGAAAGTTTTGAGTTACAATTCAATACCCGGAATTTTAATATCCACTCCTCAAAATACTCAACAATATGATATTTAAGGATTCTCCAAATGTTACATCCAATTATAAAGTTCTAAAATTCATAACTTGCAATTAAATAAATACATTGATAAATCTCCCAAAATTTCCAAATTAATAACCAACTTAAACATGTCATAATCTTTCCTGGAATTAATACATCATAATTTCCTGAAATTAATACATCATAATTTCCGTCATGTTAAATTCTTGACCCTTTATTTAAATCAATGTTTATCCTCGAATTTTTAAATCCTCGATTGTTTTATTTATGTATTTACTACCATCAAAATTAAATTCCTCAAATCATATAATCATGAACTACTCCATATTGTTATTTCACAATAAATTCTTTCAAAGATTCTATAAATAGCATATCCCTAAAAATCTTCAAAATAAATCAAATCACATTCTTATCACAATATTCTCCAAAATTTTAAGTTAATAATGAAATACAAGAATTTAATATTCAATCCTCTAATTGAACTCTAATCAATGCATATTTCAAAAATTGAATCTCGTCCCAAATTTGAATTTAACACTAATCCATTTGTGTTCTTTATCCCTCGATTTTTTTTTCCATAATATGCAACGATGTAATACTTATGGAACCTCCAATACAATATTCAAAATATAAGTTCACAACTTGCAGTCCAATAAATATATCGATGGCCTTCTTAAATTCCTCAAATTCAATGATAAATTCAATCATTTCATAATTTCTAAAAATCAATGATTTAACAAAACTTTAATTACGCCATATCAAATTCCCAACTCTTCATTTAATTTAATATTTTTCCTCAAAATTTTTTTTTTTTTTTTTTTTTGCACCTTGTCTCTCTTTGTCAAGTCGTAACCTCTTCGTTAATCTTTACTACAGTTAAATCCTCAACAATCAAAGTCTAAGAGAATTCTACCTACACTCATACAACATGCAACCTAAGGGAAATATGTATGATCATGGTGTCTTTTGTCAGGGTATTGCAGTCTCTGTATCAGGGGTATTACTAACTACATTATAACAAAAATCATGCATGCAACTATGGTACTAAGGAATCAATCAATCAATCAAGTAGATAGGAACAGAGTGAAGGAAAGAACAGAACTTGCTAACACATTACCTGCAGTATCGGTCTCCTCGACCGTCATCGCAAATGCCCGCCCTGCTGGGGTGGTTCCCTTTGCGGGTGCTGAGCAACATGCGGTTCCACAGGTAGCCTAACTGGATCTCTATAATTTGGAGCCGCGCGCTGGTTGGAAGGATAAGGAACTCGAAGACAATCCCTTATTCGATGTCCCGCAGCGCCACAGTGCAAACAAAGTCCCAGCCTCGTTCTACAGCTCTTCCGAAGGTGACCTGGCTTCTTACAGAAATGACAAGTTCGTTGATCCTGCTGTACAGGAACTGGTGCCGGGTACTGCTGTTGATACTGAAATGCCCTCGGTTGTTGCCGAATTGGAACTGGTGCCTGGTACTGCTGTTGATACTGAAATGCCCTCGGCTGCCACTGGCCAGGATACTGCTGGGCAACTCTCTCAACTGTCTGTAGTGCCATCTGGTGAGCGTTTTCCATGCTCTCTCTCATCAGCTCGGTTTGTGCCTGGTGCGCTTCTGCTTGCACCCTCTGAGCCTCAGCTTGAACTCGCTGAGCATCTGCCGCCATTCTCTGGGCATCTACCATGCCTTGGATCAAGGTAAACATCTGCGTTCCGTCAATGGGCAAACCTCCGGGAATCGGAGTCGGTGGAGGAGGAAGATTGTCCGTCACAGCTGCGGCTATCTTCTGAACAGGTGGAGGAGGAAGATCACCTACGTGCATCGGAGATATAGGAGGAACTACTACTGTCTGTCCCTCAGGTGGAGAGGTGGCAGACCCCTCTAAAGCTGGTGTTCCCGCTCTCGTAGATAGTGTCTTCGGCAACATCCTGAAGACAGATCCCAACGAATCAATTTAGGCAAAATGCGATATCATCAAGGGAGGACAGTACAGTTCTAAAGAAGCAACATTCAAGATAAATAGATTGGAAATAAACCTTAGTTGTGATTGCACGGGTCAAAGATGCATCCATGGTCTGATACCTCTATCCTTATAGGTACCACAGTTCTATCACAAGCACTCTCACTGCTAGCTTCCTTACCTACTGCAATCGCTAATACTAGTTAATCTTATCACTCAATGCATATCAATTTCAATACACTATACTAAGTACTGCACTTTCTAGTACAACCCTTGATGATCACCCAAGTCAGTTTGCAGTGAATTCTCAATCATACTCAAGCCAACCGATCCTTACACATGCATCTTATCTACTTATATTATAATATATCTCTCTCATTATAAAATCTCATCCTCAATAGAATTCCTCAAAAACAACTCCTCGAATAAAATTTAAAGTAAATTGCATACACTTTCCTCAAGGTTAATTATTTAAATACTGAAATAAAAATTTTATCAACTCCAAAATCCTTACAGCTTGTCTAGGTTCATCAAATTGAATCTGAATTCCTCGAAAATAAAATTTTAATAACCCTATTTCAACTCCTCAAATTTCAAAACTTTGCAATTCATTGAAATCTTCACAATAATATTTTAATAACAATCTCAATCTTCTCAAAATTCAAAAATTTGAAATTCATTTTCAATCCTCAAATTAAAATTTAAATCCACCTTCTGTAGTCTAATAGCTCTAATGTTAATCATTTTCACTGTCCTCATTGACATGTGTTATCAGATAATAATACCATAAATCAGTCTATAACTTCCTCTTAATATGAAATCAACTCTATAATGAAGCAAAAATCCTAATTTAATACCTTAATTAACAACAATCAAATCCAAATCAACAAGTGAGAATGGACAGAACAAGGGAATGATTTGTAAATTGGAAATTTATAACAAGATTCTCAGGGTCATTCCAGGAATCTCTCAAGAAATTGTGATTGAGTATTTGCTCTCGTCCTAGTATCCTATGTCCTAGATTTTATAGCAGGCACGCAGTAGTATAACAAGGATGTCACACTACTACGACGTCGCACAACTCGCGAAGTCTGACCTGCATGGGCCACCACTGAAAACGTGTCACGACCCGCACCCGGTTTAGGGGCACGAGTGCGTGGGTACGTCCAGCCTACGCCGCAGCATCGACGGTAGAACGCTGTCTAGGTATTGCTACTCTCTAACTAATGTCACGCAAATATCCAATCTCCATTAGGAGGCACGGATGACACAATTAGATGAACATATACTCAATCACAGGATTACAGCACGATAAGATTTTTGAATAATAAACTAAAATTAAACACAACACAAGTCCACAAGAAATAACTTAACTTAACAATATCCAAGAATCATCAAAATGCCGGAGACAAATCCGGTACCAAAAAGTCTACTTAAGAACTAACAATGAATAATAATTTCGACTAGACCTTCCAGAATCAACTACTACCAAGTCTGCAGCTACTCACCATAGTACATAAAGTGTCGGACAGCGGTCCACTAAGGCATAGTCTGGAAAAATATTTCCAGTCAGGAAGGAGCAAAGCACAATCTCAAATAACAGTTTCATTAATTGATAATGTCTATAATACAATAAAACATGTCATGCTAGCTACTGAGAAGACAGTGGAAAAATGTAATGACAGTTTAAGAGAGACAGGCAATAGGCAATAAAACACAGTCAGTGCATGTATAAAAATGAAAAGAACAAGGAACAGTATCATATACGGGTGATGTAGTATATGATTTAAAATAGAGAACTATAACTATTCTAAGTGTTTGAAATTGTAGTTTCGAAATATGATCGGCTTGGGACTTGTACGATTGCTACAGTCTGGCTAATCATGCGTGAGGCGAATGATTAACACCAATAATATAAACTTGTACGATAGGTATTTGATCACATTTCTCACTAGCAATTTCTCCGCCCCCAACTAGTACTGTGGATCCAATCATGACACGTCACGAATACACAACATTGGCTAATATATTAATGTACAATGTCTAATGTAAATGTCAATGTAAATGTCGTGTATAATGTCAATACAATAATCAAGGTAACATCTCATGACTGCAGATCCAAGCTATACTAGTCCGTGTAGCACAGTGTCAAAGATTCAGTTGTAACATTTCAAGATCATTGAACTTATAGCTATTATCAAGAATTGGAAATTATCAGAGAATGTACTTGCCTCGGGTCCTTAGCTGGTAATTATGGATGTCCTGTTCCAGAGTATCCCCTGGTAAACCAACAGTCCTATAAACACATCACAATATGACATTTGTATCAGAAGCTGTCCTAACACACAATAGAAATACACTGGCCTTAGGGCTACGCTGGTACGGTAGGGGTCATCTACTAGATAGGCCAACTATATCTTAATATCCCTTAATTACAATAATAGATATAAGTAAAATATATATACACTTTAAATAAAACTAATGCATGTATGCACATACAACATATCTCAAATTAAATACAACTACAAAATATACATGTATATATCATAAAAATGTACTAAGGGTTTATACAAAATTATACCTACATATATATATCTATGTCAATTGAACAATAAAGATATATATATATATATACACCAAAAATAGTACGTATACTATTATTTTTATATACTAATTTATACCAATTAAATTATACAATACTATATACAGATGAATATACCAATTAAATATATATTGAAATTATGCTATGTATATATGTATTTAAAATACATATAGTAGCACACGTATTTATATATATCAATCATATATATATATAAATATATTAAATGTATGTACAAAATATACATTTGAAATTATATCAAGTATATATATATACAAAAAATATATATATATATATATAAACCAACTTAATTATAGAATTTATTTAAATATATACTATACTCATACAATTGATTTCTAATAATTAAATAATATACAATTTACACATTTATATATTTTTACCAAAAATAATACATATACCAAATACGTTGTATATACATTTGCCTTAATTAAATACATAAATACTTTACATTATATATTTACAAATTAATTTATTTACATATACTAATTACATTATACAAATATATGTATATATATTTACCATCATTAAATTAAATAGACAATATACATTGACAAAATATATATATACATATATACATGTATTCCCTTTTTCTATTAAAATATATTAAGTATATAAGAAATATATATTTATACGTATACCCATTATAATATATACTATTAAACAATTAATAAAAATAATACTATATACATATACGTATGTACGTAGGTGTCTACACAAAATTACATACTTACAAATACATATACATTTAGTATATATATATATACATATATATATATATATATATATATATATATATATATATATATATATATATATATAAAGAGGGAAGGAGAGAGAGAGGGGCTTACAGTGGGGCTTGCCGGAGTGGCCGCCGGAGTTGGCCGCCGGTGGTGGAGTTGACGACTGGATGGAGGTGGTGGATGGTGCAGCAGCCGCAGCAAGGCGGGGGAAAGGATGCTGGCGCCGGACTGCACGCCGGAGGGAGAGGTGATCGTGAGGGGACTGTCGCCGGCCGGAGGGAGGAGCAGCCAGGGTCCGCCGGCGCAGCAGGGAGGAGCAGTGGCCGCCGCCGGGCTGAACGGTTAGGAGGAGGATGGGGAGAGCACGAGCAGCAGGGTGAAGCCGAGCCGCCGGAGGATTTGATGGAGGGATAGGGGAAGGAGCCGCCGGGAACAGGAACTGCGGCAGCAGCAGGAAGAGCGCCGGCCGGGAACAGTGTTCCCTCCCCTTACAGTTCAAAATTTGAAATTAAATTCAAAATAAAAGAACAAGAAGAAAAGGAAGAAAGGAAGAAGAGGAAGAAGAAAAGAAAGAGAAGAAGAAAGAAGAAGGAGAAAAATTACCTACGTATGAGAGGGGCTTGAGGAATTTTTTTTTTTGGAGGCTTGTGAGGTGGGGGAAAACCTAGGTTTCTAGGGATTAGGGTTGAGGTAGACATGTCATTAAATAGGAAGAGAGAGGGTGTGATGTAGGGTGAGGATTTGACCCACCTAAATGAGTGGCTATGATGATTCATGAAGGAAATTAATTCATGTAGGGATGAGGGTTTTTAATTAAAAATTAATAGGCTCCCTCATTGGTTAAAATAATTAGGTGTTGGCACCTACAATTGAATAATTGCAACTTAGCCCCTTAAATTCGGGAAATTGCACAACACATAAAATGACGAAAATTGGGCGGGCGATTCGGGGTCCGGCATTTTGTAGGGTCAGGGGGTGCTGTAAGACTGGTACGGGCTCAATTTGCAGGGCACTGGAATTAAATTGGGATTTTAAAATCAGATAAAATGGTATACACAAATTAAACAGAAATAAATGCAAGTTGTGTTCAACAATTAATTAGGAGTACTTGGGGCCAAAATCAGATCAAGTCATCAATACCAATATTGAAGAAGACTCAGAACAGAATATTACCCTAATTTGGGTCGCACGAAAAATAGGTCAAGATGGCCTCCAATTTTCGATTGGAACGCACAACGATACAAAAATAGGAAATTAAAAATAACGTTCGCGACGATTTTTTGTGCGGCCAGAAACAATGCACAAGGAGCAAAAATTATGAGTTGCAAAAATAGCAGAATTGAAGGCGGACATGCCTAGGGCAAGATGGTGAAATTTGTTGGAAGACAAAAGTCTGGATAGTGCTCCAAATATCGAAGCAAAGGCAATGCGCAAAAATATTAAATAAAATACAGTAATTAATTACAATCTCCAAATATTAAATTCTAAATAAAATAATAAAATCCAGAATTCTATAATTCGGACAGGGGTTCGTCTACTGGGCTTCTAGGTCTAGTCTGCTAGCTAAAATAAAATAATAACACTGCATATAATCATATATTTAATTACATATCGCACAAAATTATTTAAATCAAATACACTATCATGCAATTAATTAATTGTAAATAACATAATATTAAATATTGTAAAAATTCGAAAATACCCCTATTTTTGGAATGTGGTAGTGACAGTTGACGGAGTTCAGAACCCAGGCAAGTATACTTTGCCATGATGTATCACAGTTTCTTGCCTCTGTTATCTTATTTAGTTATTATAGTTATTTGATATGTGTGATGTGTGTTTACCCTAGGACCGTGATACGTTGCTTAGCGACCGAACAAGATTCGGGTGTCGACGCCGTACGCGGAGTCGTGCAACGTCACTTAGAGAGTTGAGTCCACGATCCTATTTTTACGTGCTTGTTTTACCAAGTACGCCATACCCTAGGATACTTGACACTATTTCATATGACAGAATATTTCTTGAGTTATTCAAGATGATTCTGTATAGGCTTACATGATTCGTGATATGAGACTTGCATATTATATGGATATTATTATGACTCGTTGCACTAGCTAGAGGTCATGATCATGCGTGTTATGGACATGAGACGTTGTAGACATAAGACGTGAGGTTACATTGGGTGGGAAGAGACACACCATACTACAGGCTAATATTTGATATATATACTATACTACTGGAGGTGTTTTGGCACATATACCGGAGTCGTGATACCCCTAGAGGTGCCTTGGACTCTGTCTCAGATCTTTGGCACATATACTGAGTCTTGATACTACTTGCTGGTATGGGCTCCCCGACACAGAGCCTGTAGTGGTTTCAGCCTGAGTACGAGTGATGCTCTCACGTGCATATCACATAGATGGTTACAATAGTTTACCCTTGAGTATGTGGTATTATACTATTTTACTTTTGGTATGTTGTTTCTTGTACCTTGTTACGTCCCTCTGAGGACCTGGTCCCGTGCTAGTTTTTGCAGCATAGACGGTTATGGAGCCTTTGGAGTTGCTAACGGAGTTGCTTGTCTTGCAGGCATTAGTACCAGGTACTTATATCATATCTACCAGATTTATGGTTATTTATTCATATTATTTATTCATCTGCTGATGTAGCCTAGTTTTATAGACTCATATTTTTTTTCGAGTCTATTCGAGTTTGTGTGTTACTAGGAGGCCGACTTTAGCACATGTAGCTCATTCTTGTGTATTCTGTTCATTGTGGATTGAGGCATAGATATTTATATTTACTTGATTATTTAGGTAGTGACCAATATAATACAACTTATACGTATTCGAGTCGGACAAGAGTCTGGTCGAATGCGTAGCTGGCATGTTATGTAGTCCTAGTCCTACGTATTTTGGGACTGGGGCATGACAAATACTACCTTAATCCTCTCCACTAGTGATGACTTAACCTCAAGATTAGCCAACTGCCCATTCTTTCTTGGCAAAATAACCTCTATCTCGAGCTTTTGTAGGTCCTTTAATAGCTGAGTCTGCGTCGTCAAGAAATAAGCTGTGGGCTTTATGCTGAGTGCGTCTGCTACGACGTTCGCTTTGCCTGGATGGTACTGCAAATCTATATAAAAACTGACCATCAACTCTAATCAACGCCTCTGCCTCATGTTGAGCTCTTTCTGAGTATAGACATACTTCAGACTCTTGTGATAAGTGAAAATTTTCACCCTCTCCGTAAAGATAGTGCCTCCACATCTTTAATGCAAATATTACCGCAACTAGCTCGAGATCGTGTGTTGGGTAATTCTTCTTATGAACCTTCAGCTGCCTCAATGCATAAGCGATAACTTTGCCATGTTTTATCAAAACACATCCTAGTCCAATGTTTGATGCATCACTATAAACTATGAATCCTCCCGATCCTGAAGGAAGAGTCAAGACCAGTGCTGTCGTTAATCGTCTCTTCAACTCCTCAAAGGCCTTCTGACAATCTTTCGTCCATGCAAACTCCTGGTCCTTACGCGTCAACCATGTCGTAGGCTCTGCAATCCTTAAGAAGTTCTCCACGAACCTCCGATAATATCCAACAAGTCCGAGAAAACTTCTCACTCCCGTAACTGATGTAGGTGTGGGCCAAGTTTTTATTACAGCAACATTCTCCGGATCAACTGAAAGTCCTTCTCCCGAGATGATATATCCCAGGAAAGACACCCTATCCAGACAAAATTCACATTCGCTGAGCTTGTCGTACAACCTCTCTTATCTCAACGTCTCCATCACGATTCTGAGAAGCTCCTCGTGCTCTTCGTGGTTCTTGGCTTATGCCAAGATGTCATCAATAAACACAACAATGAACTTGTCTAAGTACTGATGGAAGACTATGTTCATCAGACTCATAAATACAGCTGGCACATTGGTTAAACTAAGAGTCATAACTAAGAACTCATAGTGTCCTTACTTGGTCCTGAAGGCTACCTTTGGTATATCCTGTCACGCCCCAATCTCCCACAAGCTCGATCATCCCCGCTGAACGTGAATCACCATGTTGTAGCGCTCCCGTAGGACAATCGTTCTCATCGGGACGTGATGCCGTACGAGCCTGGAGTTGCGCTCGCACAAGGCGATATTGTCAAACATCAAAGTTATCATCGAAACAACCAAGTTGCAGCGAAAGTCAAGTATTGTGTGCCAAGAACACATCAGAGTATACGCAGCGAAGATCTCGATAGGGTCCAAATAAAATGTCACAATGGATAATGCCACAAAGGAGAATGCCACACTCTTTCTCTTTCTCTTGCCCACAAAGGTACTTACCGTTCATACATTATGTTCCGTATATCCAAGCAACGCCACTACACTTGCATACCTGAAATAATGCCCATAAATATGGGTCAGTACACAGCCGTACTGGTGAGCGGGATAACCCACTCGTCTAAACTGACACTAAGTAGAATAGTGAATTCAAACAGTTATATGGTGATCTTTCTACTTGAATCCTAGATTCATGGCAAAGGTATAACATGCTAAGAAAAACTGTAATGCAGGTTAAGCATGCAAGCATTCAACTCAAGCTAATATACAAGCAAATATATCCAACTCAAAAGAAAACTAGCATACAAACCGTCCTACTCAAACCCAAGCAACACGAGAACCTATCGAACCATCATCCAAGCCTCAATATCCATCCTCAAACGATGCCACAATACAAGCCTTATTAATCCAATCATCGATATGCACACTCTTGCCGAGGCAAGGTGGCCACCGCCTACACGAAAAGCAAAAACCAAAGCAAAGCAAAGCAAAGCAAATAAACTCTTATCTATATGAAGTCACTGGCCAAGCCATAAAGGATTGATCAACTGCAGTTCTACCTGATCCAGACTGGGTAGCTAGCCTGCCTGGTCGTATCGAACTACCGACACCGTACCCAAGGCAAGTTACTATTTGTTTCCTCCATGGCCGAATGGTCCCGGTGCCCCGAAACATATCCTGTTCGAGGAAACGAAACCCTGTGTGCAACAGGTTGTCCGTGGCCAATGCAGACACCAAGTAGGTATGATGAGAGAATCGAGTATTCTTGCCCCACCAAATGATCCTAGCCTTATCCCAACCATCCATAACCATTCTCCAACTTATATCCCAAGGCACCATCTCAAGTTATCCCCATAGGCCCTATGCCGCTTCGACACAATGCTACAATTGGTGCAACACCCCTCGCTCAGAAAAATCCCGTGGCACAGTGCCCCAACAGTGGCAAAATGCCCTTACCGATACATTTATCCAGTTTTGAACCACAATTGCATGCTTTGTATGACAAAGTGCCCAACTGATACTCGTGCACGTATGCACGCTCGCTCGCCCACCCGAATTACCTCGATGTTCCAACCAAGATGATCCACTCAAGATCCAACTGCCTACTCAAGCTCCAACTGCCCAACACAAAACCAACTCAAGCCACAAATCATATCCAACCAAATAACGTAAACTCTATATACGCCACAGTGTAGTAATTTCCAAATCCACTCCAAGTGTTCAAGCCATTATGTGTGTTCCATATTATTAGGCATAAAGGAGTAGAAGAGAAGGGACAGAGCCCACTCACCAAGTCTGATTTTGTCAAGCACCCTGCCTTGCCGATAGGGCCGATCCCTTGAACCCGTGGTCCGATACAAAGCACGATCTACTCAATTGGTATGACCGTGCAAGCAGGCTTTGCTCTCCAAATTATCTGACCGATCGGACTAAGGAATGCAACATTATCGCTTCAATCATGCTATCCCAGTACTGCTCTGAACGAACATCTGATTCCATCAAACTCCGCTAGCGATCTGCACATGAAGCCAACTCAATCAATACTTGTTCCCAAATACAACAAATAAAAAAATGTAACCAGCTATTGTCTTATTCAATCCGACTCAGCGTAATGCACCGTACGGTTACGGGGCATTACATATCCTCTTTTTGCACTCTAATATGATGATAACCGGATCTGAGATCGATCTTTGAGAATATACGAGCACCACTCAACTGATCAAACAGATCGTCAATAGGCGGCAAGGGATATCGGTTCTTAATGGTTACGACGTTTAGTGCCCTGTAGTCAATACACAGGCGTAGGGTCCCATCCTTCTTCGTATAAATAGTATGGGTGCTCCCCATAGTGAAATACTACGCCGAATAAAACCCTTCTCCAGAAGATCATCAACTTGCTTCTTCAATTTTACCAACTTCTTAGGTACTAGCCGGTACACTGATGAAGTGGTAGGCTCTGCTCCTGGTGTCAAGTCTATTGTAAATTCTATTTCCCGATCAGGTGGTAAGCCTAGAAGATCATCGAAAAATATATCCATAAACTCTGAAACAACATTTGGGTACTCGGGTTCCCCTTCTTTAGAGAGTGCCTTAAGTGTAGGCTGAACACCTTCCTCTTTGGCTCCCCGAAGAAACTCAAACTCCGGATGTCCATGCGGTCTAAATATAACCTGTCCATGCCGGCAATCTAGAGTCGCATGGTACCGACTCATCCAGTCCATGCCAAGTACAACATCGTAATCCGGCATGGAAAAGTTCAAAAATTGAGCTCGCATCTCTATCCTACAGGCTACTACCAAACAAGATCTACAAATATCACTAACTGGAATAATTTTGCCTCCCGTAAGAATTCTCATAGTCTTCGGAAGGGGTGCAGTAGCTACTCTATGTGTGGCTACAAAGTTAGCAGCTATGAATGAATGTGATGCTTCAGAATCGAATAAAGCTACAACAGGTAATGAAGCTACTAATATAGTACATGCGATGTGAGGGTTCACTATATAATCCAACGGGCAATCTCAGGTCAAGACAATCCTAGGTGTCTTAATCACAGACAAGAAATATTTACAAGATATATCATCATCACACATGTAATAGTAAGGCGTCCCATACTATACATATGTAGATGATCATAAAGCTAGTTATATAATAGAGCAGAACTAGCAAGAGCAAAGTTATACATGATCAACTCTAGCTATAGTCTAGAATATGCCAATCATGCCAAGCATGTAGGCTAGATTTCAATGGCCCAAAATATAAGCTAAACATGTGCTTGGTAGTTAAGCAGCTCAAAAGAATAATTTACATAACAAGTGGGCGAAATAAAGAAGAAACCTACGCATGGCCTTGGGTGCTCTGGGTAGTCACCATCTTGAGGAAGGTGTTGGAGATCCTCGAGACTGCTCCAAAATAAGGCCATACAAAATCAGTGGGATCAGACCCCAAATAACAAGCAACACAAGTGAGCCAAAATTATGAACTAAAACCAGCATATCACATCATGGAATTAAAGCGACAGTAAAATAGTAAAAAAAATTGACTGTGATGCTAAGGAATTTGCCTTAGACATGATGCAAGACTGGATAATAGCTTGACATGCACAATCAAAAAATTAACCATGGGAATAACAGAACATATAATACATGTGCTACTAATAGCCTTAATCAGGATAGTATAGGAATTCTTGAGTTATGAGTGCGCTACGTCAAGATACTATCAGGATTATCAGTACAGTATCAGGACTATCAGTACAATATCAGGATACAGGATACCAGGATACATGATACAGGATATCATGCTTGATATAGTGTGCAATCATTAAGTCATGTTAGGAAGTCAAGATCAATATTAAGAATGTAACAATCAGGAAATAAATATGATTAACTAAAGTAGATGGATAAAAAAAAACAAGAGAAACATCAAGTGCTAATCATTAAAAGAGAACAATGACATATAAGCGTATCAAATCAGGGTTGGCGCACAATCGAGCAAGAAGTAATACAGTGGCGCACAATCGCCAAAAATAGTGCAGTGGCGCACAAATGACTAGCCATGGCAAGCCTAGCACACTTTGATACCAAAAGTACGCTGAGCAAAGGTTGTCAAACCTTGATACTAAAGCCCGCTCACACAACCATAGCGCACAATAATGAAAGTACGACGAGTTATGAACTTTGCGCACTTCCATCAAGTATGCCAATAGCTAAGTTTGGCACACAATGATGAGCGTGGGAAGGTCTACTAAAAGACAAAACACAAATCTTAAGTAAAGCATAGCAGTCGAGGTAAGACAATCGAGAACACGACAATCGAGATGATGCTAAAGTCAATGCTCGCCCATCAAGAAAATAATAGAATTTGTGTGCCAACAAAGGCTTGGCGCACTATCTTGATGACGAGACTAGACGCACACACATAGTGCGTCGCTGTGTTTTTCTTTCAAAAGCGTGCCTAAGCCCCAAAATGGTCTCTTGGCGAACTTTTGTAAGAATTGTCTATAATGCATTTTTGTACAAAATGCGCACATGAGTATAAAAGTGCACCCAATGTACTTATGAAGTCCTGGCACACTTTTGCAAGGATTTGAATATTGTACAGAAAGCAAGCATATTATGAGACAGCACACAGTGCGCTCAAGTTCAAGGAAATAACATTTCTACGCCAAGGGTCTCATGCACACTTTTTGTAGACTTGCTCACTTCTCACCATCCATCACTCTTTGTGCTCCGACTATATTGTTTTCTCGAATTCTCCGGTCAGGACCAAATCAAGTGCAACAAAAGCTAAAGTTATAAGGAGATCAATTCTAAGCTAAGGCAATATATAGAATTTTAAGCCTAAGTTAAAAATAACAGTTATAAACTAGGTTATCAAAATACGCCCACGCATGGGTTCACTCGGTTGGCAAGATGTACTTGCCTACGGTCAAGTTTTATACCTAACACAAATACTACCAAGGACACACGCGGCCAAAGCCAAGCTTGGTTGCTCTCGGCTGAGGAAAGAAGAAGAGGTAAAGAGAAGGAAAGGAAAAGAAAAGAGAAGGAAATAGAGAAATTGGGCTTATATAGCCAAGGCTTGGATTTTAGGCCATTGGATCACGATCCATGCCCCTCACCAGGTTAATCTACGCCACTCACCAAGGGATCAACGGTCCAAATCATGCTATCTAAAGGAATTATGCAAAAATAACCTAAACAATGCATGAATGGCATAAAGAATAAAGTAAACAATAACACAAAGTAAGATATACACATATTGTACGCGTATTCTCAGGCATGAGTACAAAAATAGTGAGATGAGTCTTACACCTATCTCCCCCTTAGAAAAAATTTGTCCTTAAAATTTCAATAAGGCACAAGAAATTAATAAGGACAAGAAATCATGCAATCGCAATATAAAAGCTACCTATAACAAGATAACCAAGCACAAGACAGGATTAGGATACGAGATATATGAACAAGTATACCTCATGAGTTAAATAAATACGGATAACGAGCTCGTATATCATCATCGCATTCCCAAGTTACTCGCCCAGGGAGTGATGCCCCCAAGCAACACAGACTAAACGGATAGTCCGGTTCTTGAAAACCTTCTCTCTCCGGTCCAAGATAGATATAGGCCTTTCCTTATATGAAAGGTCGGTACCAACGACCAATTTTGAATGATCCAGGACATGGCTTAAATCTGGTATATACCGTCGTATCTGGGATACGTGGAATACATTAAGTATCTTACGAAGCGATGACAGAAGAGCGAGACAATATAAAACATCTTCCACTCACTCGAGAATATCAAACGGTCCAATAAACCTTAGACTAGGCTTCCTCCGTACTCCAATTCTGATAACTCCACGGGTAGGCAAAATTTGAAGGAATGAATGATCGCCGATAGAGAACTCAAGTGGTCGTCGATGCGAATCTTCCCAATGACATTGACGGTCCTAAGCCACTCTAAGATGCTCTCTGATCTGTAGGACCACCTCTATAGTCTGTGCTGTCATTTCTGGGCCAAGCAATTGACTCTCTCGTATATCGTTCCAAGCTAACGGTGATCTACATCTTCTGTCATATAATGCCTCGAATAGTGCCATCTGGATACTGGCTTAGAAACTATTATTGTAGGAGAACTCCACAAAGTTTAAGTGATTTCCCATTAACTACCAAAGTCGAGGGTACATGATCGTAGCATATCTTCAAGGGTCTGGATCGTACGTTCTGATTGACCATTTGTCTTAGAATGGTATGATGTACTGAACTTCAAACGGGTACCCAAACTTTGCTGCAAACTCTGCCAGAAATGAGAAGTAAATCTAGAATCTTAATCCGACACGATGCTGACTGGCACTCCATGCAATCTGACAATATATTCCATGTATATTCGAGCCAACTGTTCTGTAGACTGGCCTACTCTGAAAGGAAGAAATTGGGCAACCTTCGTGAGTCGATCCACTATCACCAAAATAACATCTCTTCCAGCTAGGATTTAGGAAGACCGGTCATGAAATCCATGGTAATATGTTCCCACTTCCATTTTGAAATAGGTAAAGGTTGAAGAAGTCCAGCCAATTTCTGATGCTTAGCCTTAACTTGCTGGCAAACCAAACATCGAGAGACAAACCATGCTATCTCCCTCTTCATACCATTCTACCAGAAATGTTGACAGATATCTTGGTACATTTTTATTCCTCCTGAATGAACTGAATACTGTGAGCTTCTGACATAATCTCTTGACGGATATCTCCATTTGGTATACAAAGACGATTACCAAATTGGAGAGTCTTATCACCACGAATATTCAACTCTACTATAAGCCTTGTCTCACAATCTGATCTGAGTCACTGAAGCTTGGCATCTGTTGTCTGAGCTACTTTGATTCTCTCCACAATGCTAGACTGAACCTGCAAACTGGCCATAAATACCATGTTGAACTGTAATACTACCTTGATGCCCATCTCCTGAAGATCTTTTAAGATTTTTTGCTGCGCCATCTAGAAGTAAGCTCCAGCTCTCCTGCTCAAGGCATCTGCAACAATGTTAGCCTTCCCTAGATGATACTGAAGGTTAAAGTCATAATCCACCAATATTTTTAGCCATATACTTTGCTGCATGTTGAGATCCTTTTGAGTAAACACATACTTAAGGCTTTTTTGGTCTGTAAAAATCTCTACTCGCTCTCCATACAAGTAATGCCTCTAAAGCTTGAGCGCAAAAATGACTGCTGCTAATTCCAAATCATGCATTGGATAGTTCTTCTCATGGTCTCGAAGATGACGAGACACATAAGCTATAACCTTACCATGCCGCATAAGAACATATCCCAATCCTTTGCCTGATGCATCACAGTAAACCGTGAATCCACCTGATCCATCTGGAAGCTTTAAAATAGGAGCTATGACCAACTTCTGCTTGAGTTTCTTGAAATAATTTTGACAAGTGTTGGTCCATTTAAAGCACACACTTTTTGTGTCAACTACGTCAAGGGTGTTGAATCTAGCAAAGTCTACCACAAATCGTCGATAGTAGCCTGCTAAACCCAGGAAACTACGGACCTCTGCAACTGTGCTAGAAATCTGCCATGTCTTGATAGCTTCTATCTTCTTGGGATCCACCTCGACTCTTCCTCTAGCAATAATATGACCTAAGTAAGAAATATGATCAAGCCAAAATTCGTATTGCTATACTTAGTATATAACTGATGTTCCCTGAGTGCTTGAAGAACTGCTTGAAGATGTTGCTCATGCTCTGCTTCACTCTGACTGTAGACCAAGATGTCATCGATGAACATTATCACGAACTTGTCCAAGTATGACAAGAAAATATGATTCATGAGATCTATGAATACTGCTGGAGCATCGGTTGCTCCAAAAGGCATCACTATGAACTCCCAATGGCCATATCTTGATTTAAACTATCGCGATCCACACCCGGATATTTGGATACGAGTATGTGAATACATCCAGCCTACACTACAGCATCGGCAGTAAAATACTGTCTAAACCTCAATATGAAATATCTCCACAATACAAGTACAACTAGTATCACTATATATGCTCAATCACAGAATGCTAAAGGAGATATAGAATAAAGCAAGAATAATCCAATCAACTAACTAATAGAATAAACTAGGGCATAGTATTAACAGAAGAAATACTAGCCTAGTTCTCCACAGAGGTCACCTCCAGGTCAGCGGTATATCAAGGATGGTCTCAACTAGCATCATCTTAAAGTCCCAGAATGTATGACATTGCATTCCTAAAAATGTTATCCAGTCATGATTGGAGCGAAGCACATAAACTGACAACAGTTCCATTAAATTGACAAAGACTATAAAATAGTAAGTAATAAAAATACAAGATAGAAGCAATACTGGAATAATAAGGAAACTGGTACACAGATAATCATATCACAGGTAATAAGGAACTGTAAATAAATAAGAAAATGACTATATCAGTAGGTATAAACTGGAATAGAGGAATGAACAACTAATAAGTGCCTTGAATATTAGTTTATTATGTGATTGGCTTGGGACAAGATCATGCTCTACCATATATGATTGGCTATGCACAAGTACAGGTAAGGGGATCAGGTCAATCAAGTATGATTGACTATGCACAAGTACAAGTAAGGGGATCAGACCAATCATATATGGAGAGCTATGCACAAATAATAAGATTAGGCTACACCCTGCGTGTGGTGGGGATGGGCTATGCACAAGTAGGTGGGGTATGATCACATAATCAACTAATACTTCCTCGTCCCCAGCTAGTACGATGGGTCCAATCACAACTCCTCATGACAGGTATCTATGATACTAATCCGTGTATCCACTGTGTCAGAAATCAAGTATAACACTACAAAACTAGAATCATAGTAATCGTCAAAGTAACAAAAACTATCAGAGAATATACTCGCCTCAGGATTGGTTGAAGTCGACATGCATGACACGAACGTGTCGACACAGAATAAGTACAATGCCATACTTCTCAGGGTGATCCCAAATGATATAATGGACAGTTCCAATAACTCCATAGCAGTCCAAAAATTCAGGTTGACATAAAGAAGTCCAGAATTGGAGTTCGGCACAATGATCGAGATGAAGTCATCGGGTCCGCAACAGCCCGCAAGAGACAGAAAAATATGTAAGAATTATCTAACCTTAGAAATTGACTAAGTTTAGCTAAGAAAATAATATTTATAGTTATTTAAAAAAACTTATATTTTATAAATATATTTTCAAAATCATATTTAATCAAAACCAATATTAGAAATATACTTATTTTATTAAAAATACTTATATATGAAACCTATTAGTAATTTAGTTATCACGAATCAATAATGTATATATATATCATAGTTTAACCCAATTTGTTCAGCCCATTTTCCTAAATCTTCAAGTCTTAATCAATTAATACCATCAAAAGTTCCATAATATAATGGCTAACAATAGAGCTACTAATTAATTAAACCTGGAAACATTTAAAACTCATATGTAAATATTTGTTATGAAACTTATTTTAGGTTATATACTTTAGTCCATAACAACATATTGTAAAAGAAAAGAATGACTTGCCAAACAAAAGAGTGGGTGGTTGATAAACATAATTATTTACTTAAATAAGAAAGGAAAGAGAAATAAAAGAAGAAGAAGTTTCACTCAACCGATGAACCGACAAAACCAAAGAAATAAATAAATGAAGCATGTGTGGTAGAGGTTACCGAAGCTTTTCGAGTGAGGAGGCATTGGAAGATGTGACCACCAGATCTGGAGCTCCGGTGGTGGTACAGGAACTAAAAGAGGCGACGCAACTTGAGCGCCGGAGCATGGGGTCTGAAGAAGACTTGTCGGCGCCGGATCTGATCAGAGTGGAGGTTTGCTCAGTTGAGGGCGACGTCGGCTCGGAGAGAGGCGAAGGACGGCGGATCCAAGGCGACTAGGAGCAGCGTGTCGGTTCAAGGTCGGTGGCATGGGAACGCGGGGTCGGAGCAGAGGGCTCAGCTCGGATGGTGAAACAATGCCTGATCTAGGCGGAGTGCTTGACTCGGATGGCTCCGGCGGTTAGAGTCAAGGTTAGGTTAGGGTTTAATTTTGCTTGTTTGTATCGGACACGTTCCGTAGTTTGGTTGTGATTTGGTTTTCTGTGAAGTGTCATGTGTTTAGATGTTGGACACAGAATGGATGGTCGAGAATTTTATACGTATCCGAGTGTGTCAGACATGAGAAAAATGGTTATGGTTTACTAAACACAAAAATGAAATGGAATGAATGTGGACACCCGGGGTCAGACACGAGGCCGACATGGCTGACACGGTGGTACCAGACATGGACACACGGGTCCGAACACGATGGATAGTGGCTGATCGTGTGGTTTGTTGGAATGGTTTAGGAAATGTAGGAAAATGGTGGGAAATTAGTTTTAGATTGGTGGTGATGGAAATTGGGTTGAGGAAATAAGGGAAGGCTCTCCTTATAAAAGAAGAAGTGCTTGTTTTCCAACCAAACTCTATGGCACAATTAGTAATAATCAAAGAATAGAGCGGTAAGGGATATGAGAAAGCGTCATGAAGCTTTCCATGAATAACTAACCTTCTAATTAGCTAACTAATCTCAATTAGATACTAATTAAATCTAAACAATCTTAAAACTACTTAATTAATTAGAATTCAATAAAATCTAATCATCCCAAATTAGTTACTAATTAAAACCTTTAATCCAAAACCTTATAAAATATTCTATTTATTTAGTATCTCATATGGATATAATCTAATAATCAAAATATATTAATAACTAGTCCTTTAATTTTTTTTCATTAAACAAAAATAATCTTATATTTTTAAAACAATAAATTTTTAAAGCTCAAATTATATATGTTATTTTTATTTAAAATAATATAATTTTATAAATATTTAAGAAAAAGATTTTATAAATAAATTTTAAAAAAATTAAAATTATGAAAACTGAAGGTTACAAATATACCCCCCTTAGAATAATTTTATCATTGAAATCAAAGATAAATATGATGGAAAAAGTTAAACGAAAGGTTATACGTTACCCTTTTTAAGGTAACTGAATTAAGGAAATCCTACGAAGGGCAAGACAACGGCAGAAAGATTTTAGATAACCAGGAAGGAAACATACTACTTAGATAGTTTAGGAGAAGTTCGTAGGAAAAATTAACCAAGTAATATGAGAGAGTTAACCAAGTATTAAATTGATCAAGATAAAATTTCTGGTCAAAGTTTGCTAGTACTCTATTCGACTACCTGATATCTTACGTAAGGCAAGGAAGAAGAATATATATGACATTCTTGTCAGAAGGCGTAATGAACTCTCCAGACTTGAAAGGGTTATTGAAAGATCAAAGAAGTTTTCATAGGTAATTAGAAGTATCAAGTTTGATAGGATTTGAAAGAGAATTAGATACGTAATTCAAGATAGTGAAAGTTGATGAAGATGATGCAACCTACAGTTCTAGATACTTGTATAGCCTTAATCTCTGTACGATCCTATGTAGGCAATGCTCTCACACCATATATTATTTATAAATCTTATTCCTTTACTTTCCTCGATTCTTGTGATCCTTTATTAAAACCAATTATCTATAAAAAAATTAATTTCCCCAACCTTTGTTTTTATCTAGGCCTAGAAATCCTCAAATGTCTATATAACCCTTATCATGGTTCAAATTCAAGCTGCATCATCTTAACCTCGAATTATACTTCAATTTGTTCCCCTTTAAATTTAATGTCACTATTATGACTAATGTCACCATTATGATCACTTTTGTATTTATCTATTAGCTAAATTAAAACTTTACTCTCAATATACCCATCAATTAATTTGTACCTCAACTCCATATTCATAATCTTTTTTTTACCCCAAATTTTCAAAAAAATTGTGTTCTAGTATCTCTTAGTTATTCTTTTGTTCAATTGCATATTATCACAATGTAATTTGAAATTATTCAAGTCAATGTCATTTAATTACTTCTATCCCCCTTATAGAATATCGAACCCTCAATATTTTAAGTTGGTTCAAAATCAAAAAATATTTAATTTAAAGTGTTAGTTTCGAACTCCTCAATCATTATCGAATACTTTCTCCAGTCTTAAAATACAACCACGATTATTTTATAATTTATCAAATCTACCTAAAATTTTAGTATCATTGTTTTGATTAAAATTCTTATTCATCCTTTGAGTTTATTATCCCAATGCAAATTCCTTTATATTCACATCCTCGATATTTAAATTGATACCATAAGTCTAATTCACTTAATGTCTAAGATTCAAAATATGTTCTTTATCATAGGTTAACTCTTGAGTGCTCAAACCTTAATGATAAGTAGATACCATGACTATAAAATTTTAAACTTTATCATTAAAAAATTTCTCATCTCTTCAAGTTGAATAATACTTTAAATTTTTTTTGTCACAAACTCTAAATCACTTTTCTTATTGTTCATTCTTATCATAAATTAATTCCCATCAATTTCTCCCAAAATTACAGAACTCAAAGTTTATATGATCTTAGTACTATCAAATTTTAATCCTCAAAATATATCATTCTTGTTATTAATCAAGAGTTATCACCAAGATTTTCACTCATAGACTTCCTAATCATTAAGGTCTCTAACAAATTATACTAAAATTTAAGAAGGAACGACTAGGATAGATCAGAAAAATGGTCAAATACTGAAATAGATTTGATATGATTAAGTAAATATGGAGATAGAATAGTTGGTTAGAATCAGGGTTCTAGACTAGCTACTCAATCTATCTCAAAATTACTAATCCTAAAAATATATCCATAAGATCCTGGAATCCATTATCGAACTTGCAATAAAATTCTAATTTTTTAATATTTTTTTTAAACTTGAAACCATAATTATCGAGTCAGAATTTATGTCCACAGTTCAAATTCAAGTCTTTCCACATTAACCTTAAATTATTTCTTTTCTTGCATTCCCCATTTTTTTCTTTCCAAGTATGACCCAATTTTTTTTTTCTAGATTCAATATGTCATATGTATTTGATCCTTAATTTATTTCAAAATAATTCCTTAATATAACTATTTTCAAAACTCATGATACTACTATTCTCTTAATTTTGCTTTCATCCTCCGTCCCGCTTTTCCTTTATCAATTCCATTTCAATGTCAAAAGTATCATTACAAGAAAAAATATATCATAATCACATGGCAACAAATTCCTCTACTCTAGTGCTAGATGATCAGGGCATTCCTACCGGCCATTCCTAAAGTAAGGTGGATACTAAGATTCAAAAGAGAAGACAAGATCCTATTTACTAGTGATGCTAGAGTAACAAGTTTCTAGATAAGAGTCAAGTTGGTAGATGCAGATAGGTCAAAGGTATCAAGGAGAAGAAAAGGTAATTTCAAGGAATATGAATTCTACTTTTGCTCACTTGATTATAATGAAGTCATTGTACTACCTTTTCTTGCATATGTCATAGCCAATAAAATTCTAAAATTTTAACCTCCAAGGTATCTTCCTTTGTTTTGGTATCCAATCCTCTTACTCATTATGATTCCACATTATTGATTATCAACTACCAAGAGTTTGATGATTTTGACTTTGTCCTTCAAAAGATCTTTATCAAGTTTGTATTTTTATCCTCGATATCATCATTTATGAGTTCGATCAATCTATATAAACTATAATATATTTCATATCAATGACTCAATCCAATAAATTAGTCAGGATCTTCTAGCATTAATGTTTTTTTCTCTCTTTAATTCTATTATCCTCGAAATCAAGAATGGATTCAATAAGCCATAAATTTCAAAATCATTCTAGCAACTTTCAATATCATTTTTAATATTTAAATCACTTGCTAATAATCACCCAGAAATCATAATTCATCACCGTCTTTAAAATCTCAAGTATCAATATTTGATCACAATCTTATGTGTTGCTATCGATCATACCAAATCCTCCAAATAAGTTGCAATCTCAAAATATTTATAATCCAAAATGAAATCATCAATCCTTCCAATTTATCCTTCTAATTCCAATACCATGTCTCAATTATTCCTCTTCTTAAAATTTTAAAATTCTATTTCTTGTAGAATAAATGTATCTCAGAGCGAGATATCCTCTAGAAAATACTTAGTTATCGAAAGACATAATTACATCTTCCTTATCTTAAATTTGTATAAATTTCTCCTCAATTTCTATGTCTTTAATTTCCGATATCGTCTTCTGTCATGACCCGCACCCGATATAGGGGTACGAGAGCGTGGGTACGTCCAGCCTACGCCGCAGCATCGGCGGTAGAACGCTGTCTGGGTCATGCAACTATCTAATCAATCTCACATGAATACCCAACTCCATAAGGAGATATGGATATCATAAAAAATAATGCTGAAAATACTCAATCACATAAATTAAAGCACGATGAGATATCAAGGCAAGCAAGGAAAATACAAGACAAGTCTAACGATAAAATAGTCATACCTGCAATCAATAACATCCAATCCCCAAGTGTGTCAGAAACAAGTCCACTAAGGTCACAGTCTGGAAAATATTTTCCAGTCAGGAAGGAGCAAAGTACATTCTAATTAGCAGTTCTATATCAATGATATAAACTATGTAGCAGTATATAGATGAAAATATACAAGATGCATGTATATATACTAGAAATATACAATAAAGAATGTACTGGAAATACTGTAAGTAAATGCAGAAAAGGAAACAATATGTCAATGAGCAAGAAAACTATGACTATGTGTGTGAGTACTAGCTTTAATATATGATCGGCTTGAGAACTTGATCAGGCTGGTTACATATGATTAGCTATGATTCATGTAAGGTCAGGCTAACCATTGGTTAGCTATGATGCATGTAGAGGTCAGGCTAATCACAACAGCTATGAAGCATGTAAATGGTCAGGCCGCACCCGACATGAGATATGGGGTGAGCTATGATGCATGTAGAGTTGGGTATGATCACATATCTATACTAAAATACTCCCCACCCCGACTGGTATAGTAGATCCAACCATGGTACGTTATGGCACGGGATTCCCTAGGGAGGTAGCAAATCTCCCCAAAAATCAGTGTCTGTACATGTACAAGATAACAATGAAACAAGACTTGTACAAGCTACACTATGAACAAGGAATAACATCTCATGACGAGATCCGTATATACCAATCCGTGTAACCATCGTGTCAAGAGCATGGATATTTACACTAGATACAATGAACATAGGGGATATCATAAACAAGAAGCTAATCAGAGAATGTACTCGCCTCAGATTGGTTGAAGTCGACGTGCAAAGCATGGACATGTTGACACAACATAAATATAATGCCACACTTCTCAAGGTGATCCCAAATGAAGTAGCAGTTAGTTCCAATGAGTCCGGAGCAGTCCAAATAGCTAGAAACTATATAAAGAAGTCCAAGATCGAAGTTCGGCACGATAATTGAGATAAGGATACCAGGTCCGCGATACATAGAGAAAACATACAAAGGTTAGCTAAGATTAAGATTAACAAATTTAGCTAATAAGAGAAAAGGGTTGATTGTTTGTTATTAAGGTAGACATCTTGGTTTATGAAAAATCATTTCGAAATTACTTTGAACAATAATTGTTAAAACTTTTCTTTCGAACATAATTACAATTAAAAAGTATTTATAAAAATTTAGAATTTATGTAAAAGCCAATATATATTTATATCTATAGTAAAATCGGTTACCAGTCCAAATAAACTGATTTTTAAACTAAGCTTAATGTTGATATCATTACTTAATTAATATTACAAACCCAAACTTATTATATGTTCATATAACCAAAATTCTTATATATATAATACATAACTAAATAATTACAAAAGCTAATTTAGTTATATACTAATATAACTAATGAACCCAAAAATTATTCTTCAGAACAACGAAAGAGGGAAGACGGAGAGAGGGAGCTCACGTTGGGGGGTTTCTCGGTGTCGACGCGGAGGAGGTCCACCGGGGTCACGCGGTGGTCGGTTCCTACGACTTTGAGGCTGGATCTGGGATGCTCAGGGTGGCAGCAAAGCTCGGCGGCGGCTAGATCGATCGAGCTCGATGCACGCGGAAGGAGGGGACGGCTCGATCTGGTGGCGTGGGGCGGTGGTCCACCGGAGCTGGGACCGGGAAGCCGCGGCTGCTCGAGTCAAGGTCGGGGACGGCGAGCTCGACTCAGAGGAGGAGATCCCGCAGCCACCGTAGACGGTTAGGTCGAATTTAGGGTTGAGTCGTGTCGGACATGAGAATAGCGTGTCCGCTGGTGGGGTCTGGGTATTGTTCTGGGAACGTGTTCGAGTCGGACACGAAGGTGGTGTACTGTGGTATGAGGGGGGGGTGGATGTGTTCGAGTGTTGGACACAAGGATTTTATTGTACTGTTGTAATGTAATACTGGACACAGGAATTGAAGGGATACGATAGGACACCCGGGGTCAGACCCGAGGCCAATACGGCTGACACGGTAATGTTGGACACACGGACACGAGCACACAAAAACAGATGGTGCTGCTGGCTTGTGGGGATTTGTGAGGGCTAGCCTAGGTTTTGGGGATTAGGGCTTTCTTGGGAAGGGTGTGGGTGTGTGACTTTAAATAGGGAGAGAGGGTGTGTGAATGAAGGGTGAGGATTGACCCATTTAATGAATGGCCAAGATTAGACATGAATAAATTCTTCATGTGGGAATGAGGGTGTTGACTAGTCAATGTTGGGCTTCTCCATTTAGTTGAACCAATGGGGTATTGACACCAAATGCAAATTTGCAAATTAGCCCCCTTAAATTCGGGTATCTGCACAGATGCATAAAATGATGAAAATTTGGCGGACGATTCGGTGTTTGGCATTTTGCAGAGTGAGGGGGCGTTGTGTGTGTCGTACGGGCTCAAAATAGCAGGGTACTGGAATTAAATAGGGATTTACGGAATCAGTTAAAAGGTATCCCTAATTTAATTAGGAATAAAATGTAAGCTGTGTTCAAAAATTAATTAGGAGGACATGGGGCCGAAATCAGGTCGGGTCATCAATACCATTAGTGAAGAAGACTAAGAACAGAATATTATTCTAATTTGAGTATTACGAAAAATAGGTCAAGATTGCCTCCAATTTGATTGGAACGCACAACGATACAAAATTAAAATTTATCCAGAAATTAAATAAACGTCCGCGACGATTTTTGTGCGGCTAAAAAATAAGGTACAGAGAGCATAATTATGAGTTGCAAAAATAGCAGAATGGAAGGCGGGCACGTCTAGGGCAATGTTGTGAAATTTGTTGGAAGGCAAAAGCTAGGGTAGCGCCCCAAATATCGAAGCAAGGGCAGGACGCAACAATTAATTAAATTACGGTAATTAATTACTATCTCAATAATTAAATCCTAAATAATGCAATTAGCACGTAATCCTATAATTCGGACATGTGTTCGTCTAATGGCTTCTAGGTCGAGTCTACCAGCTCAAACATAAATGAACACTGTAAATAATAATATATTTAATTA
Organism: Iris macrosiphon; assembly: GCA_036927795.1. Classification (NCBI taxonomy): domain Eukaryota; kingdom Viridiplantae; phylum Streptophyta; class Magnoliopsida; order Asparagales; family Iridaceae; genus Iris; species Iris macrosiphon. Next base: position 161,064,580 of record JAYESA010000009.1, on the reverse strand, counting down.
CACATCTCACGATTTTTTTAATTTAATTATACACATCATGAAATTATTTAATTGTAACTACCACGATATTAATAATTATAAAAAGTCAAAAATACCTCTGTTTTCGGAATGTGGTAGTGACAAGTCTACCCTCCTTAAAAGAATTTCGTCCGCAAAATTTAAAATCCTCATAGTAGTGTTTATACATTAATTTATTTTCCATCAATAGTTAATTCATCCAACCCACAAAATCAAGTAGTAATCCACCTTGCCATTTCATAATCTCAAAAATTTCTTAAATTACTGTATTCCTGCAATACACTCGAAAATAAAAATCAGTTTGCATTTCCTCAAAATTTCCTCTGAATTTAAATTTAAGAAATTAAATACTCGGTTCCAATCCTCTAATTCACTTAATACACATTAAGACTCCCATCTAACACACAATCCCTAAATCCAACCCTTCAATTTAATTAATCAACTATATTCTTAAATTTTGAAATGTCTTCCGAAAAGTTTGAATTTAACACCAATCCATTAATGATTTTTACTCCTCAATTTAAATTCAATCGATGCATATTCAAAATTTAATTCCTCATCCTGAGAATTGAATTCGACACTATTCCATTAACGATTTTATTTCCTGATTTCCTTTTTCCTCAAAATACTCAACGATGCGATACTTACGGAATCTTCAAATGCAACATTCATAATATAAAATTTCAAGTTTCTATCTTGCAATCAAATAGATATAATGATAATTTACCAAATTTTCTCAAATTTTAATAACCAATTCTATCATATCATAACCATCCAAAAATTAATAACTCCTCAATTTTTGCCATGTTTATTTCTTAACCCTCCATTTAAGTTAATGTTTATCCTCGAGTTTCAATCATCCTCAATCTTCATAAAATCAATGATCCATAAATTCTGTTATATTAACTCCTTAACTCTTTATTTAAAAGAATGCTTATTCTTAATTTTTTTTTCCATCTTGTCCCTTTTGTCAAGTCATAACCTCTTCATAGATCTTTGTTATGGTCAAAACCCCAATGATCATGGTTTAAGAAAATTCTACCTACAGCCTATGCAATCTAAGAAAATATATAGGTCATGTGTCTTTTGTCATGGTATTGCAGTCTCTGTCAGGGTGTACTACCAACTTTATTCTAACAAGAAAATCATGCATACGAACTACAGTACTAGGGAAATCAATCAATCAAAAGACGAAAAAAGGAACATTAGGAAAGGAAAGAAAGAACCTGTTAACATATTACTTGTAGTATCTCCTATCTCTAACAAACACTTAACTCTAGCACATTCACTAACTAATTCCTATTCCTGTACACTGGTACCCATATCAACTAATCATAAATCCACAAAATCCATGAATATATCCATATTGCACACACCTGTCTATTAATACCAAAATCTGATACCAAGAACCTCTAACACAATTAGGTCAAATGATGTATGTAAAGTTTGATACCTCTATCTCTTTAGGTATCTCTGTTCTACTATAAGTACACCCACTGCTAGTTCTCGTTCCTACTACAATTGTCCATACTATTTGTTCTCATCACTCAAGTGCACACCAAGTGTAACACATCATACTAAATACTGTTTTTCCCCCCTAATATAATTCTAGATGGACACCCAAGTCTGTTTTCAGTGCCATCTCAATCATGCCCAAGTCAATAGATCCTTACATATGTATATCATCTACTCATATACTAATATTCATATTTCTCATCTACCATAAAATTAATCCTCAAAATAATCGTCAAGATTCAACTTCTCGAACAACTTTAATATAAAATGCATATACTTCCTCAATAGTCGAATACTCAATATCGAAATTAAATTTTTTATCACTCCTAAAATCTTTATAGCCTTAACCTTGTTTATTGAATCAAAATTTTGAACCCTCAAAAATTTAATGACATAATCTCAACTCCTCAATAATTCTCAAAATAAAATTTATTTCTACTCTTTAATTTATAAATCCACAAATATACATATCAGTGCTCACGGTCTCTGATACTCAAGGTGCACTCAATACATCTAGGGTCTATAATTGTGTACTAAAATTATACTGCCCGAATTACTTGCACTATTACCTCCAATGATCAAAGTTATCATCACATGTATTTTCTTCCATGATTTTCAATCTATATTAACTGGTATATCATCCGATTATCATCACGCAGAGTGCTTACTATTTTTAGCGTCATTCTCGACTAACCCTCGATATAGAACCATTAGCACTCTTGGTATTATATCACTAGCTTCATTAATGGATTATCTCATCAAGCTCATTAGAACTCATGATCACCTGTATCTTCTATTACACTCATGTTTCTTTACTCTCGTGGGTATGTATATGGTTCCTCACCTCGATTGTTGTATAGGTATTTCCCTTTAATCCTTTAAAGCCTGTTAAACTATAAACTCCCTCACCCAAAATAGGTAGTTTGTGTATATTTTATATTATTATATTTATTATATATGTTGAATTTATTTAGAATATGCTCTTAGTTAATTAGAAAATAAATTTCTTGATATATTTACTTATATAAATATTCATTTAGAATTATTTTAGGTTATTTTAGATTTTTGGAGATTTTTTCTAGAATTTTTGGTAATTAAAACTTAGAAAACATAAATTTCTAGGACTTCTATGATTTACTATACGACCATAGTTGCATGTCGTTCCTACCAAATATTTATTTTAGTTTAAAATATTTAATTATATTTTTTAGTAATTTATTTAGAATTTTAAGAAATTTATTTAGATTTTAAAATTATTTAGGATTTATTTGGATATATATAGTCTTAATATTAGATAGATACTAATTTAGTGTTAATAGATATTAATAAGATTTTAAAAATTATTTGTATTATCTTTAATTATATTTAAGATTATAAATTATTGAGATAAATTCAAACTCTATTTTAAATTAATTCAAATCCTGAACCTACTAGGAAATCAACTTCATGCATATCCTATCCTTATTTAAATTCATCATAATCCTATCCAAATTAACCAATCATATTCGTATTTAATTAAGTAATGTCCACCATTATAAATATCTCATCCTTCATATTTTTCTTTCCCAAATTCCTCTCTTTTTCGTCCAAAAAATAGTCAAAATTCGTAATAAATTCAGCCTCATTTTCTTACGAATTAAAAAGACAATATCTCCTAGCTCCGGACTCCAAACACGCTCCAGTTTTTTTTGTTAGAACGATAATGAGGTTAGATTTCTGATAATATAAATTGTTTTTCTAAATTATTAGTATTAAATTCTGAAAAATTCGTAGAGCACAGCATGTCCGAAAATAGACGTGTTTCGATGTTTTCGCGATTCCGGGAGAACCAGGAATCAGAATCATGAACCGTTTAAAGTTTCGGAAAGATAATGTCGAGATCATCGACATATATTTTTCCCAGAATTTATTTTGAAGTATTTACATACTGTTAATTCTGTAGAACTTCTAGGTTAGAATTTAACCATCGGTGCACAATACAAAATTTGTATGTGCCATAATTCCCAAACGAATTTGAATTCAGACGAGCCGTAAATTCCAGTATATTTTTGATGCTGAAATCTACAGGAAATCATGCATGAAAGTCGAGTTTGTATCGGTTGACTTTTTGGTCAACAGATCGCCTCGATTTGCGTGCCATGAGTCTCGAGTTGATAAAATTCAGTTTCTTTGGACAAAATTTAGGAATTAACATAAAAATCAGAATAATAAGATTAAAATAGGATTTTAGAGTAATTATTCCAAAATTAAATAAATTAAAATAAATTAATGGTTATATTATTATATAGTTATATGAATATATATGTAAGTAAATGCTAATTGATAATTATGACTAAATATTCAGACTGTATGACCCTAGGACATCATGGACTATCCCATACTTACCTTGACCATGTTGACCCTAAGAACTTGTGAATTTGTCTGCCTTGCGTACACTAACGTACTGGCATAGACACTTGTCAGTTGACTGACTGATTTCGTACAGTACTTGAAGACGCGACACCCGCGTAATTCAATACGTAATTGACCGTGTTAGATGACTAGTGTTACCCCTAGTATACCCCCTGATTCCAGTGTAAATGTGGTTGAGTATGTGCTAGTGTAGTGACTAATGATTTATTGTATTATATTTATGTGTACATAGGATATTGGATTTGTTCTGCACGATTTCTGGAGCAGGTTATTGGTACATTGCAGCTTCCTTGCCAGGCAAGTATACCTTGCCATTGTACTGTTATTTATATTCCATATGTTGCATGCATCTTTATTTTCTGTCTTTAGTTTATATATTTTAACTGTTATATAAAATGCGCGCGACGGTGACGTCGCGATATATTTTTATTTATGTATTGCATTGACCTTGTTCATGAGACTATCCCATTATCATGTAGCACCATTAGGTTCATTGGCCGTGACACAGTGGTTACATGAGTGTGAGTCTCATATAGATCACGGACTGCGTGACAGGTCTGGCCTCCTGTACGTGTGGGCCGTGCGTTAGGAATAACTGCTGTTAGAAACTTTGCATGCTAGTAGACTTGGCAGTTATTAGAGGTATTATCGTGTCATGGATGTGATATGCTTAGAGCATGGGGTGGGGAGAACAATAAGTAAGGCGTGTGGGCTCCTTTGCACTTTCCTTGTGTAACCCGTACGCTCCGCCGGAGATACGCGGTCATGATGACCCCTATATATTATCATGGCGGGCCTCCGACGTTCGAAAGTCGTCGTGCCTTTGTAGGCCCCTGGATCTCCAAGAGAACTATGCCAATCCCATTTTAGCCAGATAGCCCACGCGTTGGAAAAGTTGTTCTTAAACTGTATTCACTCTAGACGGTTAGGCGACCCATTGGATATTTATTTCAGTACTTTATTGGCATGTGTTTAAGTATCTTGTTATGTTCCTCTGAGAACCTGGTCCGCTGCCAGGTGTATCTTTTCTTGAGTATTTGCAGGAGCGCAGATTTGGATGGTTACATGTGATCCGAGAATGTCTTCTCTTTGAGCTGTGATGGATAGCTGGTACTTATATTGTTTGAGTGAGTGGTACTTATATTGTATTTACTTTTCCCATTTGAGTTGGTAGTGGATTTGTTTCCATCCAACTATCATCCTTAGATACTTCTTATTGAGATCTAGTTTCATAGATACTGTTTATTTATTTCTATATGATTTTCATGGATGAGATCTAGATTATACCCTGTGACTTGTGACATATGTTTATACCACTTGTGGATTGATATTCATATTATAGCGTACGTGTGGATTTGGTTTCCATATATTGGAGTTGCCATATCCATGCGGCTGTCATGCTTACGTGTTCTAGTCCTACGTATTTTTGGAACTGGGGCGTGACATGTTTTTGTGGTGGCCCATGCAGGTCGAGAGCATATTGTCTCGGTTACGTTACTGTACCGAACAAGCCTGCACATAGGACTAGAGTATAGGATCTCATCCACAATTGACTATGATTCACCTTCCTCCTCTATGATCTATTCGAACAATTGTATCCTGCTTGATTCCTGTACTTCCCTAATAAGTTCCTTGAGTATATATGGCCTTCTACTAGAATATAGGAACCCCTGTTATTAGGATGATAATTAGAGTAGCACACCTATTAAGAATACAACGAGAATATAGACACACCATTAAGTTTAGAATATCTAGTGAACCCTAGAATTCCTTATCTTTAGAATTAATTTACCATTACCCCCTGATGTATTATGAAGACTTGAGAGTAGTATAGACACTACTAGAGTTAGTTAGAAGTTTTACCATAATGTTTGACCCTAGTATTGAGGAACCAATGGAGAACCAATATTGAACATTAGGACTGAACCTAACCCTCATAATTGGATAGTATTAGAGAACTATAAAACTTATGTCATTGTCTTGTTACTAGTAGACAGCACCCTAGGAAGCCTAGAGGAATGTAATCAACCCTTTCCCTTGATCATACCCCGAACATGGCAACTAGCATGCCACCCCCTTAGAGAACCATGATGCTATCTAAAGCCCTCTATTTTTGATTTCATAACTTGTCCCCCTGCAACCTTAGCGTTCGCTAATTGTGTGACGACTAAATTATGATTCTTCTTTCTTCATCATTTAACTCGTGCCACATAACTCGTATGATTGAAGGCCAAGTAATCTTATTCTATGTTAGGACATGTAGTTTGCTAGGGCATAGCTTGGTAATTTGAACTTTGAATTTTGTGCGTGATAGTTGGGATTTGATAGTTTGCGTAGTTCCCTTAGGTTGTGACCTAATGATTATCCATTAGCTTTAAATCACAAAATTTGTACCCATAGCTCGATACGAGTTAAATCTCTTTCCCCTTAACGGCTAGTAACTCTTCTATCCCTACGATTGACACCCGTTCTATGAGCACTTGACCCTTACCTATATAATGCAATAGGAGACCCTAATAACAGTTTCTGTTCTATGTACATGTGCAAGGTTATTTTTGTACGTATCCTTAAGGCAATACAATAGTAGTTAAATTATTTTAAGTTGGATAGTATACCTCACCACCTAGTATCACGTAGTCCTTGTGATCCATTGATGAAGTGTAACTGAATGACATTAATTGTATGCTAGCAAAGACGACAGTGTTTATTCAGACGATAGAATTTAGAGGTCCATGTCCCTATTGGTCGACTAGCGACTTAGACAATGAATTAGTATGACAACTGTAGAGATTGTGTAGTCTTTCATTATTATTGCTTATTTTGCTTTTGTTTTTGTGAATTTGAATTGTTATGAACCTTCTTTCATCATAATCTAGCGTATTCATATTTGCTGTACTACCTTGACTTATGCTGCTATTATAGCCTAGTTTTTGCAAGCTTATTCTTTATCGAGCTTGTTCATGACATACATATTATTGGGGGCCCACAATAATATATTTCAGAATCAGTGTATTAGGGTCTAGCTAACCTTAGTGCGCTTGGTTCGCCCTTCGCATAACTACTTTACGTGGATTAAGATATGTAGTGATTAGTAAACGAATATACTTACCCTCTAGATACGACAAAGCATATCATATCAAGTACATAACTGCACCGATGTGAGCATGCGAATAGGAAATTACCAAATTAAGATTTCAATCCACAACTATCTTGACAATTCCCATTTGAATTCTTTAAACACTTTGATTCCCATACTTCCATTCTATTACCCCTCCTTCAACTCTTTTCCGTTGCTTTCCGTCTTCCCTTGTTTCGGAAAGACGAAATCGCGTGCTTGGATATAAGTGATACACGGATAGTACAAGATATACCCCATAGGCCAATCACATTATTTGGTGACTATCTTTCATAATTGATTAAGGGCATATCACATATGATATAGTTGGTGTTAAAGTTTTGAGGATTGAATGACATGAGAAAATAAATTGAGGAATATTTTTCTTAAGTGTAAGAGCCTTATGTGATAGATGGGTAAATTCTAAGTTGGGTATTAAACTTGAGGAGAATTCTTTTAGATTGTGATCAAGTAGGATTAGATTGAGAGATTAAGTCCTTTTAAATGTGGAGAATTTTAAAAGAGGGATTAAGATAGTGAGGATTTAATGAATTTTAAAAATCTTGATATTGAGGACCCAATATTTATACTTTGAGCACATGATTTAAATTTTGAATATTGAAGGATGAATCATCGATTTAAATTTTGAGGATAAATATAGAATTTTAGACTTGAACAATTGGTTAATTAGATTTAAATTTTACAATTTGATGATTTGAATTAAAAGTTCAATTTTAATTGTTGGGTCACCTATTTGAAATATTGAGGATGTAAATTGAGTTTAAATATTTGAATAGTACAAAATTCTTAAGTTAAGAATAGGAATAAGATTTGGTTAGAATTGTTTATTGTTCAAAGTCTAGAGGAGATTATGATAGTTGAAAATTATGATATAAATTTTGATGTGGGATGTCATATAGACTTGAGTCAGATTTGGATGTTGATTATTTAAAAATCGAGAAGAGGTTACGACAGGTTGAATTTTGATTTAAACAGTGGTTATATTAATTTTGAAGTGATCGCGATAGATTCGAATAGATTTTGTTATTTAAATTTTTGGAAGAGATTGTGATTGACATACCTTATGTACGAATGTGAAAGATTTAACAAATTATGTCTTATTTTAATTTCGAGGACGAAATTATTTTAAGTTGGGTAGATTGTAAACTCCCTCACCCAAAATAGGTAGTTTGTGTATATTTTATATTATTATATTTATTATATATGTTGAATTTATTTAGAATATGCTCTTAGTTAATTAGAAAATAAATTTTTTGATATATTTACTTGTATAAATATTCATTTAGAATTATTTTAGGTTATTTTAGATTTTTGGAGATTTTTCTAGAATTTTTGGTAATTAAAACTTAGAAAACATAAATTTTTAGGACTTTTATGATTTACTATACGACCATACTTGTATGTTGTTCCTACCAAATATTTATTTTAGTTTAAAATATTTAATTATATTTTTTTGTAATTTATTTAGAATTTTAAGAAATTTATTTAGATTTTAAAATTATTTAGGATTTATTTGGATATATATAGTCTTAATATTAGATAGATACTAATTTAGTGTTAATAGATATTAATAAGATTTTAAAAATTATTTGTATTATCTTTAATTGTATTTAAGATTATAAATTATTGAGATAAATTCAAACTCTATTTTAAATTAATTCAAATCCTGAACCTACTAGGAAATCAACTTCATGCATATCCTATCCTTATTTAAATTCATCATAATCCTATCCAAATTAACCAATCCTATTCGTATTTAATTAAGTAGTGTCCACCATTATAAATACCTCATCCTTCATATTTTTCTTTCCCAAATTCCTCTCTTTTTCGTCCAAAAAATAGTCAAAATTCGTAATAAATTCAGCCTCATTTTCTTACGAATTAAAAAGACAATATCTCCTAGCTCCGGATTCCAAACACGCTCCAGTTTTTTTTGTTAGAACGATAATGATGTTAGCTTTCTGATAATATAAATTGTTTTTCTAAATTATTAGTATTAAATTCTGGAAAATTCGTAGAGCACAACATGTCCGAAAATAGACGTGTTTCGATGTTTTCGCGATTCTGGGAGAACCAGGAATCAGAATCATGAACCGTTTAAAGTTTCGGAAAGCTAATGTCGAGATCATCGACATATATTTTTCCCAGAATTTATTTCGAAGTATTTACATACTGTTAATTCTGTAGAACTTCTAGGTTAGAATTTAACCATCGGTGCACAAAACAAAATTTGTATGTGCCATAATTCCCAAACGAATTTGAATTCAGACGAGCCATAAATTCTAGTATATTTTTGATGCTGAAATCTACAGGAAATCATACATGAAAGTCGAGTTTGTATCGATTGACTTTTTGGTCAACAGATCACCTCGATTTGCGTGCCATGAGTCTCGAGTTGATAAAATTCAGTTTCTTTGGACAAAATTTAGAAATTAACATAAAAATCAGAATAATAAGATTAAAATAGGATTTTAGAGTAATTATTCCAGAATTAAATAAATTAAAATAAATTAATGGTTATATTATTATATAGTTATATGAATATATATGTAAGTAAATGCTAATTGAAAATTATGACTAAATATTCAGACTGTATGACCCTAGGACATTGTGGACTATCCCATACTTACCTTGACCATGTTGACCCTAAGAACTTGTGAATTTGTCTGCCTTGCGTACACTAACGTACTGGCATAGACACCTGTCAGTTGACTGACTGATTTCGTACAGTACTTGAAGACGCGACAACCGCATAATTTAATGCGTAATTGACCGTGTTAGATGACTAGTGTTACCCCTAGTATACCCCCTGATTCCAGTGTAAATGTGGTTGAGTATGTGCTAGTGTAGTGACTAATGATTTATTGTATTATATTTATGTGTACATAGGATATTGGATTTGTTCTGCGCGATTTCTGGAGCAGGTTATTGGTACATTGCAGCTTCCTTGCCAGGCAAGTATACCTTGCCATTGTACTGTTATTTATATTCCATATGTTGCATGCATCTTTATTTTCTGTCTTTAGTTCATATATTTTAACTGTTATATAAAATGCGCGCGACGGTGACGTCGCGATATATTTTTATTTATGTATTGCATTAACCTTGTTCATGAGACTACCCCATTATCATGTAGCACCATTAGGTTCATTGGCCGTGACACAGTGGTTACACGAGTGTGAGTCTCATATAGATCACGGACTGCGTGACAGGTCTGGCCTCCTATACGTGTGGGCCGTGCGTTAGGAATAACTGCTGTTAGAAACTTTGCATGCTAGTAGACTTGGTAGTTATTAGAGGTATTATCGTATCATGGATGTGATATGCTTAGAGCATGGGGTGGGGAGAACAACAAGTAAGGCGTGTGGGCTCCTTTGCACTTTCCTTGTGTAACCCGTACGCTCCGCCGGAGATACGCGGTCATGATGACCCCTATATATTATCATGGCGGGCCTCCGACGTTCGAAAGTCGTCGTGCCTTTGTAGGCCCCTGGATCTCGAAGAGAACTATGCCAATCCCATTTTAGCCAGATAGCCCACGCGTTGGGAAAGTTGTTCTTAAACTGCATTCACTCTAGACGGTTAGGCGACCCATTGGATATTTATTTCAGTACTTTATTGGCATGTGTTTAAGTATCTTGTTATGTCCCTCTGAGGACCTGGTCCGCTGCCAGGTGTATCTTTTCTTGAGTATTTGCAGGAGCGCAGATTTGGATGGTTACATGTGATCTGAGGATGTCTTCTCTTCGAGCTGTGATGGATAGCTGGTACGTATATTGTTTGAGTGAGTGGTACTTATATTGTATTTACTTTTCCCATTTGAGTTGGTAGTGGATTTGTTTCCATCCAACTATCATCCTTAGATACTTCTTATTGAGATCTAGTTTCATAGATACTGTTTATTTATTTCTATATAATTTTCATGGATGAGATCTAGATTATACCCTATGACTTGTGACATATGTTTATACCACTTGTGGATTGATATTCATATTACAGCGTACGTGTGGATTTGGTTTCTATATATTGGAGTTGCCATATCCATGCGGCTGGCATGCTTACGTGTTCTAGTCCTACGTATTTTTGGGACTGGGGCGTGACATAAACTAATCTGTGATACGCTTCACCATTTTCCTTTCCAATTCCGATATTTCTCTACTCATGACACCTCATTATAACTCTTTATGCATATATATTTCCTTACCTTTAACATTTCCGATATCAATTATCAAATTTGAACGTCATGCTCCATTAATCCTTAACACAATTCCTTGATACCTAATTATTTACATAGATCACTCAATTACATAATCATGATTATCTAGGACGGATATGTTGGCTCTGATACTAACTCTAGGAACTATCACCGATACTCTGTACTCTCCTTTACTCTCAGTCTCTAATGACACTTATCCTAGAACCATTGTTACAAGGTATTATGCTATGGGTTAACTCTAGATTAAAGCCTACTGCTCCCATGTCCAACTAGGAAATACTTACAACTCATTAGCAACACTCAGTCAATATTAATACTCAAGACACAGCCATAATTACAAGTCATTAATTATCATGCTTAATAAGGAATCCTCAAAGAATATGAGCTCAAAAAGACTGGATTGAGGACTGAAGGTGTTTTACTGTTAGCAACAAAAGAAACGATGGAAAAAGTCCTGTATAACAGAAATAGATAAGTGTTGAGATGATACTTTAAGAACAAATTTTAAGACACAACCTGATAATCATACATGTCGGTCAGAAATCATGGCGCTGAGAATCCTCGCCATGCCAGTAAACATAGGTGCGATAAACGACAGGTTCCGTAACTAAAGTGCGCAACCCTATAATCATGTCATCTAGAATCTTCGCTACGCTAACCGGTACGGCTACGATAAACTCTAGGTTCCATAACCAAAGCAGACGTTTCACCTTTCTTACTGTTCTCATCAATATATGTCATCAGATGATATCGTAAATTTAGTCCGTAAAATTCATCTCGTTATGAAATCAAACTCTACCAAGATCCTAATTACTGATCAACAATAATCAAATTCAATATCAACAAGTGAGGACGGACGGAACAAGGACGAAGGATTTAAATTGGAAATTATAATAAGATTCTCAAGGGGTCGTCCCAGGAATCTCTCAAGAATTTTATGATTGAGTATCCTCTCTTATCCTAGTATCCTATGTCCTATATTCTATAGCAGGCACGCAGTAGTACAACTATGACGTCGCACTACCACGATATCGCACAACTTGCGAAGTCTGACCTGCATGGGCCACCACTAAAAATGTGTCACGACCCACACCCGATATAGGGGTACGAGAGTGTGGGTACGTCCAGCCTACGACGCAGCATCGGCTGTAGAACGCTGTCTGGGTCATGTAACTATCTAATCAATCTCACATGAATACCCAACTCCATAAGGAGACGTGGATATCATAAAAAATAATGCTGGAAATACTCAATCACATAAATTAAAGCACGATGAGATATCAAGGCAAGCAAGGAAAATAAAAGACAAGTCTAACGATAAAATTGTCATAACTGCAATCAATAATATCCAATCCCCAAGTGTGTCAGAAACAAGTCCACTAAGGTCACAGTCTGAAAAATATTTTCCAGTCAGGAAGGAGCAAAGTACATTCTAATTAGCAGTTCTATATCAATGATATAAACTATGTAGCAGTATATAGATGAAAATATACAAGATGCATGTATATATACTAGAAATATACAATAAAGAATGTACTGGAAATACTGTAAGTAAATGCAAGAAAGGAAACAATATGTCAATGAGCAAGAAAACTATGACTATGTGTGTGAGTACTAGCTTTAACATGTGATCGGCTTGGAAACTTGATCAGGCTGGTTACATGTGATTAGCTATGATTCATGTAAGGTCAGGCTAACCATTGGTTAGCTATGATGCATGTAGAGGTCAGGCTAATCATACGTAACAGCTATGAAGCATGTAAATGGTCAGGCCGCACCCGACGTGAGATGCGGGGTGAGCTATGATGCATGTAAAGTTGGGTATGATCACATATCTATACTAAAATACTCTCCACCCCCGACTGGTATAGTAGATCCAACCATGGTACGTTATGGCACGGGATTCCCTAGGGAGGTAGCAAATCTCCCCGAAAATCAGTGTCTGTACATGTACAAGATAACAATGAAACAAGACTTGTACAAGCTACACCATGAACAAGGAATAACATCTCATGACGAGATCCGTATATACCAATCCGTGTAACCATCGTGTCAAGAGCATGGATATTTACACTAGATATAATGAACATATGGGATATCATAAACAAGAAGCTAATCAGAGAATATACTCGCCTCAGATTGGTTAAAGTCGACGTGCAAAGCATGGACATGTTGACACGACATAAATATAATGCCACACTTCTCAAAGTGATCTCAAATGAAGTAGCAGTTAGTTCCAATGAGTCCGGAGCAGTCCAAATAGCTAGAAACTATATAAAGAAGTCCAAGATCGGAGTTCGGCATGATAATCGAGATAAGGATACCAGGTCCGCGATACATAGAGAAAACATACAGTGGTTAGCTAAGATTAAGATTAACAAGTTTAGCTAATAAGAGAAAAGGGTTGATTATTTGTTATTAAGGTAGACATCTTGGTTTATGAAAAATCATTTCGAAATTACTTTGAACAATAATTGTTAAAACTTTTCTTTCGAACATAATTACAATTAAAAAGTTTATTTATAAAAATTTAGAATTTATGTAAAATCCAATATATATTTATATCTATAGTAAAATTGGTTACCAGTCCAAATAAACTGATTTTTAAACTAAGCTTAATGTTGAAACCATTACTTTATTAATATTACAAACCCAAACTTATTATATATTCATATAACCAAAATCCTTATATATATAATACATAACTAAATAATTACAAAAGCTAATTTAGTTATATACTAATATAACTAATGAACCCAAAAATTATTCTTCAGAACAACGAAAGAGGGAAGACGGAGAGAGGGAGCTCACGTTGGGGGGTTTCTCGGTGTTGACGCGGAGGAGGTCCGCCGGGGTCACGCGGTAGTCGGTTCCTACGACATCGAGGCTGGATCTGGGATGCTCAGGGTGGCAGCGAAGCTCGGCGGCGGCTGGATCGATCGAGATCGACGCATGCAGAAGGAGGGGACGGCTCGATCTGGTGGCGCGGGGCGGTGGTCCACCGGAGCTGGGACCGGGAAGCCGCGGCTGCTCGAGTCAAGGTCGGGGACGGCGAGCTCGACTCAGAGGAGGAGATCCCGCAGCCACCGGAGACGGTTAGGTCAAATTTAGGGTTGAGTCGTGTCGGACATGAGAATAGCGTGTCCGCTGGTGGGGTCTGGGTATTGTTCTGGGAACGTGTTCGAGTCGGACACGAAGGTGGTGTACTGTGGTATGAGGGGGGGTGGATGTGTCCGAGTGTTGAACACAAGGATTTTATTGTACTGTTGTAATGTAATACTGGACACAGGAATTGAAAGGATACGATAGGACACCCGGGGTCAGACCCGAGGCCAATACGGCTGACACGGTAATGTTGGACATACGGACACGAGCACACAAAAATAGATGGTGCTGCTGGCTTGTGGGGATTTGTGAGGGCTAGCCTAGGTTTTGGAGATTAGGGCTTTCTTGGGAAGGGTGTGGGTGTGTGACTTTAAATAGGGAGAGAGGGTGTGTGAATGAAGGGTGAGGATTGACCCATTTAATGAATGGCCAAGATTAGACATGAATGAATTCTTCATATGGGAATGAGGGTGTTGACTAGTCAATGTTGGGCTTCTCCATTTAGTTGAACCAATGGGGTGTTGACACCAAATGCAAATTTGCAAATTAGCCCCCTTAAATTCGGGTATCTGTACAGATGCATAAAATAATGAAAATTTGGCGGGCGATTCGGTGTTTGGCATTTTGCAGAGTGAGGGGGCGTTGTGTGTGTCGTACGGGCTCAAAATAGCGGGATACTGGAATTAAATAGGGATTTACGGAATCAGTTAAAACGGTATCCCCAATTTAATTAGGAATAAAATGTAAGCTGTGCTCAAAAATTAATTAGGAGGACATGGGGCCGAAATCAGGTCGGATCATCATTACCATTAGTGAAGAAGACTCAGAACAGAATATTACCCTAATTTGGGTCGCACGAAAAATAGGTCAAGATTGCCTCCAATTCGATTGGAACGCACAACGATACAAAATTGGAATTTATCCAGAAATTAAATAAACGTCCGCGACGATTTTTGTGCGGCTAAAAATAAGGTACAGAGAGCATAATTATGAGTTACAAAAATAGCAGAATGGAAGGCGGGCACGTCTAGGGCAATGTTGTGAAATTTGTCGGAAGGCAAAAGCTAGGGTAGCACTCCAAATATCGAAGCAAGGGCAGGGCGCAACAATTAATTAAATTACGGTAATTAATTACTATCTCAATAATTAAATCCTAAATAATGCAATTAACACGTAATCCTATAATTCGGACATGTGTTCGTCTAATGGCTTCTAGGTCGAGTCTACCAGCTCAAACATAAATGAACACTGTAAATAATAATATATTTAATTACACATCTCACGATTTTTTTTTAATTTAATTATACACATCATGAAATTATTTAATTGTAACTACCACGATATTAATAATTATAAAAAGTCAAAAATACCCCTGTTTTTGGAATGTGGTAGTGACATCTTCTTAATTTTCATTTGTCATAATCATTATTTACAAATTCTTATAAAATCGTTCCTTAAACTGATTTACGCAACTCTTTATTGTTTCTTCCAATTCCATTATGTTATTCTTACATTTACTACTCAAACATATTAAATCTTTCAAACCCGATGTAATATCCTTGCCCACAATACAATCTAGAAATTATTATTCAAAGTAATCTTCTGTGTTCCCAATCCGAAATTATTATGAGCTCAACTTCTACTCCATTATTCTTTCTATATTCCATAAAACTCATCTTAATACAAAAAATGGTTTAACAACGATAGGTATTCAAGTTAGGGTGATCAAAGTAAGTTAGAAATAGATTTTGGCAAGTTTAAAGTAAGATTCTCAAGGGTTATCCTAGGAATCTCTCAAGAAATCCAAATTTGAGATTGAGTACTCTAATTTCTAGAATCTCTTATAATCCATCAACCATATTCTATCGCTGGCTCGCAACAGTACGACTAAACCTAGGTACTACCATGATATCGCAATAATTGCAAAGCCAGACCTGAATGGGCCACCATAAAAATGCGTCACGACCCGCTCCCGGATATTCGGATACGAGTACGTGAATACGTCCAGCCTATACCGTAGCATCGGCGGTAAAACACTGTCTAAACCTCAATGTAAAACATCTCCTGTGAGCACCCTAATTTTTATATAAGATTATTTTGGTAATTAGAAATTATTATTATTTATTTAATTATTTAATTTAAATATTTATTTGGCAATTTATTGAACTATAAAAACTCTTTGCCATAGTCTTGAGGCTTTTAGTACAACACTAGTCCTTACCTTCCAACCAACTTTGCTTACTAAACTTAGATGAGCCCAATTAGGCCAATGCATTGATTGTCATTCCTAAAATCATATTTCTATGCTTCGTTTTGGTTGTACAACTTTTGCAACATAAAATCTAAAAATTGACAATTTAGCACCTTACCGTTGCGTACGATTTTAATGCACAACACCAACCCTTTTCGTCCAACCAAATTCATATACATGATTCTAACTGGACCTAATATGACCATGTTAAGGGTTTAACATTCATTTAAATCTTTACATACTTTATAAATATCACATGGTTCGAATCCTAGTTTTAAATACCAAATTTTTATTTTTGGAAACCGAATCCTTGCATATCTTTTGTGCACCTTAATTAAATTAACATAATTAATTAAATAATGATTCCAAGGATTATTAGAGGCCTAACAAACCTTAATGGACCCTCAAACACACTTCTCTTCTGGGCCCAAATTAACTCCAAACAACCAACACCCATAGGCTCAACCAACTAGTATATATGTGTGTGCTCCTCTCATTTCCCAAAGCCCTAGATGCCCCCTCCTCCTTCATGAACTACCACAGGAGCTATCCCTCCTTTTTTACATGTTTTCTTCCTCCTCTCCCTTTCCCACACCTTTACGTACCCCCATTCACCTCTAGGCCATCGATTAGCCGACCCCTTTGCACCTGAAGACACCATTTTTGGCCGCCAGGGTATTGTTGTTGTTCGCAGCAGTAAAAATTCCTCAACCCCCTCGCCCCCAAAAATATATCTTCTTCATCTATTTTAAGTCTCCTAGTGCTCCATCGAGTTTCATGAAGTTTGGAGTTCGTTTGTTACTACGCTTGGCCAAAGTCGCAAAAAAGGTCCCTGCCGTAGTCTCCTACGTGTAAGTTTTTCAACTCCGATCATTTTCATATTTTTCATAAAATAAAAACTTGTCTAGAGCCATGTTAATTTTATATGTTGAATATAAATATTTTCATGCGTGTAAAATCATAATTTTATGTACGAAACTATCCCTAGTTGGTGAACAACCTAGACACGGACACGGTGCATCAATACTAGGTGTACTTCTTTGAAGGTTGCCATATTTTAATTATGTAAATAAATTCCAGAATTTAATATATTAAAATTATAGAATATTTAATTTATTATTTTATTATTAATGATATTTTGATTCTAATAGGGTAGTTGCATGCATAAACTACGTGGTGTAGTTGCCTAGAATAACTAGTTGTCGTTCGTAGAGACTTTTTATCATGCAATGATGTTGGGTTGGTTATTTTCATATATTTATAAATATTTTTAGAATATTAAACATATTAAATTTAGTATAATATATTGGTAGGATGTTAGTTAGAGATATTCCATGCATAGATAAGTAGAAATAGAAGGAGCTGTATACTAGTAAGCATATATTAGATAATTCACTTATAACACTTTGGAACCAAATAATAGGGTAATCCATATATGGTTAATTATTAATTTTTATGTTTGTATATGTGTTCTTGATTAGGAATTGGATTAAGACTTGAGAGCAACTTCGGGATCGTAGGCAAGATACCTTACAATATTTATTGTCAGTTTGCTTTTATTTCAGCATTTTATTTTATTGTTCTATATTTATTTTCATATAAAATGTGCGTCTAAGCTTGACTTGGATGCAAACGACGGTGTTCGTCGTCTTTTGTAGCTTTTTTTTATTTTATGCATGTTGACTTAGTTTTAGCAGACTACCTCCTATTTATGGGATATTTTTATATCTCATTTGACCTTGACACACACATGACACGATGTTTCATTATAGGGCACGAACTAGCGTACTCGACGAGCCATCGATATGTTTGGAATGTGTAATGCTTAGAAACATAACTGTTAGGATTAGTGTATTAGAGACTCATACAGTTACAACACTAGATATGTTGTGTATGCGATTTGGTCAGTGTGGGGATGAGGGGGAAGACAATCATTATGCGTATGAGATAGCCAAATCGGTGAGCCAAGTCTCCGGATGGAACTTGCTGTGATAATATTATATTATTAGATACCTTGTTATTATATGTACATGAGCCAACAATCCCACTCATACGCACGAAGGTGTCTTCGAAATTACACTTTAGATGGTTAGAAAATCCTTTGCATATTACTTACTACAGTTTATATATCTTGCTTCTATGTATCTTGTTACGTCCCTCTGAGGACCTGGTCCTTTTCCAGGTGTAGACGATCATGACTAATTGCAAAATAACGGATCAGGACTTGCTACTTCTTTCTCTTTCGAGGAGGCCTTTCCTTCGAGCCTCTCTGATCATTAGATGATGTAATTATTATGTTTTCTTTCATATCCTAGTTTGGTAGTGGATTTGTCTCCACCCAACTATTAGTTCTTCTTGACTATTTCATCCTTGGGACTATTCACGTAGCGGGGTGTAGGCCTTTTCATTATAATATTTAGTTTTTTTTTTTTGGTTTTATGGATGAGATTAGTATTGCCTGTGACTTATGACATTATATACCACTTTTGAATTATTATTCATAATACAGCGTACGTAAGTTATGATTTTCATATGTTGGAGTTGTCATACATACGGCTAACATGCTTACGTATTCCTAATCCTATGTATTTTTGGACTGGGACGTGATATCTCTACAATACAAGGTCAACTAGTATCACTACATATGCTCAATCACAGAATGTTAAAGGAGATATATAATAAAGCAAGAATAATCTAATCAACTAACTAATAGAATAAACTATGGCATAGTATTAACAGAAGAAATACTACCCTAGTTCTCCACAGTGGTCAACTCCAGGTCAGCGGTACATCAAGGCTGGTCTCAACTAGCATCATCTTGAAGTCCAAGAATGTGTGACATTGCATTCCTAAAAATATTATCTAGTCAGGATTGGAGTAAAGTACATAAACTAACAACAGTTCTATTAAATTGACAAAGACTATAAAATAGTAAGTAATAAAAATACAATATGGAAGTAATAGTGGAACAATAAGAAAACTAGTACACAGATAATCATATCACATGCAATAAGGAACTATAAATAAATAAGAGAATGACTGTATCAACATGTATAAACTAGAATAGAGGAATGAACAACTACTAAATGCCTTAAAATATTAGTTTATTATATGATCGGCTTGGGACAAGATCAGGCTCTACCATATATGATTTTCTATGCACAAGTACAGGTAACGAGATCAAGTCAATCAAGTATGATTGACTATGCACAAATATAGGTAAAGGGATCAGGCCAATCATATATGGGGAACTATGCACAATGTCACACCCATTTTCAGATTTGATATTTCTTGAATTTCTAGAATTCAATTTTCTTGATATTGTATTTCTGTTGTAATTGCATGATGGTTCCTTTCATTTATATATATTTTTGTCTGAAGAGACTACCCGAGACCAATAGAATACCCATTGGCATTGCCATCAACCTGGTTTAGGACCCACATGTAGACTGACACCTGGTTTGGTTCATCTTGGTTGACCCATGGCTAAACCATCCCCCTCTCCCCTTATATTTACATGAGAGTTTTCTCTCTTCTCCCTCTTTCTTCTTCATTTCTACTTTTCTTTTCCTCTTTCTCCTTCCTCTCTCCCTAGACCAAACCCTAACCCTAGAAGAGGTTGTGATCACTTGGACCGTGAGAGGTAGAGGCTAAGAAGCCACTCCAGGCAAGTACATCTTGCTCAAATAATAAAGCCATAAAATTTTAGATTTTATTTATATTATGTAAATTTAAAATATGTTTGATATAAAATATTCACCTTGATGTTCTCATCTAATTTAGTTCTTGGAGTTTTTGGTTTTGATGGATGATTTGGAGTAGATTTAAGGTTCAAGATTTTGATTTTTCATGGGTTCACTTTTGTTTCCTGGGGTTTGATCTCCCAAAACTTTGTGTTTTACAAAATTAATTAGCTCATAGTTTAGAGCACCATATTTTATGTAACTTTGATTTTTTCGTGCTTAATTTTGAGTCCAGCTAAGTTCAGTACTGAAACTTGATATCATACGTATACCAAAATGACTAATTGGAGAAGAAGAACAGTGCTCTGTGAAGAGTATGCAAGAGAACCTCTTTGGCATAGAAATAAGTATATTTCACTTTAGGCGCATTGGTGTGTTGTCCCAACTATTCATGCGTACTAATCATAATGCACTCAGTCTCCTAGCAAAAGTATGCCAGTCATACTCCTTGAGTCCGTGGCACACTTTCGAGAGGAAACCCAGTTGACGCACTTTGGTGCGTATTCAATCAAAGTTCTCCCTGGAAAACTAAGAAAAAGTGCGCCACAGTCAGTCAGCGCACTTTCTTCGTATTTGACGATCTGGCGTACTTTTCCTATGTTTCGTTAATCGGCGCACTTTTCTTATGTTTGGTCTGATCGTGCACTTTCTTACCTCTTTGTTTCCTTAGGGATAAAGCTTTGGTTGGTTTCTCAATTTCTGTATTATTGATTTGTGTGCTCCTCGACTGATGAGTTTCTTGACTGTCGAACTTTGACCTCGGATTGTGTATTTTGTCTTTTAGCTAGCTTTCTCACGCACTTTCTTTGAAAGTACGTCTTATTCTTGCCCGCACACTTTTGTCAAGTGCATCATTTTGGTTAACTTGACAAAATGTGCTACCCCTTTGTAGCTCGCGCACTTTCTTGCGAAAGTGTGTCAACCTCTTTCTGTGAGTTTGTGCGCCAATCTTGTTTCTGTGAGTTTATGCGCCAACCTTACTTCTATGTGTTTGTGCGCCAACTTGCTTTATATGCCTACTGTTTCCTGCGTACGTTGGGCCCTTTATTTGATTTAACATTTACATTGGTGTGGTTGGCCAAGTTATTCCCCCGCTCTCCAGTATTTGGGGTCTAGGACGTGACATTAACCTATTATATTTGGCATCGGGCAATCGAGTTTGAGTATTGCCCAATGTATTGCGTGTCGTGGATACGATAAGTTTGCCAGTGATAACTCATGAATATCTCGTACTCGTAACTCATCATTCTAGAAAGTTCTCGAGTGTCCACGACTCAAAAACTTAAAAAAATGATTAAACGAGATAAAAATTTGACTAGATCATTGGGAGGGAAGAATATTGCACTACTGGCTACCCCGATCTCCAAGGGCCCCATGAGGCATGTGACAACCCTGCTAGGCAAGGGTTCCATGACCTACCAAGTTTACGTGTGCTGAGGCACTACAAGTTGTTGTTATTGAGCTACGGTTCATAACATTATATCATGCCCCAGTCCCAAAATACATAGGACCAGGAATACGTGACATGCCAGCTATGCATTCGACCAGACTCTGGACTGACTCGAATACGTATAAGCTGTATAATATAAAGGGCACTATCTAAATATCCCATAAATGTAAACCTCTATGTCTCAATACATAATGAACAGAAATATACTAGAAAGAGCTACATGTGCTAAAGTCGGCCGCCCAATAACACACAAACTCGAATAGACTCGAGAAGAGATGAGTCTACAAAAACTAGGCTACCACAGCAGATAAATAATCAATATGAAATAAGTAACCATTATGTCGGTAGAAATGACATGAGTACCTGGTACAGTGCCTGCAAGACATGCCACTCCCTCAGCAATTCCAAATGCTCCATAATCGTCTATGCTGCAAAACTGGCAGGGGACCAGGTCCTCAGAGGGACGTAACAAGGTACAAAATACAGCATGCCAAGTATAACAGAAAGTACAAGTACAACGATAGGGTAATCTATCATAACCAAACAAGTGAGACATAGTTTAAAGACAATGTTCGACGCGTGGGCTGTCCAAAATAAAACCGTAGCTCCGAACACAGAGACACACGGGGCGTACCGTAGCTCCGAGCACAGAGTCACACGGGTGATACAACTACTCTAGAATATAGGATCACTACATATACATATATAAGTATGTACAGAGGAGCCCAAACGTCAAGTAACTGTCTTCCCCTTCCCAAGCGGTCAACGATGGAGCGCTGAACCTGATCCTCTATCTAACTGTCTTGACACATAGAAATAACTCAACAGACGCGACCCTAAGGTCGTCCCAGTCTCTGGTCATGATGTCAGTATCAAGATACAGGAATCTGGCACGATCACAGTGTATGAGTGTGTCCTGGGGTGTCGATATACTCAGGTACATACATCGAGGTGTTACGAACATCTAACATTCATTCTAAGACGTTACGATGAACGTCTTCACCAGGTTGTGATTCGGACGCGAAGTTTCGATCGTAAACAAAATACGTGCACAATGTATATAAAAAAACAATAAATATCTGTAATCTGAAATACAGGGTGGCAAGGTACACTTGCGTATGTCCGGCTGCTGGTGACGGGGATCCGGTACCACGTCCAAGTCCTCAGGTCCCGTAGTACCTAGAGATGAGATACAAACCCAAATCAATAATCTATCACACGTCAAACAGGGATGTGACACACATCTATACATAAGCTCAGTCTCAGCTACGACTCACAGGGATAAGATGCTAAGGGGGTTGACCACAGTTGACTATCGGTATGATACGTCAAATCATCTAGTCATCTGTACACTATCATCGACCAATCCTCATTCTTACCATATTTATCACGTGGTTCAGTAGTTCAGGTATGCTCATTCCTCGACAGTACTTACTTATTAAATATTCGGTCTTCCTTTTTACACCCATCATTATCATTTCACCCAAAATCACTGCTCACCCGTACAATTTAACATGTACATAAATCAATATGATAAACCCCAAATCTCAATGCCTATCATTTAAATCCATTTTATAAACTTATGAAGAACAATCCCTAAACTCACCTCCATAATTTAATCCTCATTAATTTGTTTAGCATTTTCCACCATGTAATATATATCCAGGATATTTATTTAAAATCAAAACCTACACCTCCATGCAAATCATCTAAAAATCATTTTAATTCATGTAAATAACAACCCTAACCTACATTAACCCTAATCAACATTAAACCTCATCATTAATACCACCATACCAACCAGACATATAGAACCCTAGCTAAAATAACTCACATTAATATATATAAATAAAAACCCTAGCTAAACAATAACACAAATCTGAATATAATCAAGAGAGGGGGAGAGAGAATCGACCTCAATGAGGTGGCATCGACCGGGGGTTGGCTGGAGAACAGCAGGTCAGCAGGGTGGTGGTGGAGATCGGATGCAATGGTGGTGGTGGAGTTCGGATGCAATGGTGGTGGTGGTGGAGATCGACTAAGGTGGCGGTGGAGGTGATGGTGCAAAGGTGCAGTTCGCCGGAGAACAATGGCTGCAGCCGGATGCAGTTGGCCGGAGAGAAATGGCTGCAGCCGGATGCAGTTGGCCGGAGAATAATGGCTGCAGCCGGATGCAGATGGCCGGAGAACAATGAAGTCAAGGGAAGGCAGTGCCGGAGCAGTGGAGTCGAGGGCTCGACGCTGGACGCGGCTCGTCGGAGCTGCGGGTTGCAGTACCGAGCTGCGGGGGTGTGGGCTCGACGCGGGGACAACGCCGGAGATTCGCGGGTTGCAGCAGGCCGGTCAGTGGCCTGAGCTGCGGTGGCTGCGCCAGAGAACACTGGCCGGAGCTAGGCTCGGGAGGGGGGGAAGCTCTTCAAAGAAGAAGAAGAAAGGAAGAAGAAGAAGGAAATAAATATGTAGGGGGCTCGGTTTTCAAAGTGGAGGAGAGAGAGAAGAGGGGGGTTTTCAATGTGCCTAGGGATTAGGGCCTGCATTGGGGAGAGGGGGAAAGGATATTTTATAGGGGGTTGTGTGGAGGATGGATGGTGGTGATGCTCCCAATTCAAATGAAGGGTTAGGATCTTACATGAAGGGAAATAGGTTTCTTCATGAAAAAAATAAGGGGGGAGATGGGTTGACTACGGTTAAAGAAGGGGTAGCCTCTCCATTTGGCCTTGGCCAATGAGGTGAGGACACCTAATGCAATAATTGCAACTAAGCCCCTTAAATTTGGGTAATTGCACAAACACATAAAATGATGCAAAAATTGTGGGGGGAATGGTGTTTAGTGTTTTGTAGGGTGAGAGGGTGTTGTGTGTTTGGCATGGGCTTAATTAAATAGACATTGGGATTAATTGGGGATTAAAATAGGATTAGTCAAAATTGGTATCCCCGAATTAATTAAAATTAAAGTGTCCCGCGCTTTTAAATTAAATAGGGGCACTCGGGGTCTAAATTTGGAAATGACACAAAGGTCAAAAATGATGTGGGCTTGGAGTCAGTCTTGGACCCTTAAGTTGGTCCGACTCAACGGGTTAAGTTGGTATCTCAAAATTGAAGGTAACGACATAGGTGTCCGACATGAAAATTAATTATGGAATTTTGGATACGGGAAGTTGTGCAATTAATTTAGGGCACAACGGATTTGATTTTGTGTGACGAAAAAGTCCAGTGCCTAAATTGGTGAGTCAAGTCAGAAGTATAATAGTCCGATAGAATTTATGGGCTGATATTGGGCTCCGAACAATTCAACAATGGTTTGGCAAGCCAAGGGTTTAATTAATAAATAACAGACATATACAACCCTACTCTAAACCTCAAACATCTGCTGCTAAACCAAAATTTTCCATCCCCTACCTGACTATCTATAGAATTAATTGAGGGGTTTACATCCTTCCCAACTTAGAAAAACTTCATCCCCGAAATTAAAAGTAAAGCACGATAATAGCTAAGAGAATTTAAAAACAAGCTAGTAATCAAATGTGATACATAAATTTGTACCTTGTGTAGCACCCCGTTCTCCCGGTGTCGAGAGCGCGGCTAAGAAACACAAGACAGTATCGTTCGATCGGGATAGATTGAAACAAGAACTCGTCCTCGTTATGGATTTATTTCTTCGAAATCGATTCCCATATTCAGTGGACCGTGCCCCCGGGATTGACTTAGCGGCAGAGTCAGGAGGGACCTCTCCGCTGCTATCTTTTATTGCCTCGGATTTCTATGTCGCTTGTTGCTTTCGTGCTTTGAGTTGGTTTTGGGATTTGTTTGTTTTCCTTGAACGATTTTGATGAATTTCATTATTTTCGTTCATTGAACTGCACTTCAATTCCGAGATTGGAAAGAGAGGAAGGAGTATTGATCAAGCTGTTCGTGATGCAGGTTGTCACGCCCCAGTCCCAAAATACCGTGGGACTAGACACGTGGCAATGGCCAGCAGTACGCACCGATGGACCAACTCAATATAATGGATCCATCAGGGCATACTTAAGCTGTAAAACAAGTCTACGACAATCATGGCACAACTAATCTCATCCACACAAGATATAAAATATGATCCACAGAATAAATAAGGAATGTAAATCATCAGCAAGTCTCACAAAGTACTTCGGGGAACAACCCGATAAATATCTAGTACAATGGTTCAACAGACCAGAAAGTAAATGACTGAAATAAATGCTAAAAACTGAGCATGAACATGGATGCTCAAGAGAAGTCTTCAGCTAAGACCTCGTCCTCAGATGGTGGTACAGCTCCTGGATCAGCTCCTGCTCCGGTCCCGTAAACCTCGGGATAAACTACGTCTGCAAAATCTGGGGACAAAATCCGGATCCAGGTCCTCAGGGGACATAGCAAGGTACAAGAAAGCTCATGCCAAATAAATACAGATAAGCAGTGCAGCAAATAAATAACTAAATGATCAATGGGTAAATATGTAACCATCTAAGTGAAATGCAAGTGAGAGTAACACTAAAACTCAGGCTGAAGCCACTACAAGCTCTGTGTCGGGGAGCCGGTAGCGGTAATAAACACGTAATGTGCCTAGCTCTGCTACGAGAGTCTGAGGCCTCATAATAGTAGTAGATAGATATATGAAACAGCCTGTAGCATGTGTGACTCTCCCCACCCAATGTAACCACGCATATCATGACCATAACGTCTCATGCCCATGTCAAGCGCGATCATAGCTAATGCAACAAGTCATAAGTATCTAAGAGTATAATGTCCATGTCCTGTATCCTATACAGAATCACCACGAATATCTCGGGAAAATCCTGTCTCATGAATAGTGTCAAGTGTCCTGGGTCATATGGTACTTGATAAGACAAGTACGAGAATAAAGTGTCACGAATGTCCATCTCTAGATGACTGTACCCAACACTGCGTACAGTGTCGGCACCCGACTGATAATCGGACGCTAAGTACGTCACACGGTCCTAGGTTGAGCATGCACAGCATTATAATAAAGCAAGGGAAATATATAACAATACTGTAGAGTTTGGCAAGGTACACTTGCCTGATGTTTGAATATCAACTGTCGTCCTGGTATCTGTGGATCCGGTAGGTACTACTCCAAAAGCTGTAATAAATATCACCAACAGTCTCAGAAGATGTCAAATAGCTGGAAATGCCTGTCCTTACGTCCAATTTGGACACAGGGACAAAAAGTTCATTTTCGGGCCAAAGCGGGTTCCACATGTGGGCCACTTTGCACCGAAAAGCGTGCCGAGGGTAACAGTCTCTAAATGGGACAAACTATGGGTCAAACAACTCTAAATGTCAATACGATCCCAACGGTATGTCCAAATTTGGATTCCGATGAGCCGAACATAATTTGGTCCAAAAAGTCAACTGTGGGGCCCGCCAATTGGCGATCTGGTCAACCGTCTCAGAAATGCGTGAAAATTGGGTCACAGGACCAGCGTGTTACCACGAGTCCAGTGGCGCAAGTTTCGTCGCAATCTGACAAGCGTGCACAAAATACTCGCGAGTTCCACAAAAGTGGCGACACGGAATTTGTTCGCGGATACGGCTTGATTCCGGCGCGCACACGCGTCCAAATCAGTCCCCACGAATTTTCACGTGTCCCGTTATGCTGCGTGCACCATTCGGTACACTTGGCACACGGCGGGGCGGTCCCGTTTGGCGGGGCGCGCTCCGATCTCCCACTTTTAGAAAACCGGAAAAAGTGGGTGCGCGCAGTTTTGTGACGACTACAATTTGGTCCACAGCAACTAATAGCACAAAGTTATAATACAGAAAATAAACTAGGTCATGTAATCTACAGGTATCAAAAAGAATCGTCGAATTCGGATCTCTGTGGTGGGAGATACGAACTCGACAATATGGGTGGTCATCGCAAGTTTCTGCGATTGCAGAATTTTGTCTGCTCGCGCTGACTTGGGCACTGTTTTTCACCTAGGGGCACATGTTTTCCGAGGTTGACTATAAAACAGATATTGGAGAGGGTTAAGGGAAGATCATACCTATGAAAACGGATCTGCGTTTGGTCGAGCGAGTCAACGGGAAAATGCGCCGGAGCGAAGGTGCCTCGAGTGGGAGACTGCAGTTCGCGATGTCGGCGTCGACGGGATGGTTGGATGGCTTGGGGAGGCTTCTCTGGCTGCGTGACGGCTCTAGATGGGAAGGGGAAGTCTGGAGTTTTAGGTTAGGGTTTTGGAGAGCTATTATATATATATAATATATATTAGGAGAGAGGGGGGGAAATATAGGTTCGGGTGAATAAAGGGTCGGCGGGTGAAGGCCATAGGGCGGGCTCCCCAGGTGCTGATGCATTGGCGCTGAAGCAAGGTTCTCACGTATATGGGCTTCTCAGCAACTTGCTGAGAAGTAGCAAGTCATTGAATGTTATTATTACAATATTACTATAAGTATATTACTATAAGTTATTATTATTATTATTATATTTAACGTTGGTAGTAACTTATTATTATAATAAGTAGTAACTTATAATAAGTGGCCGGCCAATTGGTATTTCTGCTTGGGTTTTCAAGTCAGCAACTATGCTGAAACAAAGTCCCCTTATAATAAGTAGTAACTTATTATATTATTATTATTATTATATTCTATTAACTTATTAAATTCTATCTTTTTTTCTTTCTTTCATTAAAATATATATACATATATATTTGTTTATATATATATATATATATATATATATATATATATATATATATATATATATATTTTCACACATAAGAATACCTTATATAATAGAGTATTGCACATCGTTAGGCTAGCAACTGCTCAAGGGGTCTCCTACATGGAATAAATTCCGAAAAATTCCTGATGGTCCCACAAGTCATCTAAGTGCCCGAACACCTAACATAAAAATTATTAAAAATCTATTTCTCCTATTTTGACCTAATTACTACAATTTAATTAATAATTAATAAATAAAGGGTATATACGATTATCTGGGAAGGGGTTTTACATTCTACCCAACTTATAAAAATTTCGTCCTCGAAATTAAAATTAAGTCACGATAGAATGCAATGATGGTATAAGATTTGCATTGTTTAAAATGCAAGGCTAGGTTTAAAGGGGTGGGCGATGTTGCACGTCGCACATCCCGAAGAAAAATCATGAAAAAAATCCATATGAGCGAAAAATAGGTTTCTTCATGTGTCATGTCCAATGGTGTGGACACATAAATGCTCTTTTGCATAAAAGCGTCCAACAATTGGAAAATTGCACAAAGATGAGAATTGGATGATGGGCATGTCTAGGACAAGGGTGTGAAATTCGTAGGAAGGCAGTGACTGGTGACTTGCTCCATTTATCGAAGCAATGGTAAGGTGCGTCAAGTGATATCATGTTGTAAAACTAAATAAAAATATCGTGTTCTATTTCTAACTGGACTCAGCTAACCTTAGTCTCACTAACTCAGCCAAGTAGGTCAAAATTTGGGTGAGGGGTTCACAATCTGCAGAACTTAAAATAATGTCGTCCTCAAAATTAAAATAAGGCAGAATCGGTTAATCCTTTATAGACAATAAGGCAAGTCAGTCACAATCTTTTTGCGATAACTGAAATCCTAATCATATCCATTGCAATCACTTCTAGGTTAATATGTCCACTGCTCCAATCAAAATTTTAATTCTTAATTCAATTCACCAAATTGAAAAATAATTTAAATGCAGTCCACCAATATTCAAGTCTGAAATTCTATATTTATCCTCTAAATTCGAATTGGTGACTCTACCTTCATTGTTCAAAAATTTAACTCTTGCACTTAAGGTATAAATATTGGGTCCTCAATATCAATTCATTGATCCTCATCATCTTAGTCATCCTTCTAACTTTCTCAAAATTACAATGGCTTGAACCTCTCCCAATCTAATCTTACTCGGAAAGAAATACCTCCCGAGTTGACAATGCACTACTACCCAACTTAGAATTTACCCATATATTATCTAAGACTACTCATCTAATAAATCTATGCCCCAACTCCTTTAATCATGTTATTGAATCCTCAAGTCTTTAACACCAAACATATAACCTATGATATTCCCTTAATCCTATATAGAAGGTCATCAATAATGCGACCGGCCTGTGGGGTGTATCTAGTACTGTCTATATATCAAACTTATACCCAGCACGAGGTTTCGTCATTCCGAAATAAGGGAAGACGAAGATCAATAATAAAGATTTCAAGGGTGAGGTAATAGAATAGAAGTATCGGGATCAAGGCGTTTAAGAATTCAAATGGAAATGGTCAAGTTGTTGTGGATTGAAATCCTATTCTGGTAAACCTTTGTTCGCATGCTCGTATTAGTACAGTTACGTAATCGATACGATATGCTCAGACATATCTAGAGGGCAAGTATACTAGTCAACTATATCTCAATCCACGTAAAGTAGTCGTGCGAAGAGCGAACCAAAATGCACTAAGGTTGATCAGACCGTAATACACTGATTCTGAATAGACAATTGTATTAATGTACCAGTCCACTAATACATATGTCATGAACAAGCTCGATAAAGAATAAGCTTGCAAAACTAGGCTATAGAATAGCAGCATAAGTCAAGTACAACAAATTTAAGTACGCTAGATGATGATGAAAGGAGGTACAAATTATTCAAGTTCATAAAACAAAACAAACAAGCAACCATAATAATAACAGACTCTCCAATCTCTACAGTCATCATACAACCTCCTTGTCCAAGTCGCTAGTCGACCAGTTAGGGGCAAGGACCTCTAAATTCTACAGTCTGAATTAAACACTATCTTCTAATGCAAGTCTAAAGTTGTGTCATCCTAGTTCACTTCATCAATGGGTCAATAGGGCTAGTTGGTACTATGTTGTGAGGCATACTACCCAACTTATAAAAGAATTAAACTAATACCGTGATCGTCTTAAGAGGATCCTACAAATAACCTTGCACATGTAAATAAAACAGAAACTCTTATTAGGGTATATGAGGAAGGATCTTGATACTTATTAGGGTCTCCTATTGCATTATATAGGTAAGGGTCACCTTAAGTCTTAGTCATAGCACTTACAAGCAAGTGTCAATGGTAAGGATAGAAGAGTTACTGGCCGTCAAGGAGGAAGGGTCTAACTTGTATCGAGGTGAGGGTATAAATTTCATGATTTAAAAATTAAGGGTTAATCATTGGTCACAATCTACAAAACAACTTAAACTTATCAAGTTCTAACTACCAAGCATAAAGATTTCACACTCAAGGCTACAACTATAAGCCTAGCAAACTATGAGCCTTTAACCAAGAATAAAATTACTTGGCCTACTATCCGAAGTGTCAGATGGCGCGAGTTGAAAGATGAAGAGAATAAACGTAATTAGCCGTCGCAAAATAGCGAGCGCTATGGTCGCGGGGAAACAATATATATAAAATAAAGATAGAGGGCTCTAGATAGCATCATGGTTCTCTAAGGGGAGTGGGGTGTTGGTTGCTATGTTCGGGGTATGATCAAGGGAGAAGTGTTGATTACATTCCTCTAGGCTTCCTAGGGTGCTGTCTACTAATTAACAAGACAATGATATAAGTTTATAATTCTCCACTACTTTCTAATTATGAAGATTAGGTTCAGTCCTAATGTTCAATATTGGTTCTCCATTGGTTCCTTAATACTAGGGTCAAACATTATGGTAAAACTTCTAACTATCTCTAGTAGTGTCTATACTACTCAAGTCTTCTTAATACATCAAGGGGTAATGGTATACCAATCTAAAGATAAGGAGTTCTAGGGTTCACTAGATATTCTAAACTTAGTGGTGTATCTATAATCTCGTTGTATTCTAAATAAGGGTGCTACTCTAATTATCCTCAAACAACAGGAACTTCTATATTCTGGGAGAAGGCTACACTTAAAGAACTATTAGGGAAGCACAGGAATCAAACATGATGCATTTGTTCGAAATAGAACAGAGAGTAGGAAGATGAATCATAGTCAATTGTGGATGAGATCCTATATTCTAGTCCTAGGTGCAGGCTGGTCCGGTCCCTAAGTTGAAACCGAACTATTTAGTCGTAGACCTGTATGGGCCACCACAAAAACCATGTCACGCCCCAGTCCCAAAATACCGTGGGACTAGACACGTGGCAATGGCCAGCAGTACGCACCGATGGACCAACTCAATATAATGGATCCATCAGGGCATACTTAAGCTGTAAAACAAGTCTACGACAATCATGGCACAACTAATCTCATCCACACAAGATATAAAATATGATCCATAGAATAAATAAGGAATGTAAATCATCAGCAAGTCTCACAAAGTACTTCGGGGAACAACCCGATAAATATCTAGTACAATGGTTCAACAGACCAGAAAGTAAATGACTGAAATAAATGCTAAAAACTGAGCATGAACATGGATGCTCAAGAGAAGTCTTCAGCTAAGACCTCGTCCTCAGATGGTGGTACAGCTCCTGGATCAGCTCCTGCTCCGGTCCCGTAAACCTCGGGATAAACCACGTCTGCAAAATCTGGGGACAAAATCCGAATCCAGGTCCTCAGGGGACATAGCAAGGTACAAGAAAGCTCATGCCAAATAAATACAGATAAGCAGTGCAGCAAATAAATAACTAAATGATCAATGGGTAAATATGTAACCATCTAAGTGAAATGCAAGTGAGAGTAACACTAAAACTCAGGCTGAAGCCACTACAAGCTCTGTGTCGGGGAGCCGGTAGCGGTAATAAACACGTAATGTGCCTAGCTCTGCTACGAGAGTCTGAGGCCTCACAATAGTAGTAGATAGATATATGAAACAGCCTGTAGCATGTGTGACTCTCCCCACCCAATGTAACCACGCATATCATGACCATAACGTCTCATGCCCATGTCAAGCGCGATCATAGCTAATGCAACAAGTCATAAGTATCTAAGAGTATAATGTCCATGTCCTGTATCCTATACAGAATCACCACGAATATCTCGGGAAAATTCTGTCTCATGAATAGTGTCAAGTGTCCTGGGTCATATGGTACTTGATAAGACAAGTACGAGAATAAAGTGTCACGAATGTCCATCTCTAGATGACTGTACCCAACACTGCGTACAGTGTCGGCACCCGACTGATAATCGGACGCTAAGTACGTCACACGGTCCTAGGTTGAGCATGCACAGCATTATAATAAAGCAAGGAAAATATATAACAATACTGTAGAGTTTGGCAAGGTACACTTGCCTGATGTTTGAATATCAACTGTCGTCCTGGTATCTGTGGATCCGGTAGGTACTACTCCAAAAGCTGTAATAAATATCACCAACAGTCTCAGAAGATGTCAAATAGCTGGAAATGCCTGTCCTTACGTCCAATTTGGACACAGGGGCAAAAAGGTCATTTTCGGGCCAAAGCGGGTTCCACATGTGGGCCACTTTGCACCGAAAAGCGTGCCGAGGGTAACAGTCTCTAAATGGGACAAACTATGGGTCAAACAACTCTAAATGTCAATACGATCCCAACGGTATGTCCAAATTTGGATTCCGATGAGCCGAACATAATTTGGGCCAAAAAGTCAACTGTGGGGCCCGCCAATTGGCGATCTGGTCAACCGTCTCAGAAATGCGTGAAAATTGGGTCATAGGACCAGCGTGTTACCACGAGTCCAGTGGCGCAAGTTTCGTCGCAATCTGACAAGCGTGCACAAAATACTCGCGAGTTCCACAAAAGTGGCGACACGGAATTTGTTCGCGGATACGGCTTGATTCCGGCGCGCACACGCGTCCAAATCAGTCCCCACGAATTTTCACGTGTCCCGTTATGCTGCGTGCACCATTCGGTATACTTGGCACACGGCGGGGCGGTCCCGTTTGGCGGGGCGCGCTCCGATCTCCCACTTTTAGAAAACCGGAAAAAGTGGGTGCGCGCAGTTTTGTGACGACTACAATTTGGTCCACAGCAACTAATAGCACAAAGTTATAATACAGAAAATAAACTAGGTCATGTAATCTACAGGTATCAAAAAGAATCGTCGAATTCGGATCTCTGTGGTGGGAGATACGAACTCGACAATATGGGTGGTCATCGCAAGTTTCTGCGATTGCAGAATTTTGTCTGCTCGCGCTGACTTGGGCGCTGTTTTTCACCTAGGGGCACACGTTTCCCGAGGTTGACTATAAAACAGATATTGGAGAGGGTTAAGGGAAGATCATACCTATGAAAACGGATCTGCGTTTGGTCGAGCGAGTCAACGGGAAAACGCGCCGGAGCGAAGGTGCCTCGAGTGGGAGACTGCAGTTCGCGATGTCGGCGTCGACGGGATGGTTGGATGGCTTGGGGAGGCTTCTCTGGCTGCGTGACGGCTCTAGATGGGAAGGGGAAGTCTGGAGTTTTAGGTTAGGGTTTTGGAGAGCTATTATATATATATATAATATATATTAGGAGAGAGGGGGGGGAAATATAGGTTCGGGTGAATAAAGGGTCGGCGGGTGAAGGCCATAGGGCGGGCTCCCCAGGTGCTGATGCATTGGCGCTGAAGCAAGGTTCTCACGTATATGGGCTTCTCAGCAACTTGCTGAGAAGTAGCAAGTCATTGAATGTTATTATTACAATATTACTATAAGTATATTACTATAAGTTATTATTATTATTATATTTAACGTTGGTAGTAACTTATTATTATAATAAGTAGTAACTTATAATAAGTGGCCGGCCAATTGGTATTTCTGCTTGGGTTTTCAAGTCAGCAACTATGCTGAAACAAAGTCCCCTTATAATAAGTAGTAACTTATTATATTATTATTATTATTATATTCTATTAACTTATTAAATTCTATCTTTTTTTCTTTCTTTCATTAAAATATATATACATATATATTTGTTTATATATATATATATATATATATATTTTCACACATAAGAATACCTTATATAATAGAGTATTGCACATCGTTAGGCTAGCAACTGCTCAAGGGGTCTCCTACATGGAATAAATTCCGAAAAATTCCTGATGGTCCCACAAGTCATCTAAGTGCCCGAACACCTAACATAAAAATTATTAAAAATCTATTTCTCCTATTTTGACCTAATTACTACAATTTAATTAATAATTAATAAATAAAGGGTATATACGATTATCTGGGAAGGGGTTTTACACAGGTGAACGAGCAGTAGGCGGCTTACGAGTGGAGTCTTGAAGTACCTCTTTCCTTCTTCCTTTCAACCATCTAAGTGAGTGGCTACCAACCCGATTAGCTAGCCTTGCTTCCAAGCTTCATACCCTAAAATCTTGTATTCTTCTTTGCCCCGATCAAACGATACCAAGTAATAATAAAAGATATCAAGATAAAAAGGGAATAGACTTAGGAATATTGCTTGTCAACTAAATTTGACCGAACGGTTCTCATACTGCATGCTAGTTCGTTTATAAATGTTTTATGAATTCTGCTAAGTATAGAACACATTGTATGCGCTTAATTGTTCAGTGAGGCTCTACAAAATAAATCACAAAATTCTGCTTGTCTTGTACTCGTGTTGCCTCAACTGCATGATCTGCTAAAATCAGTTAACATATCGTTCGATCACGGACAACTTGTGTACAAGGTTTTTGGTTCCTGCAGACGGTCGCCAGGTCACTGGGACTGATCTGATCCAGATAGAATGTCTGTATAGTCGTTTGTATCGTCGGAATGAGGCGTGCAGCGGGGGCTCGCCACCCGCCTTGCATACCCTTCTGTCCTGAGACTATAAATTGTCCTTCATGGTATTATGCCAGTGATCCTCTGTATATTTAAACCTGTTGCAACTAACTTGTGTCTTCGTGGCAGTGAAGGCATGGTAAGTATTGTGCAGGTGATTCAGACGGACAGGTAAAATCCATCGAACGGTGGCAAGTTCATTTCACTAAATTCTATATGCTGCTTACTTGTAAATAAACTAAGGCAAGATAGAAATCCACAAAATATGCATGCTTCATTAAAACAACGTGTTGATTGGTATAGTTCGGTTAGCTCGCCTTCACCAGTATGTTTTGACCTGCTGACCCTCGTTGAAATAGGTTCTCCGCACTAAGGCGAACCGAGCGAGGAGCCGAAGTCATCCTCCTGATCCAGTCCAGCTGTTGGCGCATCCTGATCGCGCCGCTTTTGAAGTACTTAAAGAAGAAGCTTGCAACTTTCCATACACAATGCAGCTTCGTGGCAAAGCCGTCCTCCAGCCCAGAGGTCTATACATTTTGAAGTTTAGTAAAGGGATGTAATGTACAGGACTGCTATCTCATTTTGAGTCAACACTTTTGTAAGCCCGTGC
The DNA here is from genome assembly GCA_036927795.1 of Iris macrosiphon. Classification (NCBI taxonomy): domain Eukaryota; kingdom Viridiplantae; phylum Streptophyta; class Magnoliopsida; order Asparagales; family Iridaceae; genus Iris; species Iris macrosiphon. The sequence goes on along the minus strand of JAYESA010000009.1, from coordinate 161,028,451 downwards.
GACAATCTAGCTGACTCGTTCAGGAGTTTGTAATAGATGTTCATTATCAATAAAGAGAACTTTTCCATGTTTCAAATCTGTGTTTCAATTTATCTGCGTACTCTGAATATGTGCTCGCTATGCAAATCTTAAAATCCTTGTGCGGGCGCAACCCCAGGCCCGCACGACGCTCACGATTCGGGGGACGCCTCAATGATTCTACGAAATCGGGTCGTGACATAATGGTATCAGAGCACAGATTCAAGTTCCTTAGACTCTCGCACTGGAAAAGTTCCTTTAACGATCAAATTCCTGTGCGAACTCTTAAACTCGCTAGGCCAAAATGAGATACGTTCATGCAATGAGTCCATAATACATTATGATTCTAATATAATTTACCTTCTTTTGAAGGAATGGCACCAGCGCAATCTGCAGCGCTAGCACCGAATGAAACGCAAGGCCAAGAAAGTAGTTCGGGCACTTTGGGAAGCTCTCGGAGCCAGCGAGGCATATCTCAAGTCGATCCGCTTGAGCAGATAATGCTAATGTTAGAAGCACAACGACAAAGAGATGATGCTCGCCAAGCCAAGTTCGAAAGGAATTTAGAGACCCGATTCTCAGTCCAACAAAAGCAGGTAGATGCCCTACAACAGATCGTTCAGACTTTGGCTTCCAACCATTCCGCGGCAACGCCAGCGACTCCGGTGGAACAGCCCATGCTTGAAGTAGAGACGCCATAAATTCCAAGGCCGAGGGACGTGACTGCCTTCGACTTTGGCCACTTCAAGAAAGTTTGCAACACCCCATTCAACGGGACTGAGGAACCAATTATGGCCCTAGATTGGCTAGCCGAACTTGAAGATCACTTCACTCTGCTAGAGGTCCCCGAAGAGAAGCGCGTCGCCTGCGCGCAACTTCAGCTCCGCCTCAACGCGCACGATTGGTGGAACGTGCATCGACGATCTCTCCAATTTGATTACGGAGAGGAGGCGATCTCGTGGACGACTTTTCGTGCCGCGTTTGAAGAGGAGTTTATACCCCCTCCAGTACAACGTCAGATGGAAAATGAGTTTGTGCAGCTGCAGCAGGGCACTATGACAGTTAAACAGTACTCTGCCGAATTTAACCGACTCTCCAAATTTACTAGGGCCTATTTACCTGATGTAGTGAGTCGAGCTAGAAGGTTTGAAGGCGGTTTGCGCCCTGCTATCCATGTGCACGTGGTCGTTAATCTGTACGGGATAATGCGTGAAGTCATGAATCACGCCCTATCACTTGAACCGCAGTATTCTCACGTTTCTACCGGTGCTGTGCATACCTACAATCACAAACGCCAAGGCAACGACAGAGGAAACACCGCTGCAAAGTGCCCTAACCACGGTGGTCCCCAAAGAGGAAACCCAGGGCCTTCATGCAATTTCTGTAAGAAATAAGGGCACACGGCCGATAAGTGCCACAAGAAACTCGGGCAATGTCTCATTTGTGGTGATTCAAACCATAGGATTCGAGACTGTCCAAATTATTCTGCCCAATATCATGTTCCCTAATGGTAAGCAATATTCCTAAGTTTTGGGATAAAACTTCCAATTGGTTGGGTAGGATGTAGCGCCCCGTTCTTCCGGTGCGGAGAGCGCGGCTAACAAACACAAGACGGTATCGTTCGATCGGGATAGATTGAAAGAAGAACTCGTCATCGTTATGGATTTGTTTCTTCGAAATCGATTCCCATATTCAGTGGACCGTGCCCCCGGGATCGACTTAGCGGCAGAGTCAGGAGGGACCTCTCCGTTGCTATCTTTTATTGCCTCGGATTTCGATGTCGCTTGTTGCTTTTGTGCTTTGAGTTGGTTTTGGGATTTGCTTGTTTTTCTTGAACGATTTTGATGGATTTTATTATTTTCGTTCATTGAACTGCACTTCAATTCCGAGATTGGAAAGAGAGGAAGGAGTATTGATCAAGCTATTCGTGATGCAGGTGAACGAGCAGTAGGCGGCTTACGAGCGGAGTCTTGAAGTGCCGCTTTCCTTCTCCCTTCCAACCATCTAAGTGAGTGGCTACCAACCCGATTATCTAGCCCTACTTCCAAGCTTCACACCCTAAAATCTTGCATTCTTCTTTGCCCCGATCAAACGATACCAAGTAATAATAAAAGATATCAAGATAAAAAGGGAATAGACTTGGGAATATTGCTTGTCAACTAAATTTGACCGAACGGTTCTCATACTGCATGCTAGTTCGTTTATAAATGTTCTATGAATTCTGCTAAGTATAGAACACATTGTATGCGCTTAAATGTTCAGTGAGGCTCTGCAAAATAAATTATGAAATTCTGCTTGTCTTGTACTCGTGTTGCCTCAACTGCATAATCTGCTAAAATTAGTTAACATATCGTTCGATCACGGACAACTTGTGCACAAGGTTTCTGGTTCCTGCGGACGGTCGTCAGGGCACTAGGACAGATCCGATCCGGACGGAACGTCTGTATAGTCGTCTGTATCGTCGAAATGAGGCGTGCAGCGGGGGCTTGCCACCCGCGTTGCACACCCTTCTGTCCTGAGACTATAAATCGTCCTTCGTGGTATTATGCCAGTGATCCTCTGTATATTTAAACCTATTGCAACTAACTTGTGTCTTCGTGGCAGGGAAGGCATGGTAAGTATTGTGCAGGTGATTCAGACGGACATGTAAAATCCACCGAACGGTGGCAAGTTTATTTCAGTAAATTCTATATACTGCTTACTTGTAAATGAACTAAGGCAAGATAGAAACCCACAAAATATGCATGCTTCATTAAAACAACGTGTTGATTAGTATAGTTCGGTTAGCTCACCTTCACCAGTATGTTTCGACATGTTGACCCTCGTTGAAACAGGTTCTCTGCACTAAGGCGAACCGAGCGAGGAGCCGAAGTCGTCCTCCCGAGCCAGTCCATCTATTGGTGCATCCTGATCGTGCCGCTTTTGAAGTACTTGTAGAAGAAGCTTACAACTTTCCATACACAATGCAGCTTCGTGGTAAAGACATCCTCCAGCCCGGAGGTCTATACATTTTGAAGTTTAGTAAAGGGATGTAATGTACATGACTGCTATCTCATTTTGAGTCAACACTTTTGTAAGCCCGTGCGGCAATCTAGCTGACTCGTTCAGGAGTTTGTAATAGATGTTCATTATCAATAAAGAGAACTTTTCCATGTTTCAAATCTGTGTTTCAATTTATCTGCGTACTCTGAATATGTGCTCGCTATGCAAATTATTAAAGCCTTGTGCGGGCGCAACCCCAGGCCCGTACGACGGTCACGATTCGGGGGACGCCTTAATGATTCTACGCAATCGGGTCGTGATACCTTGCTCCTCAAATAAATACGGGAAACGCTGTCGAATGGAATCCTCGTGCTCCCAAGTAGACTCGCCTGGGGAATGATGCTTCCATGCAACTCTGACCAGTCAAATAGTCTGCCCTCTCAAGGTCTTCTCACTGTGATCGAGGATCTCAACTGGCTGCTCTACGTAAGATAGACTGGGCCCGACTGTAATCTCCAAATAATCCAGTACGTGGCTAGGGTCTGCCATATATCTTCTCAACTGCGATACGTAAAATATGTCATGCACTCCTTCTAATGATGGAGGCAATGCAAGACGGAAAGCCACTTCGCCAAATCATTCCAAGATATCAAATGATCCGATGTACCTCGGACTTAGCTTGCCTCTGCCTCCGAATCTGATGGTACCACGAGTAGGCGATATCTTTAAAAGTATATGGTCACCCTCCTTGAACTCCAATGGTCTGCGGTGCGCATCTGCCCAATATTTCTGTCTGTCCTATGCTGCACGCAGGTGGCTCTGAATCTGCTTGACCTTCTCCACTGTCTTTGTCACCAACTCTGGACCAAGTATCTGACGCTCTCCCACGTCACTCCAACAAACTGGCGACCTATATTTCCTGTCGTACAGTGCCTCATAAGGTGCCATCTGTATACTAGTCTGGTAGCTGTTATTGTAGGAGAATTCCATCAAGTGTAGGTGGTCCTCCCAAGATCCTCCAAAATCAATCATGCACGCTCTCAATATATCCTCTAATATCTGTATCGTGCGCTTTGACTGGCCATCAGTCTGTGGATGATATGCAGTGCTGAACTTGAGACGAGTTCCTAGACTCTCCTGCATACTCCGCCAAAAATATGACGTAAATCTGGAATCACGATCCAATACGATGCTGACAGGCACTCCATATCTGTCTCATATACATGTCAGCTAATATCTTCGTGGACGGCCCAACTCCGAAGGGCAAGATATGTGCAGACTTGGTGAGTCTGTCTACGATAACCCAAACTGCATATTTCCCGCTAGGGCTCCGCGGGAATCCTGTGACAAAGTCTATGGTAATGTGTTCCCACTTCCACTCGGAAATGGGATGCAGCTGCAATAGTCCTGCAGTTCTCTGTTATTCAGCCTTGTCTTGCTGACATACTAAGCATCTTGCCACGAATCTCGCAATCTCTCTCTTCATCCTATGCTACCAGTAATATTGCCTCAAATCTCGGTACATCTTTGTACCCTCAGGATGAATAGAATAATCGAGCTATGAGCCTCGGTCATCAACTCTTGGCGTAGCTCGCCACTCAGAATGTATAGGCGATCTCCATACCTCAATGTTCCGTCTTCATGAATCATGAGTCCCGTTTACATGTCGGCCTCTGTCCTTTCTCGCAGTCATCTAAATCTCGTATCTGTAGGCAAGGCTGGCTTGATCCTCTCATTAAATGTGGACTGAACCTCAAGACTGGCCATCTGTCCGTCCATGCCTGGCAATACAATCTTAGTCCTGAGTTTCCTGAAAATTCTCTAACAACTTTCCGCTGAGTCGTCAAAAAATATACCATGGGCTTCCTGTTTAAGGCCTCTGCTACTACCTTCGCCTTGCCAGGGTGGTACTGCAACTCTATATCATAATCTGTCATCAACTCTAGCCAGCGCCTCTGTCTCATGTTGAGCTCCTTCTGCGTATAGACATACTTCAGACTTTGGTGATCTATATAAATCTCAACACGCTCTCCATAAAGGTAGTGTCGCCATAGCTTTAGTGCAATTATCACTGTAGCTAGCTCTAGATCGTGCGTCTGATAGTTCTTTTCATGAACTCTTAGCTGTCCTGATGCGTAGACTATCTATTCTATCTGAACATAACTCATTTTGCTGAGCTTGGCATACAACCTCTCATTTCTCAGCGTCTCCAACACGATCCTGAGATGTCTCTCGTGCTTCTCTTGGTTCTCGGAATATACCAAGACATCGTCGATAAATGCCACCATGAACTTATCTAAGTACTGCTGGAAAACACTGTTCATCAGGCTCATAAATACTGCTGGCGCATTGGTTAAACCAAACAGCATGACTAGAAACTCATAGTGCCCTTATTTCGTCCGGAAAGCCGTCTTTGAGATGTCCTCTCTCCGTACCTTGATCTGATGATAACTGGATCTGAGATCGATCTTCAAGAATACACATGCACCACTTAGCTGATTCAAATAATCATCGATGCGTGGCAATGAGTACTTGCTCTTTATCGCTACGGCATTTAATGCCCTGAAATTAATACACAAGTATACTGTCTCATCCTTCTTCGGCACTATTTAGATGGTTGCTTCCTATGGAGAAACACTAGCCCGACTGAAACCCTTGTCTAAGAGATCCTCTACTATGGACCTTCAACTCAACCAACTCTATCAGTGCTAGTTTGAAGACGAGAAAATAACTGGCTCGGCTCTGGGAGTCAACTCTTTAGCAAACTCTATCTCTCTGTCAGGTGGCCGGCCCGGAAGGTTCTCTAGTAACACATCCTCAAACTCGATATAATGCGGGGGTACACTGGTTCACCCTTTACATTGCGTGCCCCTAAGGTAGATGGGCCCCTTGCTCCTGGGCTCCCTAAAGAAACTCAACCCTAGGTAATCTGGTGGCCTAAAAAAAATAATGCAACCACGTCGACAATCCAGCGTCGCGTGGTATTGGCTCAACCAGCTCATGCTAGGACGATATCATCGTCTAGACTTTAACCTCAAGATAAATTCTCCTGTTCTGTTTTCAAAATCAATTCTCAAAAGAAAATGTTTCCTTGCCTAATGTATAATTTCTCTTCTCCTCAAGGTTTTTCCTAAAATTTTATTCCTCAAATTTCTTCTTTTCGTTATTCATCTCTCCAAGTCACATAGTACAATAATGATATCACCTAAGCACATACTAGAATTCTTGGAATCAGATCATTATCTTCCAAGTGAGAGCCTAAATTTTTATCTCCTATAGTCCATAATATCATTCCTGGTATCGCTATCATTTATAATAACTAATTCTTAGCATCGGGCTATGCACCTCCATAAATTATTCTAAGTTATGATCAACAATCCTTCCAGCTCCCAGTACTTCCAAGATCACTGCTATCTCAAGTACGAATAGGGTACTACTGGTTCCAATTCTCTTGCTACCCTTCCATACTAGTTCTAGAATTCAAAAGAACCTATCAATCTATCCTACTCAGGGTAACAATCTTCTCAGAGAATGTCATACGAATTCTGTCTTCTGTCGTCGGACTTCGATCTTCTTCTGGAGGAAAATCATCAGGCACAAGCATTCGTCTTCCCGAACAAAAGGGGATGAGAAACAATGATAACGAAATTGACAGAAATTGAACGATTACAAATTGGAAGTCCAAGGGCGATAATCACATACAAAGTGAGTTTTTAAAATCGATTATGGATTGAGATCCTATTCAACAATCATAATATCTATTCCTAATTTTTGCAGGCTCGCTTGGCACAGTCAGGTGAACAAGATGATTTAAAATGAACCTGCATGGGCCACCACAAAAATATGTCACGCTCCTGTCCCAAAATACATAGGACCAGGAATATGTGACACGCCAGCTATGCATTCGACCAGACTCTGGTCTGACTTGAATACATATAAGCTGTATAATATAAAGGGCACTATCTAAATATCCCATAAATGTAAACCTCTGTGTCTCAATCCATAATGAACAAAAATATACAAGAAAGATCTACATGTGCTAAAGTCGTCCGCCCAATAACACACAAACTCGAATAGACTCAAGAAGAGATGAGTCTACAAAAACTAGGCTACCATAGCAGATAAATAATCAATATGAAATAAGTAACCATAATGTCGGTAGAAATGACATGAGTACCTGGTACAGTGCCCGCAAGACATGCCACTCCTTCAGCAACTCCAAATCCTCCATAATCGTCTATGCTGCAAAACTGGCAGGGGACCAGTTCCTCAGAGGGACGTAACAAGGTACAAAAATACAGCATGCCAAGTATAACAGAAAGTACAAGTACAACGACAAGATAATCTATCATAACCAAACAAGTGAGACACAGTTTAAAGACAATGTTCGATACGTGGGCTGTACAAAATAAAACCATAGCTCCGAATACAGAGACACACGGGGCGTACCGTAGCTCCGAGCACAGAGTCACACGGGTGATACAACTACTCTAGAATATAGGATCACTACATATACATATATAAGCGCGTGCAGAGGTGCCCAAACGTCTAGTAACTGTCTTCCCCTTCCCAAGCAGTCAACGATGGTGCCCTGAACCTGAACCTCTATCTAACAGTCTCGATACATCGAAATAACTCAACAGACGCGACCCTAAGGTCGTCCCAGTCTCTGTTCATGATGTCAGTATCAGGATACAGGAACCTGGCACGATCATAGTGTATGAGTGTGTCCTGGGGTGTCGATATACTCAGGTACGTACATCGAGGTGTTATAAACATCTAATATTCATTCTAAGACGTTACGACGAACGTCTTCACTCGGTTGTGATCCAGACGTGAAGTATCGATCGTAAACAAAATACACGCACAATGTACATAAAAAAACAATAAATATCTGTAATCTAAAATACAGGGTGGCAAGGTACACTTGCCTGCGTCCGACTGCTGATGACGGGGATCCGGTACCACGTCCAAGTCCTCAGGTCCCGTAGTACCTAGAGATGAGATACAAACCCAAATCAATAATCTATCACACGTCAAACAGGGATGTGACACACATCTATACATAAGCTCAGTCTCAGCTACAACTCACAGGGATAAGATGCTAGGGGGGTTGACCACTGTTGACTATCGGTACGATACGTCAAATTATCTAGTCATCTGTACACTATCATCGACCAATCCTCATTCTTACCATATTTATCACGTGGTTCAGTAGTTCAGGTATGCTCATTCCTCGGCAGTATTTACTTATTAAATATTCGGTCTTCCTTTTTACACCCATCATTATTATTTCACCCAAAATCACTGCTCATCCATACAATTTAACATACACATAAATCAATATGATAAACCCCAAATCTCAATGCCTATCATTTAAATCCATTCTATAAACTTATGAAGAACAATCCCTAAACTCACCTCCATAATTTAATCCTCATTAATTTGTTTAGCATTTCCCACCATGTAATATATATCCAGGACATTTATTTAAAATCAAAACCTACACCTCCATGCAAATCATCTAAAAATCATTTTAATTCATGTAAATAACAACCCTAACCTAAATTAACCCTAATCAAAATTAAACCTCATCATCAATACTACCATACCAACCAGACATATAGAACCCTAGCTAAAATAACTCACATGAATATATATATATATAAACCCTAGCTAAACAATAACACAAATCTGAATATAATCAAGAGCGGGGGAGAGAGAATCGACCTCGATGAGGTAGCGTCGACCGGGGGTTGGCCGGAGAACAGTAGGTCAGCAGGGTGGTGGTGGAGATCGGATGCAATAGTGGTGGTGGAGTTCGGATGCAATGGTGGTGGTGGTGGAGATCGGCTAAGGTGGCGGTGGAGGTGATGGTGTAAAGGTGCAGCTCGCCGGAGAACAATGGCGGCAGCCGGATGCAGTTGGCCGGAGAGAAATGGCTGCAGCCGGATGCAGTTGGCCGGAGAACAATGAAGTCGAGGGGAGGAAGTGCCAGAGCAGTGGAGTCGAGGGCTCGACGCTGGACGCGGCTCGTCGGAGCTGCGGGTTGCAGTGCCGAGCTGCGGGGGTGTGGGCTCGACGCGGGGACAGCGCCGGAGATCCGTGGGTTGCCGCAAGCCGGTCAGTGGCCTGAGCTACGGTGGCTGCGCCGGAGAACACTGGCCGGAGCTAGGCTCGGGGGGGGGGGGAAGCTCTTCAAAGAAGAAGAAGAAAGGAAGAAGAATAAGAAGAAGGAAATAAATATGTAGGGGGCTCGGTTTTCAAGGTAGAGGAGGGAGGAGAGAGAGAGGAGGGGGTTTTCAATGTGCCTAGGGATTAGGGCCTACATTGGGGAGAGGAGGAAAGGATATTTTATAGGGGGTTGTATGGAGGATGGATAGTGGTGATGCTCCCAATTCAAATGAAGGGTTGGGATCTTACATGAAGGGAAATAGGTTTCTTCATAAAAAAAATAAGGGGGGAGATGGGTTGACTACGGTCAAAGAAGGGGTAGCCTCTCCATTTGGCCTTGGCCAATGAGGTGAGGACACCTAATTTAATAATTGCAACTAAGCCCCTTAAATTTGGGTAATTGCACAAACACATGAAATAATGCAAAAATTATGGGGGAATTGGTATTTGGTGTTTTGTAGGGTGAGAGGGTGTTGTGTGTTTGGCATGGGCTTAATTAAATGGACATTAGAATTAATTGGGGATTAAAATGAGATTAGTCAAAATTGGTATCCCCGATTTAATTAGAATTAAAGTGTCCCGCGCTTTTAAATTAAATGGGGGCACTCGGGGTCTAAATTTGGAAATGACACAAAGGTCAAAAATGGTGTGGGCTTGGAGTCAGTCTTGGACCCTTAAGTTGGTCCGGCTCAACGGGTTAAGTTGGTATCTCAAAATTGAAGGTAACGACACAGGTGTCCGATATGGAAATTAATTATGGAATTTTGGATACTGGAAGTTGTGCAATTAATTTAGGGCACAACGGATTTGATTTTGTGTGACGGAAAAGTCTAGTACCTAAATTGATGAGTCAAGTCAGAAGTACAATAGTCTGATGGAATTTATGGGCTGATATTGGGCTCCGAACAATTCAACAATGGTTTGGCGTGCCAAGGGTTTAATTAATAAATAACAGACATATGCAACCCTACTCTAAACCTCAAACATCTGCTGCTAAACCAAAATTTTCTATCCCCTACCTGACTATCTATAGAATTAATTGAGGGGGTTTACACATTATGTATTTCAGTATATGCATTCCAGTATATGTTCCAATTATGTTTCAGTTTCAGTTTATGTTACAAGATAATTTTCAGATAAGTTATGTTTACAAAACTAGTTTTATTTATAAAATCTCTTTATATTTTCAAAACCAATCTTATTTACAAAATTCATTTATATTTCCAAAAACCAGTTTATGACTGGATTGTGTTGTGTTATGCTATAAGTTATCTGCTTTAGTTCTTTATCTATAATTGTTGGTGATGTTCACTATAAGTACTAGACTAGCGTACCCTTGGCCATCCGGGTTGACTGCAGTGCCGGTGGTAGCGATATTCTTCAAAACATGCATTTGTTAGTGACTAAGTTTGTGATAACCCTAGTTAATTAGTTAATTATAGTAAGCCGTAGGCATGTTTGGTCATGATATGTTGTTTGCCTTGTCTGACAAGATCGCCCTGTTATATTTTTTATAGTTAGTTTGTTATCAGTGCACCAGTCCTTATAGTTATTTTATCGAGACGAGTACAGTAGTACCGTACAAAGCTCGTCCCGCATTTATTTAGTTATTCGTTTATCTCTTATTTCTGCTGATTGTGGTTTTGGTTAACACCTTGAGCACATTTGTGGTACTTGTTGCTTAGGGTTCTGACCCCACTAGTTTTGCTTGGCCAGATTTACTCGAAAAGAACCAGGATCCTCCGTACTTCTAGTAAGATGGCTCGAACTCGTAGGACTGCGGCCGAAGCTTGCGGGTAGTTTTTGTAAACCCCCAGATTTTGTAAGAATTTTAAATCTTGGATTTTCCCTAATTTTCTGGAATTTTCTGGGAATTTTTCTGTAATTAAAATCAGGGTTTTTAATTATTAAATGATTTTTATTTGTTAATAAATAATATTAAAATATCATGAAAATAACATTTTTGGGTGTAAAATGAAAAATTGGACTTAGGGTAATTTTTCTGGATTTTTCTGGGCCTCAGACCTATTTTTAAATGCCTGAAAACTATTTAAATTAATTAATTAATTAATTATTTATTTATTTATTTATTTATTTATTTATTTACTTTATTATTATTATTAATTTTTTTTTCTGCGGGCCGCCCTGGCCCATTGGGCCGCGGCCCGGCCCGTTAGCCTCAGCCCAGACCCTACCCTATCGGGTCGGGTCGGGTTCAACCGAACCCGACCCGCCCGAGACCCGACCCGCACGACCGGTTCCCCTTCTCCCCTCTTCCCCGCGTCTCCCGGCGAAGCCGCCGCCTCCGGCCACGTGGCGCTCCGTCCGGCCACCTCGCCCGCTCCGCCCGGCCACCTCGCCCACGTCGACCGCCTCCCTCGGCCAGCAACCCCCGACCACCGCCTATATAAACACCCTCCTTTCCTCTTCTCCGGCAAACCCTAGACCGCCGGCCGCCCCTGAACTCCACCACCTCCGCCGTTCACCGTCGACCCTCGCCGTGCCCAGCCCCGCACCGCCAGCGCCTCCCTCCTCCCGCCTCCGGCGTCCGGCCAACAGCAGCAACAGCAGCAGCAGTCGCCCCCGCCAGCCGCGGCGCCGCCCGACCACCGCGCATCCGTCGCGCCTCCGCCCCGTCCCCGGCGAGCAGCCCTCGGCCCCCCAGCGCGCCTCTCCGGCCATCCCCCGCCGTCCACGACCGGATTCCGACGAGAACCCTAACCCTAGCCCTAATTCCCAATTTCCGTGTCCGACACGAGTCGGACACGACTCGACCCTGATTTTCGGGTCCCCTTCAGGTGCGTGTAACTTTCGCCTCGTAGCTCTGTTTTCGATTCCGCAAATTGCGTTGTGAAGCCTGTATGACCCTCTCGGTGTCCGGATAAACTGTTTGGGGTATCGCGTCCTGTGGTGATCGTACACCGCGATCCAAAAACAGGAAAAACCAGACCCTGTTTCACCCCGGAACTGAGTACGCCCTGCCAAACAGGACGACTTGGTCGCGTGCGGTCTTCACAGATACGTGCGCACCGTCGATACGGACGTGTGAGAATTCGCGGAAGCTGATTCGGGTGTGCGTGCACACCGGAATCAACGCGTATCCGCGGACATCGCCCCGTATCCGACCTTTCTGTAATTCGCCCTAACTTCTTGTACACTCGTCGGATCGAGACGAAACTTGCGCCATCGGACTCGTAGCGATACGCTGGTCCTGTGGGTCAAGTTTGGTTCGATTCTGAGAACGTTGACGAAATCGCGTGTCGTGGGCCCCACAAGCCCCGCTCGACGGACGATTTTGTGTTCGACTCATCGGAATCCAAATCTGGAAGTTCCGTTGGGTTCGTATCAGCGTTCCTGACCTGTTGACACTACGTTTGGTGAATTTGGAGACCTTTGACCCGGACACATTTTTCGGTGCAAAGCGGGCCCACTGGCGGACCCCGTTTTGACCCGAAACTGCCGTTTTTGCCCTTGTCTCCAAATTGGACCCAAGGACAGGCATTTCTAGCTATTTGACATCTTCTGAGCGTGATGGTAATATTTATTTTAGCATCTGGGCTCATCTCTGGATATTTCCCCAAGTACAATTAATTGGATCCAAACAACAGGCAAGTACCTGCACTTCAAGTTTATTCTTTATATTGTGATAATTAATTCCTTGCTCTACTAGTACCATTGGATGTTTACACGTAGTGTTAGAATCTGGATTTCATGTCTTGAATACTGGATTTCATGTCTTGCTTTCGTGTCGGGTGGGAGAATACTGAAAGGCATGTAGTTTACCCTGACCCTTGCCATGATTAATAGCTGTTGGTACACAACTGTCCATCAGCCGGATCTCGATTATTCCTGTTTAATAGCCGTCTATGACGGCCGGTTTAACCCTATAAACCCCTACATGCCAACTAGGTATTCTAAATACACAAGTTCACACACATAGTTTCTTGTCTTGTTACAGTTCCTATTGTCTGGTTGTAATTCATTTTCCTGTCACCTTGTTCCTGTTTTACTCATGTCCCTGTCTTACAGCAATTAACACTTAGTTATTGTTACTATTTATTTATACATATCCTCAACATGATACCTGTCAGTTCTTTTCTACTTGTCATAAATATTTAGTTTAATCTTTGTTGTGCATTGTGTACTTTGCTCCTTTCCTGACTGGATCCTTTGTTTTAGGCGATGATGAGGACTTGCCCCTACCTGTTATGCCACTATGAGTTAGCAGGTGACCCATATGAGGAGCCAGTTCCCACCCAGGAGGCTACTTCTGCAGAGTAGTTAGCAGTAGCTGCTTATTTATTCCTTTCAGCACATACTCGGGTTTGTCCCCGATTTATCTTCTGGCTTGTATTAACTGTGGATTTGGTTGTCACAGATTAAATGTTATAAAATCTTAGCATTCCTATTTCCTGTGATTATTCTTACATGTTCATTATTGTGGATGAGATAGATACTTATTGACCCCAGAAATGACCTAGACAGCGTACTACCGCCGACACTGCGGCGTAGGCTGGACGTGCCCACGCACTCGTGCCCGAATAACCGGGTGCGGGTCATGACACGTTTTTGTGGTGGCCCATGCAGGTCAACGACTAAGTTGTTCGGTTTCAACCTAGGGACCGAACAGGCCTGCAATAAGATTGAGGATTTTAGGAAAAGCTCATCCACTTAATTGAATCGTTCTTGATATTCATATCGGCTTCGAATCATTTTATTGACTTGCATCCTGCCTTGATTCCTGTGCGCTTTTATCGTTTATTTTCTGATGCAGAGTAAAGGATCTACCAGAAAGCGACGAAGTTCCTACAAGATCACTACGAGATGCTCTACCAGCATGACCGTGGAGAACGCGCAGACTCTTGGAGTAGTTAATGCGCGTAGGTGATTTATAGATACCGTTCCTAGTATTATTTAGCTCGTGCCCATTGGTTCGTGACCTCAGCCCCAACCTAGTAATTTTGGAAACTTGCTAATAACCTGGTATGCCTTTGTATTTGATAACTGTAGAGTTTGTAGAATCTTTTGTTATTTTGCTTAATGTAGGTTGTTTGTGAACTTAAATAATTTGTATCTTCTTTCATCACCATCTAGCGCACTTTATTTTGCTGTGTTTGACTTATGCTGCTATTTTATAGCCTAGTTTTGCAAGCTTATCCTTTTATCAAGCTTGTTCATGACATATGTATTAGTGGGTCGACACACTAATACAATTGTCTATTCAGAATCAATATATTACGGTCTGATCAACCTTAGTGCATTTTGATTCGCCCTTCGCACTACTTGCGTGGATTGAGATATAGTTGACTAGTATACTTGCCTCCTAGATATGTCCGAGCATATCGTATCGATTACATAACTGTATTAATACGAGCATGTGAATAGGAATTACCGAGATAGGATTCAATCCACCATCGCTTGACAACTCACACCTGAATACCTTAAAATGCCTTGACCCCGATATTTCTTTTCTATCACCCCACCCTTGAACTCTTTATTATTGATCTTCGTCTTCCTTTATTTCGGAAAGACGAAATCTCGTGCCTGGTATAAGTTAGTACATAGGTAGTACTAGATATGCCACATAGGCCGATCACATACTTGGGGATTAAACTTTCGTAATTGAGGACATATCATATGTGACATGATCGGCGTTGAAGTTCGAAGATTGAATGACGTAGGTAAGCATATTAAGGAATATTTTTCTTAAGGTATATAGTCTTTTGTGATGAATGGGTAAACTCTAAGTTGGGTAGCTATGCATTTGTCAACTCGAGAGGAATGTCCTTTGAATCGTGACCAAGTAAGGTCAGATTGGAAGAAGCAAGCCATTATAATTTTGAAAATTTAGAGGAGTGACTAAAATGATTAATGAATTGATATCGAGGACCCAATAAGTGTATCTTGGATACATGATTTAAATCTTGAATAATGAAAGTAAAATCGTCAATTTTAATTTAGGGGATATACGATTCAGACTTGAACAGTGGTGGACTACACTTAAATTATTTTTCAACTTGATGATTTGAATTACAAATTAAAATTTTGATGGTTGGACTAACTAGTTGGATTATTGAGGAGATGAATTAAATTTAAAAAGTTGAAGCATACGAGTGAATGGGAATACTAATGGACTCGAATTACTTCCAGAAGAAATTACGATCGTGAGGTAAATTCATAAGCATGTGCAAATCTGGAAGATGCTATATGGACTTAGTCTAAAATCTGCCTGTGGGTAATTTGAGGAAGTAAGAAGTGATAGCCATAGGTTGAATTCTTGATGGGAACAAGTAGTCATCTTAAACCATGAAATGATTACAGTGGATATGATAGGGATTCTAATTATCGCAAGGAAATTGCGATTGATGTACATGAAGGTTTAATCGAGTATGGCTTAATTTTAAATTTCGAGGACGAAATTTTTATAAGTTGGGTAGATTGTAAACCCCCAGATTTTGTAAGAATTTTAAATCTTGGATTTTCCCCAATTTTCTAGAATTTTCTGAGAATTTTTCTGTAATTAAAATCAGGGTTTTTAATTATTAAATGATTTTTATTTGTTAATAAATAATATTAAAATATCATGAAAATAACATTTTTGGGTGTAAAATGAAAAATTGGACTTAGGGTTATTTTTCTGGGCCTCAGACCTATTTTTAAATGCCTAAAAACTATTTAAATTAATTAATTAATTATTTATTTATTTATTTTTATTATTATTATTATTTTTATTATTTTTATTTTTTTGCGGGCCGCCCTGGCCCATTGGGCCGCGGCCCGGCCCGTTAGCCTCAGCCCAGACCCTACCCTATCGGGTCGGGTCGGGTTCAACCGAACCCGACCCGCCCGAGACCCGACCCGCACGACCGGTTCCCCTTCTCCCCTCTTCCCCGCGTCTCCCGGCGAAGCCGCCGCCTTCGGCCACGTGGCGCTCCGTCCGGCCACCTCGCTCGCTCCGCCCGGCCACCTCGCCCACGTCGACCGCCTCCCTCGGCCAGCAACCCCCGACCACCGCCTATATAAACACCCTCCTTTCCTCTTCTCCGGCAAACCCTAGACCGCCGGCCGCCCCTGAACTCCACCACCTCCACCGTTCACCGTCGACCCTCGCCGTGCCCAGCCCCGCACCGCCAGCGCCTCCCTCCTCCCGCCTCCGGCGTCCGGCCAACAGCAGCAGCAGTCGCCCCCGCCAGCCGCGGCGCCGCCCGACCACCGCGCCTCCGCCGCGCCTCCGCCCCGTCCCCGGTGAGCCGCCCTCGGCCCCCCAGTGCGCCTCTCCGGCCATCCCCCGCCGTCCACGACCGGATTCCGACGAGAACCCTAACCCTAGCCCTAATTCCCAATTTCCGTGTCCGACACGAGTCGGACACGACTCGACCCTGATTTTCGGGTCCCCTTCAGGTGCGTGTAACTTTCGCCTCGTAGCTCTGTTTTCGATTCCGCAAATTGCGTTGTGAAGCCTGTATGACCCTCTCGGTGTCTGGACAAACTGTTCGGGGCATCGCGTCCTGTGGTGATCGCACACCGCGATCCAAAAACAGGAAAAACCAGACCCTGTTTCACCCCGGAACTGAGTACGCCCCGCTAAACGGGATGACTTGGTCGCGTGCGGTCTTCACAGATACGTGCGCACCGTCGATACGGACATGTGAGAATTCGCGGAAGCTGATTCGGGTGTGCGTGCACACCGGAATCAACGCGTATCCGCGGACATCGTCCCGTATCCGACCTTTCTGCAATTTGTCCTAACTTCTTGTACACTCGTCGGATCGAGACGAAACTTGCGCCATCGGACTCGTAGCGATACGCTGGTCCTGTGGGTCAAGTTTGGTTCGATTCTGAGAACGTTGACGAAATCGCGTGTCGTGGGCCCCACAGGCCCCGCTCGACGGGCGATTTTGTGTTCGACTCATCGGAATCCAAATCTGGAAGTTCCGTTGGGTTCATATCAGCATTCCTGACCCGTTGACACTAAGTTTGGTGAATTTGGAGACCTTTGACCCGGACACGTTTTTCGATGCAAAGCGGGCCCACCGGCGGACCCCGTTTTGACCCGAAACTGTTATTTTTGCCCTTGTCTCCAAATTGGACCCAAGGACAGGCGTTTCTAGCTATTTGACATCTTCTGAGCGTGATGGTAATATTTATTTCAGCATCTGGGCTCATCTCTGGATATTTCCCCAAGTACAATTAATTGGATCCAAACAACAGGCAAGTACCTGCACTTCAAGTTTATTCTTTATATTGTGATAATTAATTCCTTGCTCTACTAGTACCATTAGATGTTTACACGTAGTGTTAGAATCTGGATTTCATGTCTTGAATACTGGATTTCATGTCTTGCTTTCGTGTCGGGTGGGAGAATACTGAAAGGCATGTAGTTTATCCTGACCCTTGCCATGATTAATAGCTGTTGGTACACAACTGTCCATCAGCCGGATCTCGATTATTCCTGTTTAATAGCCGTCTATGACGGCCGGTTTAACCCTATAAACCCCTACATGCCAACTAGGTATTCTAAATACACAAGTTCACACACAGTTTCTTGTCTTGTTACAGTTCCTATTGTCTGGTTGTAATTCATTTTCCTGTCACCTTGTTCCTGTTTTACTCATGTCCCTGTCTTACAGCAATTAACACTTAGTTATTGTTACTATTTATTTATACATATCCTCAACATGATACCTGTCAGTTCTTTTCTACTTGTCATAAATATTTAGTTTAATCTTTGTTGTGCATTGTGTACTTTGCTCCTTTCCTGACTGGATCCGTTGTTTTAGGCGATGATGAGGACTTGCCCCTACCTGTTATGCCACTATGAGTCAGCAGGTGACCCATATGAGGAGCCAGTTCCCACCCAGGAGGCTACTTCTGCAGAGTAGTTAGCAGTAGCTGCTTATTTATTCCTTTCAGCACATACTCGGGTTTGTCCCCGATTTATCTTCTGGCTTGTATTAACTGTGGATTTGGTTGTCACAGATTAAATGTTATAAAATCTTAGCATTCCTATTTCCTGTGATTATTCTTACATGTTCATTATTGTGGATGAGATAGATACTTATTGACCCCAGAAATGACCTAGACAGCGTACTACCGCCGACACTGCGGCGTAGGCTGGACGTGCCCACGCACTCGTGCCCGAATAACCGGGTGCGGGTCGTGACAGTTTTTCTTTTTCCACCTGTAAACCCCCTAATTTTTTTTAAAATTTTCAAAACTGGATTTTTCACAATTTTCTGGAATTTTCTAGGATTTTTCTGTAAATTAAAAATAGGGTTTTAATTATTCAATGATTTTTTAATAATAATAAAGATATTAAAATATTATGAAAATAATATTTTTGGATGTAAAATAAAAAACTGGACTTAGGACAATTTTTCTGGAATTTATCGGACCCCGGACCTATTTTTAAATGCC
This sequence comes from Iris macrosiphon, assembly GCA_036927795.1. Classification (NCBI taxonomy): domain Eukaryota; kingdom Viridiplantae; phylum Streptophyta; class Magnoliopsida; order Asparagales; family Iridaceae; genus Iris; species Iris macrosiphon. The sequence goes on along the minus strand of JAYESA010000009.1, from coordinate 161,009,860 downwards.
TAAAAAGTATTTACCTATTAATTAATTAATTATTAAATTAATTACTGATTTTATTATATTATTATTATTATTTTTATTATTATTATTAATTACCCTCAGCCCGCGGCCCATTACCTAGGCCCAGCCCAGCCTAACCCGGCCCGTGGGCTACCGGGTCGGGTCGGGTCGGTCAGACCCGAACCCGCACCCGCCCGACCCGCAAACCCACGAACCCAGCCCCCCACTCGCCCGCGTCGTACGCCGCCCCGCCCGGTGCGCCGCCCGCTCCGGCCGGCCCCTCACCGCCACGACCGCCCTCGCCCCGCCTCTCTCGGCCCGCCTCGCGCCGCTACTACCCTATTTAATCCCCCGCCGTCTCCAGTTCCACGAACCGCCACCGCCACCACCCGCTCAGCCGCCTCGCCGCCGTGCCCAGCCCGCCGGACCTCTCCGCCGCGTCCACCGCCTGCACGACAGCCCCCTCCTCCTTCTTCCTTCTCCCCGCCCGTCGTACAGCCGTCGACGACAGCCGCCCGCAGCTCGCAGCAACTCGAGCAGCCCGCGCCGCCTCCAGCGCCGCCGCCTCCGCCCGAGCGACGCGCCGCCCTCCACCGCAGCTCCCCCGGCCGGCCTCCCCCGCCCTGGGCCGCCGCAGAGCCGCCGGAGCTCAGCCGAGTTCCCAAACCCTAACCCTAAATTGAATTCCTGTGTCCGACCGTGTCGGACACGTGTCGGACACGATCGAGTTCGGGTTTTTCGGGTCCCCTTCAGGTGCGTGTAACTTTTTGCTCGTAGCTCCGTTTTTGATTCCGCAAATTGCGTTGCGAAGCCTGTATGACCCTCTCGGTGTCCGGACAAACCGTTCGGGGCATCGCGTCCTGTGGTGATCGCACACCGCGATCCAAAAACAGGAAAAACCAGACCCTGTTTCACCCCGAAACCGAGTACGCCCCGCCAAACGGGACGACTTGGTCGCGCGCGGTCTTCACAGACACGAGCGCCTCGTCGATACGTACGTGTGGGATTTTGCGGAAGCTGATTCGGGTGTGCGTGCACACCGGAATCAACGCGTATCCGCGGATATCGCCCCGTATCCGTCTTTTCTGCAATTCGACCTAACTTTGTGTACACACGTCGGATCGAGACAAAACTTGCGCCATCGGACTCGTAGAAATACGCTGGTCCTGTGGGTCAAGTTTGGTTCAATTCTGAGAACGTTGACGAAATCGCGTGTCGTGGGTCCCACAGGCCCCGCTCGACGGACGATTTTGTGATCGGCTCATCGGAATCCAATTCTGGAAGTTTCGTTGGGTTCGTATCATCGTTCCTGGCCTGTTGACACTAGGTTTGGTGAATTTGGAGACCGTTGACCCGGACGCGTTTTTCGGTGCAAAGCGGGCCCACCGGTGGACCCCGTTTTGGCCCGAAACTGCCGTTTCTGCCCTTGTCTCCAAATTGGACCCAAGGACAGGCATTTTTAGCTGATTGATATTTTCTGGATCTGATGGTGATGTTTGTTTCAGCAATCGGAGTACCGCCTGCAATTCCCGCCGAAGTCAGAACCGCAAACATAGCCGGAACCACAGGCAAGTGTACCTTGCCAAACCCTGCAGCTTGCTAATTATTTTTTGGATTTAATTATGCAATAATAGACAAGTAAAGCTTGCCAAATCTCAGTAATTCTTGACATAGTATTTTAATAGATTTTTGTGGAATTAAATGTAAACTTGTTTTAACTGCTTAACCTAGGAAACGGGTGACGTGCTTAGTGTCCGATCATAGTCGGGTGCCAACTCCGTACGCGGGGTTGTGTAACGTCACATAGACATGGATATCGAGACCCGATACTGCTCGTACTTGTCTTACCAAGTACTTCAGAACCCAGGACACATGACACTATTTTATGAGACAGAGTCTTCCTGAGACATTCAAGGTGATTCTGTATAGGATGCATGTTTTATGACATAGACTTTACATTCTTAGACAATTGATTCATAGCTATCAGACTTGCTGCATTAGTTATAATCGTGCGTGACATGGACATGAGGCATCGTGGACATGAGACGTGGGATTACATTGGGTGGGGAGAGACACACAGACTACAGGCTGATATTATATATAAAACATAGTATATATCATAGTGTAATTCATAGTTATTGCCGCTACCGGCTCCCCGACACAGAGCTTGTAGTGGCTTCAGCCCGAATTCTAGTGCTGCTCTCATATTGCATATCACTTAGCTGGTTACATAGCTTACCCTCTTGTTCAATTATCTGCTGCACCGTATTTATTTTGGCTTGTATTTTCTGTATCTTGCTGTCCCCTGAGGACCTGGATCCGGATTATGTCCCCAGGTACAGCTGAAGAGAACTACCCAGAGGTGTACGGTACCGGAGCACTCCTTGGAGCAGAACAAGGAACAGAGGAAGAAGTAGTGGCCGAAGATTTCTCCTGAACACCAGCTTCAACAACACAGTATTTCCATTTTCAGCATTTCAATTCCTGTCTATTTTTCCTTAATTGTAACAGAATAACTCTCGGATTTGTTTACCGAGACAAACCTTATTTGTTATTGCATATTTATTTCCATTGCATAATTCTGGCAATTAATCTGTGCTATTCTGTGGATGAGATTAGTAATACCTGAGACTTGTACTTAGTACTGCTAGACTACAGCTTAAGCATGCCCTGATGGATCCATTAAATTGGGTTGTCCATCGGTGCGTGCTGCTGGCCATTGCTCACGTGCTCAGTCCCTCGTCATTTTTGGGACTGGGGCGTGACACCACCCCTCATTTTGATTTCTCGATTTGTGGTGTCAACAAGGGGACAGAGTTAGCTCCTTATATTTTTAAGACTACGGTCAACATGATATATATATATATATATATATATATATATATATATATATATATATATATTAGACCATAGCTGGTATATTTGATCATGTATAATTATACTCTGCTAGTGCAACATTTTGTATTCACTAGCTTCATGATCATATGTGATATATATTTTGGGATGCCTCTTTATATTCATGTGTGATATACTCTTGAAATTATTGTTGATAGATTGAGATACTAGGAATTGTCGGCCTCAGGACTGACGTCATAGCATGCTAGAGTCCACACATTTGTCTTCTAGACAACCTTAACATATTGTGGCTTACTTCGGTATTCTGCAAGGTGTGGTTGGCCATGTCAGTCCTCGTGTTTACCCAGTATTTTAGGAGTGGGGCGTGACAAGGTTTAGTGGTGGCCCATGCAGGTCTATTTTTCAGACTTGTTGGAGGACTTATCTTGTTAGAATCTTAATCTTTTACTTATCTTCGATTGAACTCCACTTAAACCTGCACCTTCTCATTTCCCTTGAATTGAAAACTTGTTTGACATGATTGTTCTATTCCCGTCTCTTATTGATTTCCTTATATCCTTATCCTTCAGGGGCACTCTACTTGCTCCTCCTTTTGAGGGTTCTATTGCACCGCAAGTAGATCCAGTAATAGGCCAGGATCAGGCCTCGCTATTGAACCAAGGGCAAGCGTTAGTATCTCTCCATCCGTCGGCTCCGTCAGTCACTTGAGTCTAATAAGCACAGTTAGTTCCACCAATTTTGCCAAGATTGCCTGTCACGCCCCTGCCCCAAAATACGTAGGACTAGGACACGTAAGCATGCCAGCCGTATGGATATGGCAACTCCAATATATGGAAACCAAAATCCATACGTACGCTGTAATATAAATATCAAATCCACAAGTGGTATAAATCTATCACAAGTCACAAGGTATAATCTAAATCTCATCCACAAAAAATTAAATATTAATAAATAACCAATATCTATGAAACTAGATCTCAATATAAAGTATCTAAGATGATAGTCGGATGGAAACAAATCCACTGCCGAACTAGAATATAAAGGCATACATAACATAAGTACATCACCAATAATCACGAGGCTCGAAGGGAAGACCTCCTCAAATATAAGCAATCAGTCCGGATCTGCGCTCCTGCGAATACTCAAGAATAACTACACCTGGAAGGGGCCAGGTCCTCAGAGGGACATAACAAGATACATAAAAGCATGCCAATAAAGTACTGAAATAAATATCCAAAAGGGTCGCCTAACCGTCTAAGTGAATGCAGTTTGAGAATAACTTTCTAACAAGTGGGCTATCTGGCCATAAATGAGATTGGCATGATTCTCTCAGAGAATCAGGGGCCTACAAAGCATGTCGTCTTTTAAACGGCAGAGGCCGCCAAGTAGTATAGGGGTCATCACCGCTCGTATCTCCAGCGGAGCTTCCAGGTTACAATAAGGAAAGTGCAAAGGAGCCCAAATGCGGGTACTTGTTGTTCTCTCCACCCCATGCTCTAAGCATGTCACATCCATGACACGATAATACCTCTAATAACTGCCAAGTCTACTAGCATACAAAGTTTCTAACAACAGTTATTCCTAACGCACGTCCCACACGTATCAATGATCAGTCAATACATGAGTCCGTGATCTATATGAGACTCACAACTCGTGTAAAATGTGTCACAGCCAAATGAAATCTAATGATGCTTCATGATAATGGGGCGGTCTCATAAACAAGGTCAATGCATATACATAAAAATAATTACGACGACACCGTCGTTGCACCCAAGTTTTCTTGGACGCACATTTTATATAACAGTTAAAATATATGAACTAAAGACAAAAAATAAAGATGTATGCAACATATGGAATATGAATAACAGTATAATGGCAAGGTATACTTGTCTGGCAAGAGAGCTACAAAATATAACATCCAGATGTCAAGGACACGAGATCAGGAACTAAGGCCTCCAATCAAATATCTCCGGATGCTGAAATAAATATCACCAACGTTCCCAGAATAAGCAAAATAGCTAGAAAACACTACCCTTTCGTCCAATTTGGATACAGGAGCAAATCGGTAATTTTGGGTCAAAGCGGGCTCCACATGTGGGCCATTTTGCATCGAAAAGCGTGCCAGGGGTAATAGTCTCTAAATGGGACATTTATAGGTCAAACGAACTCTAAAAGTTAGTACAAACTCAACGGTATGTCCAAATATGGATTTCGGTGCGCCGAATATAATTTCGCCCAAAAAGTCAACCGTGGAGCCCGCCAATTGGTGACTTGGTCAACTGTCTCAGAATTGCGTGAAACTTGGGTCATAGGACCAGCGCGATACCACGAGTCCAGTGGCGCAAGTTTTGTCCCATTCTGACGAGCGTGCACTAAATGCGCAGGGCTTTTACAAAAGTGTGACACGGGGAATTTTTGTGATTACGGGCTGATTTCGACGCGCACACGCATCCAAATCAGTTTTCGCGAAAGCCCACAAGTCTGGATATACTGCGCGCACCTTTTGGTACACTCGGTACGCGACGGGGCGGTCCCGTTTGGCGGGGCGTGCTCCGTATCATAATTTTTGAAATTTAGGAAAGAATAGATTTTTTGGGGTTTTTCATCTAATTTAATTTAACACACAGCAGTTAATAAATTAATATATTTGACAGAAAATAAACTAGGTTATGTTTTCTTCGCATACGAAAAAGAAAAATCGAATTCGGGTCTCTGTGGTGGGAGATACGAATTCGGGAACATAGGCAGTTACCGCAGTTTTCTGCGATCCCACAAAGTTGTCATTTTTTGCCAACTTGGTTGCTGTTTTTGCCTAGGTTTATGGAAGGGGGATAGGTGAGGATCATACCGGAGAAGACGGGGTCGAGTTTGGTCGAGTGAGGGCATAGGAAATGGGGTTGAACACAGGTACGCTGTTGTTCAAAACTATCGCGGTTGTACGGGGTTGTGCTCGCGGACGTCGTCGGCGGTTCAGGCGGCTGGAGGCGGCGATCCGGCGGTGGGTCGAGGAGGATGGGGGAGATGATCTTAGGGTTAGGGTTTATGAAATAGTTGGATGTATATATATATAAAGAGAACGGGAGGGGGGGGGTCTTCTCAGCACGGAAATAGGTTTCTGCGGTTGCTGCTGCTCTTATATATACTTAAGGGGTCTTAACGGGTTTAGGAAAAGTGGGTTGCGGGTTATAGTATTCATTAGTAATTTCTATTTGTTTTTTTTCTTTTTCTTATTCCTTTTTCTTTCTTTCTTATTCTATTTTGTTTTCTTTTATAATTCTTATTTCTTTTTTTCTTTTTCTTTTCTTTCTTATTTCTTTTTTTAGAATAAACTATATATATATATATATATATATATATATATATATATATATATATATATAAATAGAAAAAAGCTAGAAATTATATTAGTGCATACCATTAAGCTAGCAACTGTCCAAAGGGTCTCCTATATGAGATAAATTAGGAAAAATTTATAAAGGCTCCATAAATCCCCTAAATGCACAAACACCTAAAAAAAAATTAAATAAAATATATTTTCTCTTTTTAGCTCATAATTACTATAATTAAATTATTAATTAATTAAAAAGTAAATACGATTTTTAGGATTAGGGGTTTTACATTGCCAGTCCAGTCTGCTCCATAATTTATACCAGCTCAGCCTTCCCAGCCAACCCAGAAAATACCACATGTTCTCCAGTACAACCAAGGCAGGCAGGCTCGTAGACCATGTTAGGGATTATCCAAGCCATGATGATGGTACAACAACAATAACAACTCCAAATCCAGCAACAAGTGGTCCAACTTTGCCAACAGTTTCAGCAAGGAAAGGAACAAACCAATACGACTCTTTGCTAGGGATTTAGAGTAGCGCTCGAGACCAGTGGGCATTATAGTCTCAACTCGGCATCCAACGTCAGTCGCTTGCGTCCAACAAAGTTTCTCGACACTGAGGATACATTTTTAGCAGATTCTTGGCTCCAGGATTTTGAGGCCATCCTGGATGTGACTAAGACCCTCGAGGATTAGAAGGTATCACTTGTAAAGCTGTAGCTAACAGATCTTGCCTGAGATTGGTGGGCAGCACAAGAAATGGTGCTTCCGAAACCCATTGACTGGCAAACGTTCAAGGAGCGCTTCCAGGAGAAGTATTTTCACACAACCGCCAAGTTTCAGCTCCAGCAAAAGTTCATCAACCTCCGCCAACAAACGAGATCAGTTGACCAGTATGCGGACGAGTTTTGCCAACTTAGCCTATTTGCTCCTAATATGGTAGCTTTCGAGGAAGACCGAGCCAAGAGGTTTGAGCAAGGTCTGCACCTAGAGCTCCAGTAATTTATGGTCGACCATAATTATGCCACATACGATGCAGTACTCAGGGAAGCTAGGTCCCAAGAGCTTGTCGGCAAGAGATTAGTAGCAAGAAACGGAGGCCAGAAAAGGTCCCACTCATCCATGAGAGGCATCAGTATTCAGTCGTTACCTCCAATATCAGCAGTCAGAGCTTCTCGCCTGCTTGTACCTCCAGCCCCAACTATAACCTCAGTGCAATCCACTAAGCAGTCAACATCAACATGATATAACTACTACGGTAAACCAGGGCACACCAGAGATCATTGCAGTAGGGCCAATGGCCAGTGTATCAGATGTGGGGCATCCAACCATATGATTGGTTTATATCCGCTTCTATTCCCTGAGGCCCCTTCAGTCCGACAGTTGCCAGCTCTACATCAGGCAGCGATTGAAGGCCGAGGGGACCAACATTAGCCGTTCGACCACTAGTCCAGAGTCCTCTCCCGATGCAGACTCGGCAGTTCCAAGAGCAACGTCCAGCTCAGTTTGCGCAAGTCCAGCAAGCCCAGCAAGCAAGGAAAAACCAGCAGCAAGTTAGAGCCGCGTCCCCTAGGCGTGCGCGTACAGAAGGATTCAGCAACCTACAATATTTGTTAGCCGCAAGGACTATGATTGTGGGTAAGATTTTTGAGTTTCCCTTAGTTTGTCTTATTCTTGGGTTCTTGTCGTACGATCTTGCATTTCGTTGCGCCAGAGTGCAACAGTCGTCTCGATTCTTTCATCGAGCAGAGATAAGTTTCTCAACTTGCTCTTTCGTCTCTGTATCTCATGGTACGTGATGTCCATCATATATCCCAATTGTGAAGGTATCTCGTAGATTAGATTCATGATCTTGATATAGTCGTTGGTACCGACTTACCTCAAGGCTTAGCTTTTGTCCATTTGTGTGAGTTAGCATAGGCAAGCGAGGACGAATTTTTATTTGACTGACTTAGGGGTATATGTATCCATATACCTCTATTTTTTCGTATATTGTTATGTGCAATTACTTACTTTTTGCAGCTGTCTCTTCTATTTTAGTTATTTGCTTGATGTGATTCATTTCATGATAAGTGGTTTATGATTTCATGAGCCTTCTAGTGTGTTTTCCAGCTCGACTTGCCTTAGTTAAATTCTGAGGACAAAATTTTTCTAAGGTGGGTAGAGATGTCACACCCGTTTTCAGATTTAGTATTTCTTGAACTTTTAGAATTCAATTTTCCTGATATTATATTTCTGCTGTAATTGTATGATGGTTTCTTTCATTTATATATTTTTTTTGTCTGGAGAGACTACCCGAGACCAGTAGAATACCCATTGGTATTGCCATAGACCTGGTTTAGGACCCACATGTAGACTGGATACCTGATTTGGTTTATCTTGGTTGAACCCATGGCTAAACTATCCCCCTCCCCCCTCATACATACATGTGAGTTTTCTCTCTCCTCCCTCTTTCTTCTTCATTTATACTTTTCTTTTTCTCTTTCTCCTTCCTCTCTCCCTAGACTAAACCCCTAACCCTAGAAGAGGTTGTGATCACTTGGACCGTGAGAGGCAGAGGCTAAGAAGCCACTCCAGGTAAGTACATCTTGCTCAAATGATAAAGCCATAAATTTTTGGGTTTTATTTATAGTATAAATTTAAAATGTGTTTGATATAAATATTTGCCTTGATGTTCTCATCTAATTTAGTTCTTAGATTTTTGGGTTTTGATGGATGATTTGTAGTAGATTTGAGTTTCAAGATTTGAATTTTTCATGGGTTCACTTTTGTTTCCCTGGGTTTAATCTCCCAAAACTTTGTGTTTTACAAAACTAATTAGCTCATAGTGTAGAGCACCATATTTTATGTAACTTTGCTTTTGGTCGTGCTTGATTTCGAGTCCAGTTAAGTTCAGTGCTGAAACTTGATACAATAGGTATACCAAAATAGCTGACTAGAGAAGAAGAATAATGTTCTGTGAAGAGTATGCAAGAGAACCCCTTTGACGTAGAAATATATATATTTCACTTTGGGCGCATTGGTGTGCGGTCCTAACTCTTCGTGCGTACTAATCATACTGCACTCAGTCCCCTAGCAAAAGTGTGCCAGTCACACTCCTTGAGTCAGTGGCGCACTTTCGAGAGAAAATTCAGTTGGCGCACTTTTGTGCATATTCAATCAAAGTTCTCCCGGAAAAACTAAGAGAAAGTGCACCACAGTTAGTCAGCACACTTTCTTTGCGTTTGGCAATCTGGCGTACTTTTTCTATGTTTCGTCAGCTGGCACACTTTTCTTACGTTTGGTCTGCTCGTGCACTTTCTTCCCTCTTCGTTTTCTTAGGGACTAAGCTTTGGTTGGTTTCTCGATTTCTGTGTTATTGATTTGTGTGCTCGTCGACTAACGAGTTTCTCGACTGTCGAGTTTTGACCTCAAATTATGTGTTTTATCTTTTAGCTAGCGTGCTCGTGCACTTTCTTTGAAAGAATGCCTTATTCTTGCCCGCGCACTTTTGTCATGTTGGCCGTGTTGGTTAACTTGACAAAGTGCGCCACCCATTGTAGCTTGCGCACTTTCTTGCGAAAGTGCACCAACCTCGTTTTTGTGAGTTTGTGCTCCAACCTTGTTTTTGTGAGTTTGTGTACCAACCTTACTTCTGTGTGTTTGTGCGTCAACTTGCTTTGAGTGTCTATTGTTTTTTGTGCATGTAGGACCCTTTGCTTGGTTTAACATTTACGTTGGTGTGGTTGGTCGAGTCATTTTTCCGCTCTCCAGTATTTGGGATCTGGGGCGTGACATTAAGCTATTGTATTTGGTATCGGGCAATCGAGTGTGAGTATTGTCCAATGTATCGGGATATATTGTTTGCCTTGTTTGACAAGCTCGCCCTGTTATATTCTATTTTCTTTCGGCGTCTGATTAGAGTACAAAGTTCTGCTCGGGTGAAGTTCTGCAACCCCAGTCCTTATTTGGTTTATGGGCCGTGGTCCTGATCCAGAGTAGTTCCTATGCCCTCTTGTCGTTCATCATCTTATCTTTCTTTATAGTTAGTTTATTATCAGTGCACCAGTCCTTATAATTATTTTATCGAGACAAGTACATTGGTACCGTACAAAGCTCGACCCGCATTTATTTAGTTATTTGTTTGTCTCTTATTTCTGCTGATTATGGTTTTATATGAGTACGTGAATACGTCCAGTCTACACCACAGCATCGATGGTAGAACGATGTCTAAACCTTAATGTGAAACATCTCCACAATACAAGTACAACTAGTATTACTACATATGCTCAATCACAGAACGCTAAAGGAGATATAGAATAAAGCAAGAATAATCTAATCAACTAACTAATAGAATAAACTAGGGCATAATATTAACAAAAGAAATACTAGCCTAGTTCTCCACAGAGGCCACCTTCAGGTCAGCGGTACATCAAGGCTGGTCTCAACTAGCATCATCTTAAAGTCCCAAAATGTGTGGCATTACATTCCTAAAAATGTTATCCAGTCAGGATTGGAGTGAAGCATATAAACTAACCACAGTTTTATTAAATTGACAAAGACTATAAAATAGTAAGTAATAAAAATACAAGATAGAAGTAATACTAAAACAATAAGGAAACTGGTACACATATAATTATATCACAGGCAATAAGGAACTGTAAATAAACAAGAGAATGACTGTATTAGCAGGTATAAACTAGAATAGAGGAATGGACAACTACTAAGTACCTTAAAATATTAGTTTGTTATATGATCGGCTTGGGACAAGATCAGGCTCTACCATATATGATTGGCTATGCACAAGTACATGCAAGGGGATCAGGTTAATTAAGTATGATTGACTATGCACAAGTACATGTAAGGGGATCAGGCCAATCATATATGGGGAGCTATACAAAAGTAATAAGATCAGGCTACACCCTGCGTGTGGTGGGGGTGAGCTATGGACAAGTAGGTGGGGTATGATCACATAATCAACTAATACTTCCCCATCCCCGACTAGTACAATTAGCCCAATAACAACTCCTCATGACAAGTATATATGATACTAGCCTGTGTATCCACTGTGTCGAAAATCAAGTATAACACTACAAAACTAGATTCATAGTAATCATCAAAATAACAAAAACTATCAGAGAATGTACTTGCCTCAGGATTGGTTGAAGTCGACGTGCACGACACGATTGTGTCGACACGGAATATGTACAATATTATACTTCTCAGGGTGATCCCAAATGATATAACGCACAGTCCCAATAAGTCCATAGCAGTCCAAATAGTCGAGTTGACATAAAGGAGTCCAAAATTGGAGTTCGGCACGATGATCAAGATGAAGTTATCAGGTCCGCAACAGCCTGCAAGAGATAGAAAAATATGCATAAATTAGCTAACCTTAGAAATTGACTAAGTTTAGCTAAGAAAAAAATATTTTTAGTTATTTACAAAAACTTATATTTTATAAATATATTTTCAGAAGTCATATTTTATCAAAACAAATATTAGAAATATACTTATTTTATTAAAAATACTTATATATGAAACATATTAGTAATTTACTTATAACGAATCAATAATTTATATATATCATAGTTTAACCCGATTTGTTCTGCCCATTTTTCCTAAACCTTCAAGTCTTAATCAATTAATACCATCAAAAGTTCCTATCACCCCCCACTTTCCCAGCTAGGGTAATTGGGTAATTTGGTCTAGTTATTTAGTTTTAGGAATATAATATTTATATTAGTGGGCCATGAATATTTATTTGATGCTTGTATTAGTTATTTGATTATTAGAGTGCTACATATTTATTTAGAGGCTTATAGAATTTATGTTAGTTAGTGGGCTAGCATATTTAATTTGACTTTACATTAGTGGACCTAAATTTGACTTGTTATGAAAAATATTGAGCCCACATGGACTAGGCCCAATGAACCCATTCCCACTAATTAACTAAGGAGAATTAGTTTAAATTGCTATTAGCTAGGGACTTCCCAAAATACCCCTTTCCTAATTATTTCTCATATTATCATGTAGGGGCATAGTTGTCTTTGTCAATTGCTTGGAGAAGGGGGAATGAGGGGCTGGCCATATCTAGAGGGTCTCCTCTCTCTCTCTCCTCTCAATTGTTCATTCATTTTGAGATCTCCAATTTTCTCATATTTTTTCCATCAATTTCTCTCCCATTTTACTTCCATTCCCCCTCATTTTTCATTCCTAAAGAAGTTTTAGAGTTTGGAGAAGCAAGGAGCACAAGGAGGGGGAGCTTTGGAGCTAGAGATCTTGTCCGGATCGTGTCCAATTGTATTTTCATTGGGAATCCATCTCCCAATTGGTAATTTCTGAATTTTTTCTCATTATAGCTTCTTAATCATGCATTTGACCATTAGGAATGACCCCATGGCATAGGACTACCTATAGGAACAAGTTCTAGGCTATTTGGTTATGTAATATGAGTTCTATGTGGAGTTTTGTGTGCATGTTGGGAGAATTACGAATTTGACATATCAATTGTGTGTCATGAGACCAATTAGATCTAATTAGACTTAGATCGGAGTTATGAAACTAGGTACGTGTCCACAATTGAATATGTGTAGGCCGTATCAAGATATCTTGTGATACGGTGCGACACATGACCCAATATTGGGGATTTTGGCAGTTCATTTGGATACGTATCATAGTGTATCATATATATATAGTATGCTAAGTGTTTGGTTTAATGCCTCTAGTGAGTGTGTGTTGGTGTGAGTGTGATGTGGTGTTGAGAGAATTGGATTTGAGAGAAGTATTCATGAGTGAATGGGACTTGTGCATGAGTGTAGGTGTGTAGGTAGAAGTGTGTCAAGGAGAACTAGTATGCTAGTGCAAGTGCTAGTATTCATGTGTGTAGAGGGAGTGAAGTCTGAACTGAGTTGACTGTGATGTGAGGAGATGGGGGTGCACTTGATGTTGCAGTGTATACTTGACTGTAAGAAAGAAGCAATGCAGGATTGAGATTGCACAAATGTGGGGGATAAGTTTATGCAGTCTGCAAGTCGAACTAGAGGGGAGCTTGGTGGCAGCCAATTACACATGGGCTGTTGGCAGCATACTAGAGGTAAAGTCCCTGCATCCCAATGAAGGTGAGGTAGAAACTGTTGGACTGCAATGTTGCAGCAACAACAATAAGAGGATCCAGCAGCAGTAGCAATGAGGAATGACCGGGTAATGGAATGGTGGCATGATCTTGAGTGGGGGAAATAAAGAAAGCACTGAATACTTAGTATCAGTGCAAATGTTGCAGTGAACTATTTTATGAAATCGTAACATATTTGACAGAGTGTTATGGCAGATAAGCTAGAGTGTCAGGTTCTAGGAGACTTGAGGTATCAGTTGGTTGATATCTTGATTGATACAAAAATATCAGTCATAAATAGATATCAACAAAGAATAGGCCAGTGCAATAGAGGTTAAGGACTTGGTGCATTGGTGCACGCCAGTCGAAACTAAGGGCAGGAACAATTATGGGTGATGATGATGTATCAGGATTAACTTGGTTAATAACTTAGTGTCAGTCTAATTGGACCTGGGAGTATTGACTGATACTAGAGGTTATAGTATTAGGGTGTACTAATACATTGGCATTAGGTACTGCATTGTCCGGAGCTATCTGTGCATTACCAGGTCAGGAGTAATGAGGGTTAAGGTGTTAGAGAGTTGAGTTATGTGTCGTATCAGTTACCAGGTAAGGGCAGTGCTATTGTGGCTTATCTTGGTATTGCTAGTTGGTAGGGGTGCTCGAGTGTAAGGCCATTGATGGCAGAGCACACTTGTGTACTGCAAGAATGTTTGCAGTAGGTAAGTATAGGTTATAGAAGCAACAGTAGCAGCATATCTGAGTACACAATGGTGTAAGCCAGATTAGTTTTAGAAAGGGGGGAAATTGATAGGAGCAACAACAGTGGTAGCAGTTCTATGCACTGTTGTATGAAAGGTTTCAGTTATAGATGTGTGTACATGTTACCATTGTCAGTGAGAGGAGTGATGATGTATCAGGAAAATAATGAAGGGTTAGTATCCTTGTTGAATGCAGCAGTAGGTGTAGACAGCTAAGTGTTGGATGGGGTTAGCATGTACCAGTTATGGGATCGAGTAGGTATCAGTTGTGTATATCAGTTAGAGTTTAAGTTAAGTTAGAGTATCAGTTATAGGTATCAGTTAGTATATGAGATAGGTAAATATAAGTTAAGTTAGTGTGTTAAAATTTAGTTAACATTATAAGTTAGCAGTTAGTTAGTGAATAGTTAAGTTAGTTAGTATGGGGTACAGTTATTAGTTAGTATATGTTGAGGCTAAGTTATAAGTTAATGTGAATTAGTAAGTTAAGTTAGTGGTTAGCTTGATTACCTAATATGTGGGTTGTGTACAGTCAACAGTTAGTGTAACTTGGAGAAGCTAGTTATTAATCAATCACTTATAAATGGTATTGTATACTTATATATGTATATGATTGATACTAGTACTAGTTATAAAAATAGATATGAGTATAGAGTTACCTATTACCTATTGTGGCTAACTAGTAAATATAAATATTGATACGAAAGGTATCCCAATATCTAAAATAGGCTAGTATGACTTGCATCATATCGATATGGACCTAGTAACCTAGAGATAGACTCATACAACCTAGTTTGACCAAATTTGACCAGGTTGACCTAGAGTTGACCTAGTTTGACTGCCTTGACTTAGATTTGGCCTAATGACCTAGAAAATCATATTTAGTGCATTTATGGCTCATTTATCATTCCTTACATCCCTTTGATATGATATTCATATATAGGGTTGTGAGACACCAGCTTGGACACCGTTTGATACAATTTGCTCAAAACCAGAGGCGAATATATTCTCTGATAGTTTCCATTATTTGATAATTACTATAATACAAGTATTTGGAAATATTTTACTTGATTCTGACACAGTGGTGACACGGACTGGTACTATATAGATCCTGTCAGGAGATGTCATCCCATTATCGTATACTTTGGATACTCCTTCACATGTACTTTATCTGTGCATCGGGTATTTCTTGTACTCGTGTTCATTCGTGTACATTCATGTTCTTCGTGTACTCATATTATATTCGTCTTCGTGACGTATTGTGATCGGATCCATGAGTATTGGTTGGGGGCAGGGGAAGTGTTAGTGTCACTACCCGATTCTAGAAAATAGGGTTTTTATTTTTATTTTTATTTGGTAAATTGTGTATTGTATTTAATTATTTATATTTATATTTATTTAGTGCTTATTTTATTTTTTTAATGATTGTTTTAGGGTTTTGGCTAGCCTGGACCCATGTCAGACCCTAGTAGACCCATGTCCGACCCAGCCCACATCCTTGTGAGAATTATTTTGGGGCTTAGATATATTTATTTTATTTTTAGGAGGTTAGTTGGGGAGATTTGGAGCTAGTTTGAGTGTTTTTGGACCCCGAAACCCAAAATCGAGTTTCAGAGGGGCATTTTGGACATTTGCCACTTTGGAGACCCCTTTAATTGACTTGTGGCCGGCCCCTACTAGCCCTACCCGTGCAAACCAGCAGCAAGCACAGCCCCTCTTCATTTTCCACTTCTTCTTCACTTCTTTCTTCTTCTTCTTCTTCTCCACTTCTTCTTTCTTCTTCCCTCCTTCTCCAAGTAAGTTCTTCTTCACTTTTCTTCTTTCTTCTTCCATTCCTTCTCCTTATGCTAGCCCTAACCTTGATTTTTTCCTAACCTAGGTGTGAGGAGCTTAGATCTAGTGTGAGAGCTAGATTTGGTGGCTTGGAGCTTGAGGGAGGTGATTTCTAGGGGTTGAGAGACTTTGGCCTTGGGATTTCAACTCCCAAGAGGTAAAACCTAACTTTCCCCTTCCTAATTATTTTTATATAGTGTAATTAGTGTTGTAGAACCTTCCTAGACCCTAAACCTACCCGTAGGAGGAAGTTGGAACTAGTTTGGTTGAGTTTAGAGACTTCGACATTAGGTTTTGTGTCGAATTCGGGTGGAATCCGAATTTGGCCCAATTTTGGGTGATGCCCTAGGTTAGACGGACCTAGGTAGACGTTGTCGGGTGTCTAGAGGGTGAGTGCGTGTCTCCGTTCGGACACGGGAAGCCGTGTCGCGGAGAAACTGGCGTTTCGGGCAAAATTGGGGCTTTTCGTCGTCGCCGATTCTAAGTGCATGTGCGTTTCCATCACGGACCTAGAATCGACGCGAGAGCACATTTTATAGGATTTAGACATCGTGTAGAGCGCGTGGGTAAATTTTGGGCCGATTCCGAGTTCGTTTGTTATGCGTTTCAGGAGATTTTCCGAGCCGCGCACCACGTGTTCGCTGAAATGACCGAACGGCCATTTCGACTTGGTTTCCTCGTTTCGGGCTTGTGCGCGCGTTAGGTTAGTATCGAGGAGTGTGTGCTAGAGTTTTCGAGTTATATTTTATATATTTTAGGGTATTGGTGAGTGTCGGGGTCGTTGGGCGTGAGTGGGGCGTGTGGTTTGTGTGTTGTTGTGTGTTGTGTTGTGTTAGTATATATGTGTCTATATATATATATATATATATATATATATATATATATATATATATATATATGTATATATTTATATGTATGTGTGTCTATGTATATATATTTATATATATATGTGTGTATATATATCTATGTGCTTGTGTGTGTATATGTCTATGTGTATATATATATATGTATGTGTAAGTGTGCTTGTGTGTGTATTTGTATATATATATATGTGTATGTGTATATATATATATCTTAGAGTGTGTGAGTGTATTGGTATATATATATATATATATATATATATGTATTTGTATTTGTGCATATATATATTAATATAGGTGTTTATATATATGTAGCTAGGTATATATATTCATGTGTGTGTGTGTGTTGTTATGTGTTTTAGTGTGTGTGTGAGTGTGTTAGTGTGTGTTAGAATATAGAGTTGTAGGTGTGTATATATATGTATCAAGTTATATATATATAGATATATATATATGTATGTATATATATATATATATATATATAGGATGATATATATGTATATATATAGGAGTGTGTGTGTGTGTTTGTAGCTAGAAGGGGGGGGGATCCAGACTGCACAGTAGCAGCAGCTGCTGCCCCCAACAGCAGCAGCAACAAGGGGCAGCAGCAGCAGCATGTAGAAGCCCAGCAACAGCAGTAGCATGGAGCAGCAGCAGCAGGCTCAGCAAGAGCAGCAAGCAGCAGCAGTACCAAGAGCAGCAGCAGCAGTACCAAGAGCAGTAGCAGCAGCAATGCGAAGCACCAGCAGCAGGAATAAGAAGCTCCAGCCGTAGCAGCGGGTAGTAGCTAGTGAGGGAGGAAGAGAGATTGATATATATATACATATGTAGATAACTAGGTAGATTAGATAATTAGATATATAGATAAGTAGATGCATAGGTAGATACCTATATCTATAGATAGATAAATAGGTAGATAAGATAAATAGATAGTTAGAGGGCTAGATTAATAGATAGATAGCTAGGTATTTAGATAGATAGATACTAGATAGGTAGATAGCTAGATACTTAGATATACCTATCTAGGATATAGATATCTATATGCCTATAAGTTATATATATATGTGTATAGGTAAGATAATGGGTATTTGGGTATATGTGTGTGGATATATATGTATATAGGTAGATACATACTTAGATGTATAAATATATGGTAGATATCTATATTACCTAGCCTAGATTAATAACTAGGTGCATAATTAGTAGCTAGATAGCTAGCTAGAGGGGTTTTAGAGCGAAACCTCAATACCTTGAGATACCGAGGTATCTCGATACCTTGAGATATTCAAGGTATTGAGTTTCGAGCGGGGTATTTGAGCATTAGCCTAGGAAATGCTTTGGAGTGATTTTTGTATGTTTATATATATATAATTACGCGTGCTAGCTTATGTTTTAGCGGGTTTAGACGGGGTGCGTGGCCTAGGGCGAGGTATCGTATACCGAGGGTATCCCGGTATCTCGATTAGGCGAGTTTGTGAGTTTAGTAGCTTAATGAGCTCGGTTTGACCTAGAATTTCAGGGGCACCCTAGTTTGACCTAGCTTTGACCATAATTGTCCTCGTTGACCGTAAAAGTCAACGTTTGACCTAGTTTTGACCTAGAGTTGACTTTTTGGACCCCAGGTTGACTTTTTGATCCGAATTTTACCGGTTTGACCCGTTCGACCTAGAATAGCCCTAGAAGCCTGTTTTTAATTATTTTATATCAGTTTAAATGCTTAGAACCCTGTTTAATTCTGCTTTTCGCATTAGGTCCTTGCGATACCGGTCCGGATCTCGATCCTCATCAGTTGCTTAGGACATCAGGCGAGTACCTACCTCTGATAGTTTCTATTTCATGATAGAGTTTATATCACCTGTTCTAGAACTGTAATACTTGATTCTGACACATTGTTACACGAGCTGGTACTAGTGGATCCCGTCATGAGATGCTATCCCCCTTACCGTGTTCAGCGGGTACTCTATCACGTGTATTTCATCATGTGCTTCGGGTATTGATTCTCATATGCTATCATGTGCTTCTTGTGCTCTCGCCTTCGTGTGCGCGAGCTATTATCATGTATGTAGCGTGTTGTGGTTGGATCCAATGGTATTAGTGGGGGAGGGGAGTATGAGTTGGTTATGTGATCAAAGCCAAACAGTATTCATGTGTATGTCGGTTATGCAACTCACGCATAACGGAGTTATCGTAGTATTTTTCATGTGCAACCTAAGCCGATCACATAACGAACTTGTGCTCAAGGCAATTAGCTAGTATTCATGTTTCTCATCTGTAGTTACTTTTCCAGTACTTGTATTGTTCTCCAGTTTATATTGCAGCTACTTATTGTGCTCCAGCATATATTTATTTCCTGTGCATCTTGATTACTTTTCTATTGCTCGTCATATACACCTTACCATGCATTTGGAGTTGCTTTCAGAGTTATGTACTTCGCTCTAGTCCTGACTGGGCATATTTTTTTCCAGAGGATCCTGAGGACTATTGCCCTACGTTCTACGGGCCGGGTGTTGACGACTGTTGTGACCCCGTGATCGAGGAGGAGTGTGCCGAGGAGACGCCGATAGCACCCTAGTTAGCTAGGTGGGTTTCCTGGGTTATTTCCAGTGGTTTGTATTTTAGATGATTGTACTTATTCTTTTGTTGCTGTGATGTTGTAGCTATTTGTAGACTTGGACTGTATTATTTTGGATTGTCTTGCTTTTGGTTCTGTTTCTTTGTTTATATCATATCGTGCTCATATTCTTCCTCTAGTTTTTGTGATTGAGATTATTGATATATATATTGCGTGGTTGCCCTCCTTTTGGAGAGGATTTTATTCACATATATATATTGCGTGGTTGCCCTCCTTTTTGGAGAGGTCATGCCGGATTTTTCTGTGAGATATAGATAGATATGGTTGACCTAGAACGGACCTTTACAGCGTTCTACCGCCGATTCTGCGGCGTAGGCTGGACGTACCCACGGCTCATGCCCGATTTTCGGGTGCGGGTCGTGACACGTTTTTGTTGGTGGCCCATGCAGGTCTAGTTTTTAGGTTACCTGCAATAGGATATAGGAGATAGGCTGAGAGAGAGTGTGCTCAATCACAACTAGGACCCTTCCTGCTTTTTTTTGCTATCTTTAATTTTTCCTGAAATTATTTCTTTTGTAATATTACTGTCCTTCATTGATGTTATCGTTTCTTGCACTATATTGACTTCTTTTGATCTGTGTTCAGGATGCCTCCGAAGACCAGATCTCAGTGTACCGCCCCAGCAGCTGCCACCGAGAGATCTGCCACCTCTCGACCTGCTCGACTTCCGGCAGCCGCTACCGCTCCACTCGCCAATCCTGCGGTTGAGGGAGCGTCAGTTTCTCTCGGAGATCCCCTTACTCCCATTGATCCGAGAGCCACCCCAGTTGTCCCGGTGGTACCTCCTCCACCACCGCCTGCGCCAGTGGATGCTACACAGTTGTTCGCATTCTTCCGAGAGATGATGGATGCGCAGCACCGCCAGGCAGATGTTATGAGGATGGGCATTGATAATGCTCATCAGGTGGCTATGACAGCGGTCGACAGAGTGACTCAGATCCAGCCACAGCCAGAGCAGGCTCAGTATCCTAGGCCGGGTACTATCATCGATTTTCAGAGGATGCGGCCTAAGGAGTTCCGCGGCACAGAGGGGATCCTGTACGCCGACGACTGGATCGAGCATATAGAGGGCATTTTCAGGCTGGCGATGATCCCAGCCAGCATGCAGATAGAGGCAGCGGGCAGCCAGATGTTCGACCTTGCCCTTACTTGGTTCCGCACGGATACGCGGATAGCAGCTCCGGGATTGACTTGGGAGGCTTTCAAGAAGCTTTTCAAGGAGAAGTTCTTCCCGGACGTGGCTCTCAGTGCATTGGAGAGTCAGTTTGAGGCGCTCGTCCAGGGGAGTATGCTAGTGGACGAGTATGCAGCGGAGTTCTGCCGTCTGGGCAGATTTGTTGAGGGGTTGTCTGAGGCAGCGAAGGCGCAGAAGTTCCGCAAGGGCTTGGTCATTGCGGTCAAGTCCTTGACTAGGAGCGACCGTGAGGCGACCTTCGAGCAGATTGTCAGCGACGCTCAGAGGGCTGAGGATGATTTGGAGCTGAAGACGAAGAGGAGCAGAGATGCTTCAGGAGCAGGTAGCAGTGCAGGCCCAGCCAAGAGGCCATTCCAGCAGACCCAGCAGCACCAGGGTCAGGGTCGTGCGCCCTTCCGGCAGGCGCCCCAACAGCAGAGGCAGGGTCAGCAGCAGGGCCAGAGGCAGCCCATCGTTTGCCCTTTCTGTAGGAAGCCAGGGCACGGATGGGACATATGCAGAAAGAGGCTGGGCAGATGTTTATTGTGTGGCGCAGCAGATCACCAGCTGAAGGATTGTCCTTCAGCGCTTGCCCGTCCAGCTCAGGGCGGAGGAGCCGCTCAGAGGGCACCAGCCAGAGCACCTGCAGTGCAGCAGAGAGGTCCGCCTTTGCAGACTCAGCAGCAGAGGTCCGCCCAGCACCAGCAGCAGCACCGAGGAGGACAGCAAGGGCGAGCTTTTGCCCTGACAGTAGACGAGGCCGAGCTAGTTGGTGACGTTATCTCAGGTTCTGTTCTTCTTGATTCCATTCCAGCTCTTGCTTTATTTGATTCCGGTGCTTTCCATAGCTTTGTGTCTGTATCTTTTGCTGTTAGACACCATCTTGTTGCTGAACCTTTAGCTAGACTCTGCAAGATCACGACCGGGGGTGGTATCATCCTAGTCAGTGATGTCTGCAGAGACCGGAGAGTTACCTTGGGAGGCCGGGAGTTGAGTGTGTGCCTACTCGTAATGCCACTTCCGAGCTACGATGTTGTACTCGGGATGGATTGGTTGAGTATGCATTGTGCTAGTATAGATTATCGTGGAGGCAGAGTTTTGTTTAGTCCGCCAGGTGAGCCAGAGTTTCAGTTTGCCAGAGGAGCAGCGGAGCAGACCGAGGGAGTCTTCTGCGGAGCCCTGGTGGTAGAGCCGAGGTTGCTACATCCACTGATAGAGGAGTATATGGATGTCTTTCCGGAGGAGTTGCCAGGGTTACCTCCGGACAGAGATGTGGAGTTCTCTATAGACTTGGTGCCAGGCGCGGAGCCGATATCCCAGCACGTCTATAGAGTCAGCAACAGTGAGCTGGTAGAGTTGAAGAAGCAAGTGGATGAGCTTCAGGACAAGGGATTTATCAGATCTAGTTCTTCTCCGTGGGGTGCTCCGGTACTTTTTGTGCCGAAGAAGGATGGGTCGATACGGATGTGTATCGACTACAGGGCTCTGAACAGCCTCACAATCAAGAACAAGTATTCGCTGCCGCGTATTGATGATCTTTTTGACCAGTTGAGCGGAGCGAGGGTGTTTTCCAGGATTGATCTGAGGACAGGCTACCACCAGGTGAAGGTCAGGAAGGAGGATATTCCAAAGACAGCTTTTCGGACCAGATATGGACAGTATGAGTTCTTGGTGATGCCGTTTGGGTTGACTAATGCCCCGACAGTGTTCATGAATCTGATGAACAAGGTATTCCATCAGCATCTGGACAGGTTTGTGGTGGTATTTATAGATGATATCTTGGTGTATTCGAAGACCCTAGAGGAGCACGAGGAGCATCTGAGGATAGTGCTGGAGACTCTCAGGAAGGAGAAGCTTTATGGAAAGCTCTCGAAGTGCGAGTTCTTCCTTGACAAGGTTGAATTACTTGGTCATGTGGTGACTGGAGAGGGTATCTCGGTGGATCCGAGAAAGATCATGGCAGTTGAGGCATGGAGTGCTCCGAGTTCAGTAGCCGAGGTCAGGAGTTTCTTGGGACTGGCAGGCTACTACAGGAGATTTGTTCAGGATTTTTCCCGGATTGCAGAGCCGTTGTCCAGGATGACTCGGAAGGACGTGGAGTTTGTTTGGTCAGAGGAGTGCCAGATCACCTTTGATGAGCTGAAGAGGAGGTTGACGACAGCTCCAGTGTTGACGTTGCCATCAGGTTCTGGAGGATTCACTATCTATAGTGATGCATCGGGTAAGGGACTGGGTTGTGTGTTGCAGCAGAATGGGAGGGTGATTGCCTATACTTTCAGGCAATTATGTCCTCATGAGAAGAACTACCCTACCCACGATTTGGAGTTGGCAGCGGTCATCTTTGCTCTGAAGTTGTGGAAATACTATTTATACGGAGAGCGTGTGGAGATCTTTACAGACCACAAGAGCTTGAAGTATGTGTTTACCCAAAAAGAGCTGAACATGAGGCAGAGGAGATGGTTGGAGTTGATGAAAGACTTCGACATATCGTTGCAGTATCATCCAGGGAAGGCGAACGTAGCTGCGGATGCATTGAGCAGGTATCCGGTAGCTATGTGCCTGACTACAGATCGTTATCTTCTGGCAGATCTAGAGAGCTTGGGCATTGAGGTGATAGTGCCTGGAGTTGAGATACAGATGTGGGGACTGCAGATTCATTCAAAGTTGGTAGACCGGATCAGGGCTACACAGTTTGAGGATGAGTCCCTGAGGAGCATCAGGGAGCAGGTTCAGATGGGATTATCAGATGACTTCACCATTGCTGATGATGGTTCCTTGCGGCACGGTACCAGGTTGTGTGTGCCGAGTGGGTCATTGCGCGAGGAGATTCTCCAGGAGGCGCATCGATCCCAGTACTCTATGCATCCAGGTGCCAACAAGATGTATAGAGATCTGAGACAGCATGTATGGTGGTACGGGATAAAGTGGGAGGTAGCACGCTTCGTATCCCGATGCTTAGTGTGCCAGCAGGTAAAGGCGGAGAGGTAGAGGCCAGGAGGATTACTCCAGCCGTTACCCATTCCAGAGTGAAAATGGAAGCATGTGACCATGGATTTTATTTTTGGACTTCCCCGTTCTCCAGGCGGGAAGGATACGATTTGGGTCATCGTGGACAGGTTGACCAAATTGGCCCACTTTCTACCATTCAAAGTGGGTACCTCTACAGAGAGGCTAGCAGAGATGTATGTGCACCAGATAGTCAGACTGCATGGAGTTCCAGTGAGCATAGTATCAGATCGGGACAGTCGTTTTACTTCGTATTTCTGGAGGAGCCTGCAGGCTAGCTTGGGCACCCAGCTCAAGTTTAGTAGTGCATATCACCCGCAGACAGATGGTCAGTCAGAGAGGACCATCCAGACACTTGAGGACATGCTTCGGACTTGTGTTTTGGATTTCAGAGGCTCTTGGGAGGATCACTTGCACTTGGTAGAGTTTGCTTACAACAACAGCTACCAAGCCAGTATCGAGATGTCACCTTTCGAGGCATTGTATAGACGGAGGTGTCGCACTCCGTTGTCATGGGATGATGTAGGTGAGAGAGCTTTGCTTGGCCCGGAGATGGTGGTTGATGCAGCGGAGAAGGTCAAGCTCATTAGAGATAGACTTCGGGTGGCGCAGGACAGGCAGCGGCATTGGGCCGATAGCCACCGGAGACCTTTGGAGTTTGAGGTATAGCTTAGAATCTAGATTTTGTTTTTGTGTTTGCTTGTGATTGCTTGTTTTAGACTAAGTGCAGAGACCTTGTTTGTGCTAGGTTGGAGACCTGGTGTTCCTGAGGATTTCTCCGACGCGGGGTACTATTCGCTTCGGTGGAGGCGGGGGAAGCTTAGCCCACGTTATGTTGGACCCTTCCGTATCCTCGAGAGGGTCGGCGCCGTGGCGTATAGGCTTGAGTTGCCGCCTACGCTGGAGGGAGTTCATGATGTGTTCCACGTGTCACAGTTGAGACGGTACGTGGCGGATCCCAGTCACGTATTGGATCACTAGGAGATCGCGGTGGGCCCTACTCTTAGCTATCCAGAGCAGCCGGTGGAGATTCTGGATCGGCGGAAGAAGGTGTTGAGGAACCAGACTATTCCCTTGGTTCGGGTCGCGTGGAGGCATCACTCTCCAGGGGAGTCGACCCGGGAGAGGGAGGATAAAAGGCGCGAGCGATACCCCTATCTCTTCGAGCCCTAAGGTATGGTTCTTTCTTTGCATTCCTGTCCTAGTTTCGTCTTTTAATTTCGAGGACGAAATTATTTTAAGGAGGGTAGACTTGTCACTACCCGATTCTAGAAAATAGGGTTTTTTTTTTAATTTTTATTTGGTAAATTGTGTATTGTATTTAATTATTTATATTTATATTTATTTAGTGCTTATTTTATTTTTTTAATGATTGTTTTAGGGTTTTGGCTAGCCTGGACCCATGTCAGACCCTAGTGGACCCATGTCCGACCCAGCCCACACCCATGTGAGAATTATTTTGGGGCTTAGATATATTTATTTTATTTTTAGGAGGTTAGTTGGGGAGATTTGGAGCTAGTTTGAGTGTTTTTGGACCCCGAAACCCAAAACCGAGTTTCGGAGGGGCATTTTGGACATTTGCCACTTTGGAGACCCCTTTAATTTACTTGTGGCCGGCCCCTACCAGCCCTACCCATGCAAACCAGCAGCAAGCACAGCCCCTCTTCATTTTCCACTTCTTCTTCACTTCTTTCTTCTTCTTCTTCTTCTCCACTTCTTCTTTCTTCTTCCCTCCTTCTCCAAGTAAGTTCTTCTTCACTTTTCTTCTTTCTTCTTCCATTCCTTCTCCTTATGCTAGCCCTAACCTTGATTTTTCCCTAACCTAGGTGTGAGGAGCTTAGATCTAGTGTGAGAGCTAGATTTGGTGGCTTGGAGCTTGAGGGAGGTGATTTCTAGGGGTTGAAAGACTTTGGCCTTGGGATTTCAACTCCCAAGAGGTAAAACCTAACTTTCCCCTTCCTAATTATTTTTATATAGTGTAATTAGTGTTGTAGAACCTTCCTAGACCCTAAACCTACCCGTAGGAGGAAGTTGGAACTAGTTTGGTTGAGTTTAGAGACTTCGACATTAGGTTTTGTGTCGAATTCGGGTGGAATCCGAATTTGGCCCAATTTTGGGTGATGCCCTAGGTTAGACGGACCTAGGTAGACGTTGTCGGGTGTCTAGAGGGTGAGTGCGTGTCTCCATTCGGACATGGGAAGCCGTGTCGCGGAGAAACGGGCGTTTCGGGCGAAATTGGGGCTTTTCGTCGTCGCCGATTCTAAGTACGTGTGCGTTTCCACCACGGACCTAGAATCGACGCGGGATCGCATTTTCTAGGATCTAGACATCGTGTAGAGCGCGTGGGTAAATTTTGGGCCGATTCCGAGTTTGTTTGGTGTGCATTTCAGGAGATTTTCCGAGCCGCGTACCACGTGTTCGTCGAAATGACCGAACGACCATTTCGACTTGGTTTCCTCGTTTTGGGCTTGTGCGCGCGTTGGGTTAATATCGAGGAGTGTGTGCTAGAGTTTTCGAGTTATATTTTATATATTTTAGGGTATTGGTGAGTGTCGGGGTCGTTGGGCGTGAGTGGGGCATGTGGTTTGTGTGTTGTGTTGTGTTAGTGTATATGTGTCTATATATATATATATGTATATATTTATATGTATGTGTGTCTATGTATATATATTTATATATATATGTGTGTATATATATCTATGTGCTTGTGTGTGTATATGTATATATATATATGTGTATGTGTATATATATATATCTTAGAGTGTGTGAGTGTATTGGTATATATATATATATATATATATATATATATATATATATATATATATATATATATATATATATGTATTTGTATTTGTATTTTTGTATATATATATTAATATAGGTGTTTATATATATGTAGCTAGGTATATATATTCATGTGTGTGTGTGTGTGTTGTTATGTGTTTTAGTGTGTGTGTGAGTGTGTTAGTGTGTGTTAGAATATAGAGTTGTAGGTGTGTATATATATGTATCAAGTTATATATATATATATATATATATATATATATATATATATGTATATATATATATATATGTATATATATATATATATGTATATATATATATATATATATATATAGGATGATATATATGTATATATATAGGAGTGTGTGTGTGTGTTTGTAGCTAGAAAGGGGGGGGGATCCAGACTGCACAGTAGCAGCAGCTGCTGCCCCCAACAGCAACAGCAACAAGGGGCAGCAGCAGCAGCATGTAGAAGCCCAGCAGCAGCAGTAGCATTGAGCAGCAGCAGCAGGCTCAGCAAGAGCAGCAAGCAGCAGCAGTACCAAAAGCAGCAGCAGCAGTACCAAGAGCAGTAGCAGCAGCAATGCGAAGCACCAGCAGCAGGAATAAGAAGCTCCAGCCGTAGCAGCGGGTAGTAGCTAGTGAGGGAGGAAGAGAGATTGATATATATATATATACATATGTAGATAACTAGGTAGATTAGATAATTAGATATATAGATAAGTAGATGCATAGGTAGATACCTATATCTATGGATAGATAAATAGGTAGATAAGATAAATAGATAGTTAGAGGGCTAGATTAATAGATAGATAGCTAGGTATTTAGATAGATAGATACTAGATAGGTAGATAGCTAGATACTTAGATATACCTATCTAGGATATAGATATCTATATGCCTATAAGTTATATATATATGTGTATAGGTAAGATAATGGGTATTTGGGTATATGTGTGTGGATATATATGTATATAGGTAGATACATACTTAGATGTATAAATATATGGTAGATATCTATATTACCTAGCCTAGATTAATAACTAGGTGCATAATTAGTAGCTAGATAGCTAGCTAGAGGGGTTTTAGAGCGAAACCTCAATACCTTGAGATACCGAGGTATCTCGATACCTTGAGATATTCAAGGTATTGAGTTTCGAGCGGGGTATTTGAGCATTAGCCTAGGAAATGCTTTGGAGTGATTTTTGTATGTTTATATATATATAATTACGCGTGCTAGCTTATGTTTTAGCGGGTTTAGACGGGGTGCGTGGCCTAGGGCGAGGTATCGTATACCGAGGGTATCCCGGTATCTCGATTAGGCGAGTTTGTGAGTTTAGTAGCTTAATGAGCTCGGTTTGACCTAGAATTTCAGGGGCACCCTAGTTTGACCTAGCTTTGACCATAATTGTCCTCGTTGACCGTAAAAGTCAACGTTTGACCTAGTTTTGACCTAGAGTTGACTTTTTGGACCCCAGGTTGACTTTTTGATCCGAATTTTACCGGTTTGACCCGTTCGACCTAGAATAGCCCTAGAAGCCTGTTTTTAATTATTTTATATCAGTTTAAATGCTTAGAACCCTGTTTAATTCTGCTTTTCGCATTAGGTCCTTGCGATACCGGTCCGGATCTCGATCCTCATCAGTTGCTTAGGACATCAGGCGAGTACCTACCTCTGATAGTTTCTATTTCATGATAGAGTTTATATCACCTGTTCTAGAACTGTAATACTTGATTCTGACACATTGTTACACGAGCTGGTACTAGTGGATCCCGTCATGAGATGCTATCCCCCTTACCGTGTTCAGCGGGTACTTTATCACGTGTATTTCATCATGTGCTTCGGGTATTGATTCTCATGTGCTATCATGTGCTTCTTGTGCTCTCGCCTTCGTGTGCACGAGCTATTATCATGTACGTAGCGTGTTGTGGTTGGATCCAATGGTATTAGTGGGGGAGGGGAGTATGAGTTGGTTATGTGATCAAAGCCAAACAATATTCATATGTATGTCGGTTATGCAACTCACGCATAACGGAGTTATCGTAGTGTTTTTCATGTGCAACCTAAGCCGATCACATAACGAACTTGTGCTCAAGGCACTTAGCTAGTATTCATGTTTCTCACCTGCAGTTACTTTTCCAGTACTTGTATTATTCTCCAGTTTACATTGCAGCTACCTATTGTGCTCCAGCATATATTTATTTCCTGTGCATCTTGATTACTTTTCTATTGCTCGTCATATACACCTTACCATGCATTTGGAGTTGCTTTCAGAGTTATGTACTTCGCTCCAGTCCTGACTGGGCATATTTTTTTCCAGAGGATCCTGAGGACTATTGTCCTACGTTCTACGGGCCGGGTGTTGACGACTGTTGTGACCCCGTGATCGAGGAGGAGTGCGCCGAGGAGACGCCGATAACACCCTAGTTAGCTAGGTGGGTTTCCTGGGTTATTTTCAGTGGTTTGTATTTTGGATGATTGTACTTATTCTTTTGTTGCTGTGATGTTGTAGCTATTTGTAGACTTGGACTGTATTATTTTGGATTGTCTTGCTTTTGGTTCTGTTTCTTTGTTTATATCATATCGTGCTCATATTCTTTCTCTAGTTTTTTTGATTGAGATTATTGATATATATATATATTGTGTGGTTGCCCTCCTTTTGGAGAGAATTTTATTCACATATATATATTGCGTGGTTGCCCTCCTTTTTGGAGAGGTCATGCCGGATTTTTCTGTGAGATATAGATAGATATGGTTGACCTAGAACGGACCTTTACAGCGTTCTACCGCCGATTCTGCGGCGTAGGCTGGACGTACCCACGGCTCATGCCCGATTTTCGGGTGCGGGTCGTGACAGTTAGCTAGATTTGTGATAAAAGCCTAGACAATGTTCAATGTTTAAGTAGACAATATTTATCCAACGTTAAGTAGACAATGTTCAACCAAAGTCGATCACATATCTAACTAGTATTTTAAACACTTAGTGTAGTTATATTTTTTACTATATTCTATTCCATTGCCTTTTTATTGTGATCAGTATTTACTATATTGCTCTAGATTATCTGTCTCTTTTCTACCATAGTATGATATTGTTTCATTGTTTCTCGTCTTGTATTATATTCTCTATTTCTGTTTATAGTCATTACCAATTAATTGGAACTGCTATTGGGTTGTACTTTGTTCCAATCCTGATTGGATATATTTTTCAGATAACTGGTTGTGAGGATGTGTCCCACCTACTACGGGCTAGCAGTTGGAGTGTCACCCGAGGATATAGTGCCAGTTACTGAGGCCATTTAGATTTTTATATCTTATAATAGTTGTTTCTAGCTAGACTTTGGATTGTATTATTATTTTGAGATCTTGAGTTATTTTTAGATATTTAGTTGGACCTGTGATGTATTGAGACTTGTATTACTTTTCTTTCCATTCCATATCGTGCTTAAATCTTTCTTTAGTTTTTATATGTGATTGAGTATTGACTAACCTTTATTATATCATCATATTGCTCCTCCATTTGGAGTTGAGATGGCATGACATGTATTATATATATATTATGCGAGATGTTAGATTGTATAGAAGACTGAGACAGTGTTCTACCATCGATGCTGCAATGTAGGCTGGACGTACCAACATATTCGTGCCCATATATTGGGTGCGGGTCATGACAGTTCCATAATATAATGGTGTCATACCCCAGTCCCAAAATATCAAGAGACTAGCCACGTGGCAATGGCCAACAACACAACTCCAATAGGCAAACCCAATTTAATAGACCCGTTAGAGTGCACTTAAGCTATAATAAATAATAATACAAGTCTACACCATCTATCTCAGTATAATTCTAATCTCATCCACAGAAAGTAAACACAAGTCATTATGATAGACCAGTCAATATAATAGATAAAAACAAATATTGTCCATCAACAAGTCCAAATAAATAGTATCTCGGGGAACAACCCGATAAAATAAGTCAATACATAAGTCCATGAGTCAAGATATAAAATAACTAGAAGCATAAATAACTAAGTATCTAACAGAATACTCAGGAGAAATCCTCTGGCACAACCTCGTCTTCTGGTGCCAGTACTGCTCCAGCGTCAGCTCCTGTCCCGTATATCTCGGGTTATTCCTTCTCTGCTATACCTGGGAACATAATCCGGATCCAGGTCCTCAGGGGACATAGCAAGGTACAAAAATAACTTAAGCCAAATAAAGTACAGTAAACAAAACAGATCCTCAGGGCAAGCTATGTAACCAGCTAAGTGAAATACAAATGTGAGCATCACTAATACTCAGGCTGAAATTACTACAAGCTCTGTGTCGGGGAGCCGGTAGTAGTAATACCACGTAATGGGCCAAAATCTAAAATAGAGACTAAAGCACCTCAATAATAAAGTATATATATATAATCAGCCTGTAGCTTGTGTGTCTCTTACCACCCAATGTAACCTCACGTCTCATGTCCACAATGTCTCATATCCATAACACGCAAGATCATGACCTCTAGCTAGTACATCGAGTCATAATGATATCTATGTATATGCAAGTCTCTTGTCACAAATCTTGTAAGCCTATACAGAATCACCATGAATAACTCAGGAAAGATTCTGTCACATGAATAGTATTAAGTGTCCTATGGTATGAAGCACTTGGTAAAGCAAGCATGTAAAGATAAGATCGTTGTATCAACTCTCTAAGTGACATTATAAGACTCCGCGTACGGCGTCGACACCCGAATCTTGTTCGAACATTGAGCAACGTCTCACGGTCTTAGGTTGAATAGGTACATCATAAAAGTATAGGGAAAGAAATCAAACAATAATGTCACAGGATCTACTGTAAGTTGGCAAGGTACACTTGTCTGGGTTCTAAGCTCCGACAATTGCTCCGATATAAGTGGAATCTCCAGGTACGCCTTCGGATGCTGAAAAAATATCACCATTGCTCTCATAATACTTGAAATAGATAGGATTGGCTACCCATAAGTCCAATTTAGACACAGGGGCAGAAATAACAGTTTCTGGTCAAAGTAGGGTCCACTTGTGGCCCAATTCGCACCGAAAAATATGCCAGAGACAAAGTTCTCCAAATTCGTCAAACTTAGTGTCTACAAGTTTAGAACAATAATACGAACCCAATGGAACATCCAGAACTGGATTCCGATGAGCCGGTTACGAAATTGCCTGTCAAGTGGAACCGTGGGCCCATAAAATCGGGATTTCGTCAACGTTTTCAGAATTGAACCAAACTTGGGTCACAGGACCAGCGTAACGTTGCGAATCCGATAGCGCAAGTTTTGTTGCGAAACAACAAGCACACACGAAATTATGACGAGTGTCAAAACATGCCGATACAGGTTTTTTCGACGGATATGCGTTGATTCCGGTGTGCACGCACATCCAAATCAACTTTCGTAAAGTCTCATACGTCCGTGTTGATGATACGCGCCTTTTGGTGTAATTTTCATACGACAAAGTTGTCTCGTTTAGCAGGACGTACCTCATTTTGGAAAAATTAGGTTTAAAAAACCAAGTTTTCGGTCAAATTCAACAACGAATAAAACACAGCATACAACGAAGTAAAATAAACTAATTAAAGAGATTAAAACTTGTTTATGTTGTCTAAATTACTGTTTAAGTGAAATTTAAAAATATTAACTAGGTTGGAAAAAAATCAGACATGAACATGGGTAGTTGGAACAGTTTCTGAACTATAAACTAGGTCTTTTTTTTCATGTTTTGCATCGCGAATTACGACCGACACAGGACATGATACACCCAACTAATTATACAGGGTTCAAGAGAGTTATGTGGTCTTTGCATAGGATTCGACTGGTCATAAATTGGTCTACTGTGCAGGGAGATACAGGGGCTAAAAGTAGTGTACCTCATTACTGTTGTTGCTCGGGAATTCTGGCAGGCTGTGCTGCGACTTCTTTGCGGCGGCGTGCGGCGACGGTCTGGCATTGTCGGTGGCGGCGGATCGTCGAGATTTAAAGAGGAGTTGATGGTGGTGGTGGTCGTCTAGGCTAGTGATTATAAAGGGTGGCAGGGAGAGAGTTACGGGGAGACGAAGGGAGGGAATCGGGCAGTTTCGGGGAGGGGAGTGAGGGGGTTTGTTGCTGTTACAGTAGATGGGGGGGTTGGTGGATTGCGGGTTTGTGGGTTACGGGTTAGTGGGTACGGGTTAGGATCCGGGTTCGGTTAGTTAGTTTTGGGTTGGTTTAGTTTAGTTTGGGTTGGTTTATTTAAAATAATGCATATATAGCCATTAAAAATAATTTTGGACCCCAATAAATTCCAGAAAAATTACATAATACTCTATTATTAGTTATACACCAAAAAATATAATTTCTACACTATTTTAATTATTAATTTAATACAAAAAAATAAATCTTTGAACAAACATTTATTATAATTAACTAAAAATAATAAAAAATTTCTACAATAATAATTAATAAAATTTTTAAATTAAATTCTAAAAATCATGGTGTTTACAATCTATCCACCATAAAAGAATTGCGTCATCACAAATAAGGATTAAACTACTAAGGAATTTTAAAAAATTATGGTAACCTATAGGTAGTTCTTAGGTCATACCTGCATCTTCGAATAGGTAAGGGTAACGCTGGCGTATGATATCATCTCGCTCCCAAGTAGATTCGTCGGGGGAGTGATGTTTCCAAGCTACCTGGACCAATCTAATCGTCTGACCCCGTAATATCTTCTCACTAATGTCAAGTATTCCAACTAGCTGCTCCTCATACCTCAAGCTTGGTCCCACTGAAATCTCAGAATAATCGACTACGTGACTTGGGTCAGTCACGTACCTCCTCAGCTATGAGACATGGAATACATCATGCACTCCCTCTAGAGATGGAGGTAATGCAAGATGATACACCACCTCTCCAATATGCTCCAAAATATCAAACGGCCCAATGTACCTTGGGCTCAGCTTGCCTCTGCTCCCGAATCGAATAGTACCTCGAGTAGGTGAGATACTCAAGAATACATGTTCGCCTTCCTTGAACTCCAAAGGTCAGCGGTGTATGTCAGCCCAATGCTTTTGTCTGTCCTAAGCTGCACGAAGATGACTCTGAATTTGCTTTACCTTCTCAACTGTCTGCATCACTAACTCTGGACCGAGTATCTGACGCTCGCCAATGTTACTCCAACATATCGGTGACCTGCACTTCCTGCCATACAATGCCTCAAAATGTGCCATCTGGATGCTCGCCTGGTAGTTATTATTTTAAGAGAATTCCACCAAGTACAAATGGCCTTTCCAAGACCCTCCGAAGTCTAACATATATGACCTCAGTATATTCTCCAGGATCTGAATCGTGCACTCTGACTGACCGTTTGTATGTGGATGGTAAGCAGTACTGAACTTGAGGCGAGTGCCAAGGCTCGCCAAAAATGGGATATGAATGTTGAGTCACAATCAGACACAATACTAACCGGTACTCCATGAAACCTTACTATCTATCGTATATACATGTCGGCTAGAATCTCTGTGGACTGTCCAACTCTGAACAACAAAAAATGTGCTCATTTGTTGAGTTAATCCACAATAACTCATACTGCATCCTTTCCACTAGGGTTTCTTGAAAATCCTGTAATAAAAATACATAGTGATATGTTCCTATTTTTATTCGGGTATAGGAAGCGGCTATAACATACTAGTGGTTCTCTGATGCTCGGTCTTAACTTGCTGATAGACCAAATATTTTTCCACAAACCGCGCAATCTCTCTCTTTATCCCATGCCACCAATAGTACTGCCTCAAATCTCGGTACAACTTCGTACCTCCCGGATGAATAGAGTATATGAAGCTATGTTCTTCAGACATCAACTCATGTCTCAACTCCCCATTCGAAACATATAAGCAATTTTTGTATCTTAATGTCCCGTCCTCATGGATTTGAAGTCCCGTTTGCATGCGGGCTTCCGTCTTCTCTTTAAGTCTCCAGAACCTAGCATCTGTGGGTAATGTCGCCTTAATCCTCTCCACTAGTGATGACTTAACTTTAAGATTCCCCAACTGCCCACTCTGTCTTGGCAAAATAATCTCTATTCCGAGCTCCTATAGATCCTCTAATAACTGGGGCTGCATCATCAAGAAATAAGCTGTGGGCTTCCTGTTGAGTGCGTCTGCTACGACATTCGCTTGCCCGGATGGTACTGCAAATCAAAATCAAAATCAACCACCAACACTAACCAATGTCTCTGCCTCATATTGAGCTCATTCTGAGTATAGACATACTTTAGATCCTTGTGATCAGTGAAGATTTTCACTTTATCTCCATAAAGATAGTGCCTCCATATCTTTAATGCAAATATTACTGCAGCTAACTCAAGATCGTGCGTCGGGTAGTTCTTCTCATGAACTTTCAGCTGTCTCGATGCATAAGCGATAAATTTTCCATGTTGCATCAAAACACATTCTAGTCCACTGCCTGACGCATCACTATAAACAATAAATCCTTCTGATCCTGAAGGAAGAGTCAAGACCGGTGTTGTTGTCAATCGTCTCTTCAACTTCTCAAAGGCCTTCTAGCAATCTTTTGTCCAATCAAAATCCTGGTCCTTACGTGTCAACCGCGTCATAGGCTCCGTAATCCTTGAGAAGTTCTCCATGAACCTCCGATAGGATCCAGCAAGTACGAGAAAACTTCTCACTTTCGCAACTGATATAGGTGTGGGCCAAGTTTCTATTGCAGCAACCTTCTCCGGATCAACTGAAAGTTCTTCTCCCGTGATGATATGTCATAGGAAAGGTACCTTATCCAGACAAAACTCACATGTACTGAGTTTAGCATACAACTTCTTCTGTCTCAGCGTCTCTAGCATGATTCTGAGATGCTCCTCGTGCTCTTCGTGGCTCTTGGAATATATCAAGATGTCATCAATAAACACAACCTGTAAACCTCCTGTTTTTTTGTTTCTTTAAAAATAATTTTACATAATTTTCTGTAATTTTTTGGAATTAAAACTAAGGTACTTCATGATTAAATGATTTTTAAATGATGTTAATTAATATTAAATATTATGAAAATAATATTTTATGGTGTAAAATGAAAAACTAGACATAGGGTAATTTTTCAGAAATTTATTGGACCCCGAAAATATTTTTAAAGTCCTAAAAACTAATGTATTTTTAAAACCAAATTAAACCCTGACTGAACCCGGTTTATTTTAAAATAAACCAAACCAACTCAGACCCGGTTCAACCGAATCGAACCAAACCCAACCCTTAGCGGGTCGGGTCGGATCTAAACCCGACCCGAAACCCACATACCCAAACCCGCACCCTAGCCTTAGCGGATAGGGCCGGATCCGTCGCCCGACCCACTGACCCGACCCAAACCCGATCGAAACAAATCGGATATCGGATTCACTGTTCCGGCGACCCCTATAAATATCCCTTCTCCGCCTCGATGCCGGAACCCTAAACCTAGCCTCCCTCCTCTGCTCCACTCTGCCGCAGCAACGCCTAGCCGTCCTCCTCCCTCATCTTCCTCCCCCGATGATCCCCCCACAGCCCTCGATCACCTCCGTCGGAACCCTAACATTCGACCGCCGTCTCCTCCACCTTCCTACGCCTCTCTCCCCGACCCGCTCTTCCCTCTCTCCCACGAGCCTCGACCGCCTTCCCTCCTCCTTACTCCACTGTCGTTACCCCGCTCCGCCGTCTCCCCACGACAAGCCCTCTCCCCTCGGCCGCCCATCTCGCCCTTTCCTCATCGTCATCCTCCCAGAGCCGCCTCCACCTTCTCCCCTCGCCTTTGCAGCCCTCGACGACCCGCTGCCCGACCTTGACGACCTCGCCTCTCCCCAGCACCCGAACGCCGGCCGCCTGAGCACCAACCCCCTCCGCCCCGAGCCGCCTCCCTCCGGCGAGTCTCCCACAGTAGCACTCGAAACCCTAACCCTAGCTACAGTAACTCGGATACAGTATCGCAGTGTCGAGTCTCCCCACGGACACGAAGAAACCTCGTTCTACGGAGCCCTGTTCAGGTAACCCGTTCTCTCTCCTCGTTGCTCCATTTTCCGTTCCGTCAGTTGTGACGCATAGACTGTGTAACCCTCTCGATGCCCGTGCAACCCGCTCGGTGCGTCGTGTCATGTGGCGATCGCAAACTGCGATCCAAAAATAGGAAAACTAACACCCCGTTTCCCCCCGAAACTGAGTACACCCCGCCAAATGGGATGACTTGGTCGCGCGCGGTCTTCACCAAAAATGCGCACCGTTGATACGGACGTGCGAACTTTCGCAGAAGTTGATTCGGATGTGCGCGCACACCGGAATCAACGCGTATCCGCCGACAATGCCCCGTATCCGTCTGTTCTGGAATACGTTGTAACTTTGTGTACCCACGTCGGATCGAAACAAAACTTGCGCCATCGGACTTGTAGCAATACGCTGGTCCTGTGACCCAAGTTTGGTTCGATTCTGAGAATGTTGACAAAATCGCGTATCATGGGCCCCGCGCTCCACTTGACGGACGATTTTGTGATCGGCTCATCGGAATCTAATTCTGGAAGTTCCATTGGGTTCGTATCATCGTTCTGGACTTGTTGACACTAAGTTTGACGAATTTGGAGACCTTTGACCCTGACACGGTTTTTGGTGCGAAACATCCCACATGTGGACCCCGCTTTGACCAGAAACTATCATTTTTGCCCTTGTGTCCAAAATGGACTTAAGGACAGACGTTTTTAGCTATTTGATATTTTCTGAATATGATGGTGATGTTTATTTCAGCTTTTGGAGGAGTACCTGCAGGATCCACTGATACAGGGACAACTGTTGGTATTCAAACCCCAGGCAAGTGTACCTTGCCAACATTGCAGTTCTTGTTACATATTTTCTTGATTTATTTATATCTTGTACATGCTTGACCTAGGAACATGTGACTTACTTAGCGTCCGATTATAGTCGGGTGCCAACACCGTACGCGGAGTTGTGTAACGTCACCTAGAGTTGGATATCGTGACCCCTTTACATTCTCGTACTTGTCTTATCAAGTACATAGACCCAGGACACTTGACACTATTCATGAGACAAAATCTTCCTGAGATATTTATGGTGATTCTGTATAGGATACAGGTTTTATGACATAGACATTATATTCATAGACATTATATGACTTGCTGCATTAGTTTTGATCCTGCGTGTCATGGACATGAGACGTGAGATTACATTGGGTGGGGAGAGTATTACCATATCAAAGGCTGATTATATTATATATATTGTCATCTGGAGGTGTCTTAGTCTCTGACACAGAGCTTTGGCACAAGTTCTGGCCCTTCGAGAGAATACTGCTATGGGTTTCCCCGACACAGATCCTGTAGTAGTCTCAGCCCGAGTATGACTAAAACTCTCACTTGCATATCACTTAGCTGGTTATATAGTTTACCCTATTGTTTCATTTATTGCTGCACTAATTTTATTTATGGCTTGAGTTATATTGTACCTTGCTATGTCCCCTGAGGACCTGGATCCGGATTATGTCCCCAGGATTAGCAGACGAGATCTATCCCGAGGTTTACGGAGCAGGAGCATTATCAGGAGCAGGCACTGGAGCAGTACCAGATCCAGTAGACGAGTGATCTCTGAGGGTATCTTCTGAGTATAGGCTTTATCCATACACAGTATTTGTTGTGGTTATCTTTATTCTCGTATCTGGACAGATATATCAGACTCATTATCGGATTATTTTCCGAGTTTATATTTTATTGAGATTGATCTTGCTTTATGATTCTGATATTGTTGTACTTATATCTGTGGATGAGATTAGTATATTTAGACCCTGATTGTTGTATTACAGCTTAAGTATGTCCCGATGGATCCATTAAATTGGATTTGTCCATCGGTGTGTGTTGCTGGCCATTGCAACGTGTCTAGTCCCTCGAGATTTTAGGATTGGGGCGTGACATGGTTTTTGTGGTGGCCCATGCAGGTCAATGACTAAATTGTTCGGTTTCAACTTTGGGACCGAGCAAGCCTGCAATAAGAATAGGATAAGTTTTTGGATCTCATCCACTTGCTTGAATCGTTCTTGACATCTATATCGGATTCAAATTAATTTCTTGACTTGCATCCTGCCTTGATTCCTGTGCGCCTCTTATTGTTTATTTTGGTTGTTACTCTAAATTTTTTTACTATATGATTGGTAATTAGAAATTGACAGTTTATGTTATTGTTGTAGATTATGACCTAATGATTACCCCTTAGCTTTAAGTCGCGTAATTTGTACCCCCACCTCGATACAAGATAGATCATTTTCCCCTTAACGGCTAGTAACTCTTCTATTCTTACTATCGACACTTGTTCTATAAACACTATGATTAAGACTTAAGATGACCATTACTTACATGATACAATAGGAGACCCTACTAAGTACTAAGATCCGTTCCTCGTATAGCCCAATAAGAGTTGTACTTTATTTACTAGAACCTTATTAATTTGTAGGATCCCCTTTAGACTGTCACAATACTAGTTTATTATTATTTCTAAGTTGGGTAGTATGCCTCACAACATAGTATCACATAGCCCTATTGACCCATTGATGAAGTATTATAGGATGACACAACTTTAGACTTGCGTTAGAAGATAGTGTTTATTCAGACTGTAGAAATTATAGGTCCATGCCCCTATATTTGGTCGACTAGTGACTTAGATAAGGAGTAGTATGATAACTAGAGAGACTGTAGAGTCTTATTTTTGGTTTTGTTTGTGAACTTGAACTATTTTGTAATTTCTCTCATCAAAATCTAGCGTACTTATATTTTATACTACCTTGACTTATGCTGCTGTTACATCTTAGTTTTGCAAGCTTAGTCTTTTATCAAGCTTGTTCATGACATATGTATTAGTGGACGCGTACACTAATACATTTCAGAATCAGTGTACTACGGTCTGATCAACCATAGTGCACTTGGTTCGCCCTTCGTATAACTACTTTATGTGGATTGAGATATATAGTGATTAGTAGACGAATGTACTTGCCCTCTAGATATGTCTGAGTATATCGTATCTGCTACATAACTGTACCGATGCGAGCATGTGAATAGGAATTACCAAAATATGATTTCAATCCACAACTGTCTTGACAATTCCCATTTGAATTCTTAAATGCCATGATCCCGATACTTCTATTCCATCACCTCTCCCTTGAAATCTTTATTATTGATCTTCATCTTCTCTTATTTCGGAAAGACAAACCATCTTGCTTGGTATGAATTTGATATATAGATAGTACTAGATATACCCCGCAGGCCAATCGCATTGTTTGGTGACTATCTTTTATAAAAATGATTAAGGGCATATCATAGATGATATGTTTGGTGTTAAAAACTTTGAGGATTCCATAACATGATTAAATAAATTGGGGCATAGCTTTCTTAGATGTATAGCCTTAGATGATAGATGGGTAAATTTTAAGTTGGGTAGAGACCGCAATGTTCACTTGAGAGAAATTCTTTAGACTGTAATCAAGTGAGATTTGATAGAGAGAACCCTACAATAGCTTAATTTCGAGGACGAAATTATTTTAAGTTGGGTAGATTGTAAACCCCCTATTTTTTTTATTTTTTTTAAAATAATTTTACACAATTTTCTATAATTTTCGGGAATTAAAACTAAGGTACTTCATGATTAAATGATTTTTAAATGATGTTAATTAATATTAAAATATTATGAAAATAATATTTTATGGTGTAAAATGAAAAACTAGACATAGGGTAATTTTTCGGAATTTATTGGACCCCAAAAATATTTTTAAAGCCCTAAAAACTAATGTATTTTTAAAACCAAATTAAACCCTGACTGAACCCGATTTATTTTGAAATAAACCAAACCAACCCAGACCCGGTTCAACCGAACCGAACCAAACGCAGCCCTTAGCGGGTCGGGTCGGATCTAAACTCGACCCAAAACCCGCACCATAGCCTTAGCGGATCGGGCCGGATACGCCGCCCGACCCGCTGACCCGACCCAAACCCGATCGAAATAAATCGGAATCCTTATCGGATTCACTGTTTCGGCGACCCCTATAAATATCCCCTCTCCGCCTCGACGCCGGAACCCTAAACCTAGCCTCCCTCCTCTGCTCCGCTCCACCGCAGCAGCGCCTAGCCGTCCTCCTCCCTCATCTTCCTCCCCCGACGATCCCCCCACAACCCTCGATCACCTCCGCCGGAACCCTAACACTCGACCGCCATCTCCTCCACCTTCCTCCGCCTCTCTCCCAGACCTGCTCTCCCCTCTCTCCCACGAGCCCCGACCGCCTTCCCTCCTCCTTACTCCACCGTCGTTACCCCACTCCGCCGTCTCCCTACGACAAGCCCTCTCCCCTCGAACGCCCAGCTCTGCCCTCTCCTCACCGTCACCCTCCCAGAGCCGCCTCCACCTTCTTCTCTCGCCTCCGCAGCCCTCGATGACTCGCTGCTCGACCTTGACGACCTCATCTCTCCCCAGCACCTGAACGCCGGCCGCTTGAGCACCAACCACCTCCGCCTCCGGCTAAACACCTCTGCCCCGAGCTGCCTCCCTCTGGCGAGTCTCCTACAGCAGCACTCGAAACCCTAACCCTAGCTACAATAACCTGGATACCGTGTCGCAGTGTCGAGTCTCCCCACGGACATGAAGAAACCTCGTTCTACGGAGCCCTGTTTAGGTAACCCGTTCTCTCTCCTCGTTGCTCCGTTTTCCGTTCTGTCAGTTGTGACGCGTTGAATGTGTAACCCTCTCGATGCCCGTGTAACCCGCTCAGTGCGTCACGTCCTGTGGCTATTGTAAACCGCGATCCAAAAACAGGAAAACCAACACCCCATTTCCCTTCGGAACTTAGTACACCCCGCCAAACGGGATGACTTGGTCGCGCACGGTCTTCACCGAAACATGCACGCCGTTGATACGAACGTGCGGGCTTTCACATAAGTTGATTCGGATGTGCGTGCACACCGGAATCAACACGTATCCGCCAACAACGCCCCGTATTCGCCTATTCTGGAATATATTATAACTTTGTGTACACACGTCGGATCGAAACAAAACTTGCGCCATCGGACTCGTAGCAATACGCTGGTCCTGTGACCCAAGTTTGGTTCGATTCTGAGAACGTTGACAAAATCGCGTATCGTGGGTCCTGCGACTCCATTTGACGGGCGATTTTGTGATCGGCTTATCTGAATCCAATTCTGGAAGTTTCGTTGGGTTCGTATCATCGTTCTGGACTTGTTGACACTAAGTTTGATAAATTTGGAGACCTTTGACCCTGACACAATTTTTGGTACAAAACGGCCCACATGTGGACCCCGCTTTGACCAAAAACTGTCATTTTTGTCCTTGTGTCCAAATTGGACTTAAGGACAGGCATTTTTAGCTATTTGATATTTTTTGAATATGATAGTGATGTTTATTTCAGCTTTTGGAGGAGTACCTGCAGGATCCACTGATACAGGGATAACTGTTGGTATTCAAACCCTAGGCAAGTGTACCTTGCCAACATTGCAGTTCTTGTTACATATTTTCTTGATTTATTTATATCTTGTACATGCTTGACCTAGGACCGTGTGACTTACTTAGCGTCCGATTATAGTCGGGTGCCAACACCGTACGCGAAGTTGTGTAACGTCACCTAGAGTTGGATATCGTAACCCCTTTACATTCTCGTACTTGTCTTATCAAGTACATAGACCTAGGACACTTGACACTATTCATGAGACATAATATTCTTGAGATATTCATGGTGATTCTGTATAGGATACATATTTTATGACATAGACATTATATTCTTAGATATTATATGACTTGTTGTATTAGTTTTGATCCTGCGTGTCATGGACATGAGATGTGAGATTACATTGGGTGGGGAGAGTATTACCATATCAAAGGCTGATTATATTATATATATTGTCATCTGGAGGTGTCTTAGTCTCTAACACAGAGCTTTGGCACAAGTTCTGGCCCTTCGAGAGAATACTGCTATGGGTTTCCCCGACACAGATCCTGTAGTAGTCTCAGCCCGAGTATGACTAAAACTCTCACTTGCATATCACTTAGCTGGTTATATAGTTTACCCTATTGTTTTATTTATTGCTGCAATGATTTTATTTATGGCTTGAGTTATATTATACCTTGTTATGTCCCCTGAGGACCTGGATCCGGATTATGTCCCCAGGATTAGCAGACGAGATCTATCCCGAGGTTTACGGAGCAGGAGCATTATCAGGAGCAGGCACTGGAGTAGTACCAGATCCAGTAGACGAGTGATCTCTGTGGGTATCTTCTGAGTATAGGCTTTATCCATACACAGTATTTGCTGTGGTTATCTTTATTCTCGTATCTGGAAGATGTATCAGACTCATTATCGGGTTATTTTCCGAGTTTATATTTTATTGAGATTGATCTTGCTTTATGATTCTGATATTGTTGTACTCATATCTGTGGATGAGATTAGTATATTTAGACCCTGATTGTTATATTACAGCTTAAGTACGCCCCGATGGATCCATTAAAGTGGGTTTGTCCATCGGTGTGTGCTGCTGGCCATTGCCACGTGTCTAGTCCCTCGAGATTTTGGGACTGGGGCGTGACACAACCACGAACTTGTCCAAGTACTGTTGAAAAACTCTGTTCATCAAACTCATGAACACAGCTGGCATGTTGGTTAAACCAAACGACATAACTAATAACTCATAGTGTCCATACTTGGTCCTGAAGGCTGTCTTCGGTATATCCTCTTTCCGCACTCTAATCTGATGATAATCGGATTTAATATCGATCTTTTAGAATATACTAGCACCACTCAACTGATCTAATAGATCGTCAATGCATGGCAAGGGATACCGGTTCTTGATGGTTACATCGTTCAGTGCCCTGTAGTCAATACATAGGCGTACCATCCCATCCTTTTTCGGCATAAATAGTATGGGTGCTCCCTATGGTGAAATACTGGGTCAAATAAAATCCTTCTCCAGAAGATCATCAACTTGCTTCTTCAATTCCACTAACTCCTTAGGTGCTAGCTGGTACACTAATGAAGTGATAGGCTCCACTTCTGAAGTCAAGTCAATTGTGAATTCTATTTTCCGATCAGGTGGTAAGCTTGGAAGATCATCGGGAAATACATCCACAAACTCAGATACAACCTTTAGGTACTCGGGCTCCCCTTCTACAGAGAGTACCTTAAGTGTAGGCTGAACACCTTACTCTTTGGCTCCCCGAAGAAACTCAAACTCTGGATGTCCAGGTGGTCTAAATATAACCCGTCCAAGCCGGCAATCTAGAGTTGCATGGTACTGACTCATCCAGTCCATACCAAGTACAATATCATAATCCGACATGGAAAATATCAAGAATTGAGCTCGCATCTCTCTCCCACAGACTACTACCGAACAAGATCTACAAATATCACTTACTGGGATAATTTTGCCTCTCGTAAGAATTCTCATAGTCTTCGGAAGGGGTGCAGTAGCTACTCTATGTGTTGCTATGAAGCTAGCAGTTATGAATGAATGTGATGCTCCTGAATCAAATAAAGCTACAGCAGGTAATGAAGCTACTAATATAGTACCTGCTATGACCTCTCCTGTAGTAGCTTCTTCTTCAATAGCTAATGCAAATGCATGTCCTCGTCCCTGAGCTGGTCCTTTCTGCTGCTGAGCCTGCTGGAATAGTGCTACCTGTGGTGCCAAAGGTGGCATCGGCTGATACCCTCCTAGAGATGGTGGTCTGACTCCTACAACTCCCATCTGTGGTGCTCCCAATGCTGGATAAGCTGGCCTAGGTGGCTGCTGGGCTGGTCTCGGTGCTGGTAAAACTGGTCGGTCTACCATCGGTGCTCCCTCTCGACGCTCAGGGAAGTCCTTGGCTGGAAGTTGGTTGGATCCGTAAATCAAGCATAGTCCCAACTTGCGTCTGCACACTCTCTCAGTATGACCTACGTTGCTACAGTAGTGACAAGTAGGAAGGGATGGGGCTCTTGATGCCACTCTCTGTGGTAAATTCCTCTGGGGTCGCTTTGCAGACTCCCCATGTGGTGCTCTTGCTGGTGCTGATGTGAACGGCCATTTTAGGCTGGATTCTTTCCTGGTGATGCGTTCCATGCATCATGCTGCAGCAAGGACGTCAGTGTATGAAGTAGGTGCAACGGATCCAATCAATCTCTGTAGCTCAAAGCTAAGTCCATCGAAGAACTTCTCTGTCTTCTCCTCTTTTGTCAGAATTAGAGTTGGGGCAAAGCAATTCAAACGGATAAACTCTGTATTGTACTCTTTTACCATCATATTGCCTTGAATGAGGCGGTTAAACTTATCCCTAAGTTTCGCTCTAGCAATGGCTGAAATATATATCTCCTGTAAGAGTCTAGAGAACTCCTCCCAAGTGACTCGGTCCGGTCTGAGACTTCTCTCCTCAGATAGCCATCAATGATGTGCATTGTCCGTCAACTACATCCTGACGATAGTCATCCAACGCTCCCTCGGAAGCTCAGCTGCTTCCAATTGGTGTTGAGTATTTATGAGCCACTCATGAACTTCAGTGGGCTCCTCCTTGCTAGAAAAGATA
This sequence comes from Iris macrosiphon, assembly GCA_036927795.1. Taxonomy (NCBI): domain Eukaryota; kingdom Viridiplantae; phylum Streptophyta; class Magnoliopsida; order Asparagales; family Iridaceae; genus Iris; species Iris macrosiphon. The sequence continues at coordinate 160,964,955 of JAYESA010000009.1, read as the reverse complement.
CGGGGCTTCATCTAGTGAAAATCAGTGATAGATCCCGTTAATGGCCGTCTAGCTGGTGGGTTCGCCTGCTCCAGTGAGTTTACTAGGCTGTTCCTCAAGTTCTCTGTCTCGTGACGCTGAGCCTCTTGATGAAACTGCTGTTGGGCTTGCATCATTGTGTAGAATATTTGGAATATCTGCTGTCCATCCATAGGCTGTCTTGGTAGAAAAATGAGCATTGGTGGAGTAAACTGCGGCGGTTGTGGAATATCGTCTCGCCGGAACCTCGAGGCATGCTGATCTACTTGATTGCTTTGTTGAGTGGATGGATCTCCACCCAATGGTGTCACTCCATTGTCGTAGGTGACTACAACACCTTGTGGTGTACCTACGGGAGTCTCATCCCAGGCTCATGGATCCATTACTCTTTATTTAAAGTAAACTATGAGAATCGCACAGAGGAATCAAGACAGGAAGCTAGTCAAAAATTTATTTTGAAGTCGATATAGAGGTCAAGAAAAGATCAATAAGTGGATGAGATCCTATAATTTATCCTATCCTAATCGCAAGCTTGCTCGGTTCCTTAGTTACAACCGAAGTAATATAATCGTAGACCTAAATGAGCCACCACAAAAATTATGTCATGCTCCAGTCCCAAAATATCAAGAGACTAGCCACGTGGCAATGGCCAGCAACACAACTCCAATGGACAAACCCAATTTAATGGACCCATTAGAGTGCACTTAAACTGTAATAAATAATAATATAATTCTACACCATCTATCTCAGTATAATTCTAATCTCATCCACAAAAAGTAAACAAAAGTCAATATGATAGACCTGTGAAGATAATAGATAAAAAGAAATATAGTCCATCAACAAGTCCAAATAAATAGTGTCTCGGGGAACAACCCGATAAAATAAGTCAATACATAAGTCCATGAGTCAAGATTTGAAATAACTGGAAGCATAAATAACTGAGTATGTAATATAATACTCAGAAGAAATCCTTTGGCACAACCTCGTCTTCTGGTGCCAGTACTGCTCCAGCGTCAGCTTCTATCCCGTATATCTCGGGGTATTCCTCCTTTTCTATACTTGGGGACATAATCCGGATAAGGTTCTTAGGGGACATAGCAAGGTACAAGAATAACTCAAACCAAATAAAATATTGTAAATAAAATAGATCCTCATGGTAGGCTATCTAACCAGCTAAGTGAAATACAAATAAGAGCATCACTAGTACTCAAGCTGAAACAACTACAAGCTCTGTATCGGGAAGCCGGTAGCAGTAATATCACGTAATAGGCCAAGATCTAAAACAGAGACTAAAGCACCTTAATAATAAAGTATATATATAATCAGCCTGTAGCCTGTGTGTCTCTCCCCACCCAATGTAACCTCACGTCTCATGTCCATAACACGTAAGATCATGACCTCTAGCTAGTACAGCGAGTCATAATGATATCTATGTATATGCAAGTCTCATGTCACGAATCCTGTAAGCTTATACAAAATTACCATGAATAACTCTGAAAAGATTATGTCACATGAATAATGTCAAGTGTCCTATGGTATGACGCACTTGGTAAAGCAAGCACATAAAGATAAGATCGTGGTATCAACTCTCTAAAGTGACGTTACACGACTCCGCATACATCATCGACATCCGAATCTTGTTCGGATGTTAAGCAATGTCTCATGGTCCTAGGTTGAACAGGTACATCACAAAAGTATATGGAAAGAACTCAAACAATAATGTCACAGGATCTACTGTAAGTTAGCAAGGTACACTTGTTTGGGTTCTAAGCTCCGATAAATTACTCCGATATAAGTAGAATCTCCAGGTACGCCTCCGGATGCTGAAATAAATATTATCATTGCTCTCAAAATACTTGAAATAGCTAGGATTGACTACCCATAAGTCCAATTTGGACACATGGACAAAATTGACAGTTTTTGGTCAAAGCGGGGTCCACATGTGGCCTACTTTGTACCAAAAATGTGCCAGAGACAAATTTCTCCAAATTTATCAAACTTAGTGTCTATGAGTCTAGAACGATAATAAAAACTCAACGGAACATCCAGAACTAGATTCCAATAAGACGGTCACGAAATCGCCCGTCAAGTGGAACCGTAGGGCCCACGAAATTGGATTTCGTTAACGTTCTCAGAATCAAACCAAACTTGGGTCATAGGACTAGCGTAACGCTGTGAATCCGATAGTGCAATTTTCGTTGCAAAATGACAAGCATACACAAAATTATGACGAGTGTCAGAACATGCTGATACAGGATTTTTTGACGGATACGCGTTGATTCCGGTGTGCACGCACATCCAAATCAACTTCAGCAAAATCTCACACATCCGCGTTGAAGATACACGCCTTTTGGTATAATTCGCACATGACGAAGTTACCTCGTTTAGCGGGACATACCTTATTTCGGGAAAATTTGGGTTTAAAAACTAAGTTTTCGGTCAAATTCAACAACGAATAAAACACATCATACAACGAATTAAAATAAACTAATGAAAGAGATTGAAACTTGTTTATATGTCTAAATTATTGTTCAAGTGGAATTTAAAAATATTAACTAGGTTGGAAGAAAATTAGACATGAACATGGGTGGTTGGAACAGTTTCTAAACTACAAACTAATGAACCGACAAAACCTAAGAAATAAAGGAATGAAGTAGGGGTGGTAGAGGTTACGGAAGCTTTGTGAGTGAGAAGGCGTTGGAAGATGTGACCACTGGATCTGGAACTCCAGTGGTGGTGCCTGAACGAAAAGAGGCAGCGTAACTCGAGCACAAAAGCATGGGGTCTGAAGAAGACTTGTCAGCACCGAATCTGATCAGAGGTGGAGGTCCGCTCAATTGAGGGATGTAAACCCTCTGACCCAAAATCTAGGATTAGAGATTTATTTAAAATTATTTTGGATTAATAATTGGAGTTATTATTTACCTCTTTTATTTTTTTGATTCAATAGTTGTACATTAGCATTGTTTAAATATCTAGAGCAATGTACTAGCATTTGCTTTCCAACAAATTTCATATCCTTGACCTAGACAAGCCAATATTTAATCCTGACCTTTGTGTCACTCATGAATGCACTCTCTTGTGCTTCATTTTAATTTTACAATATTTGTGCATATTTTCTAATTTGAAATCCAACTTTGCATCTTTGCCCGTTCCAATCGAAATTGGAGACACAACCTCGACCCGTTTCTTGTAACCCAAATATGACAATAATTTATTCCAAGTCTACTACGTCCATGACACTTGTGTCCCACCCAATTTAAATCCTATGCACTCCCAATTAATTAAATAACACCATTGACACTAATTTTAACTAAATTGGTGCAATGACTCAACCTAACCCAAAACTAGACCCAACACCAATCCAAACCCACACCCATACCCTTATGGCTCATACAAAATACAACACACCAATTTTCCCTACTACAACACACCAAACATGATATTTTTCCACATCCAATCCATTTTTTCCTCTTTGTGCAAGTCCTAAACTATTGGGAACTTTTATGCAAATAGCTAGCCATGTGTCCACCTCCTATTGGTTGGAGCAAATAAAAAAAAATTCTATTTTGAATGCTTGACTGGTCATTATCTCTCCCCCTCTTTTTTTATACGATACTATGCAACCTATATTAAATCCTAACCTCTTATTCAAACCCCCAAAACATCTCCACCACCCATCTTCTTCATGACAACACCCCCTCTCCTTGGGAACCTAGCCGACCCTAATCCCTAGGCAACACTCTCTCCCTCTCTCCTCATTTAGACCACACCCTCTCCCTCAATATGCAACCACCATCATCACCCTCCTTCATCCTCCTTCCTCTTTCTTCCATCCTCCGTTCCAGTCCTCCCGAGCTCAACATCCCCGCCGCGCAAGCCTGGTAAACCTCTCCCAGAACCCTACCTTCCCCTAGCAGCTCCTCGACGGGGGCGTCCTCTATCTGGCCATGGACGCCGTCTCTGACGTGGGCGCTGACAGGGTTCTCGTCAGGCTGCTCCTCATGCTGCTCGCCAACCTCGCACCTCTTCGTTGAACACCACCACCGCCACTATCATCATCACCACCACCATCATCTCTGCCATCCACCAGTACAAGCAGATCGCCGTCCTCCTTGTAGTAAGCTGCCGTCGCTGTTGCTGCTTCAAGCCGCTATTGCTGTTGTAGTTGCTGCCGTGCTATTCTGGCCAGAGCAGGCCACCGAGCACCCCCCCCAATGACCAACGACCCACCCCAGAGCATCCTCGATGACCGACGACCCCTTCCACATCATCTTCGACCACCTGCGGCCGCCGGAGCACCCCCCCAGGTCAGAGCACACCCCCTCGACAGCAGACCCGAGCCTCAACCAACCCCCTTCATGGCACAATTACTCCACCGTCTCTCGACTATTTTTCGAACCAGCTTCGCAGGTGTGTTCACCACATGACCCTCTTACTATGTGTTCAATTAGAATGATTTCATTTAATTTCTATTGTTAGTAATCTAAGATCCAAAATCGAAGAAAAACTGTTTTATAAAATAATGAAATTCTCCGATACGGAGTTGGTCCCATCAATCCGGGCAACCTCGTCGTGTACTGATTGCACCAAAAGGCGCGTATCGTCAACATGGATGTGTGGGATTTCTTGGAACTTGATTTGGATGTGCGTACATACCGAAATCAACACACATCCGTCAAAAAGTACCGTATTGGCCTATTTTGAAACACATCCTAATTTTGTGTGTGCCTGTCATTTTGTAACAAAACTTGCACCATCGGATTCGCAGCATTATGCTGGTCCAATGACCGAAGTTTGGTTCAATTCTGAGAATATTGACGAAACGTCATTTCGTGGGCACCACGGTTCCACACGATAGGCAATTTTGTGATCGGCTCATCGGAATCCATTTCTAGACATTCTGTTGGGTTCGTATCATCGTTTTGGACTCGTAGACACTAAGTTTGACGAATTTGGAGAAATTTTTCTCTGGCATATTTTTCGGTACAAGACGGGGCCCACTTATGGACCCCGTGTTGACCAAAAACTGTATTTTTGCCCCTGTATCCAAATTGGATGTCTGAATATGCTTTTCTGAGTATCTCACTCATTCTGGAACTTTTTTTGATATTTGTGACAGCATCCGGGATATCTGCTCCAGTTTCCATTTTGTGCTGCTACTTCCCTGGCGAGTTCGTGTTCGAATCTTCGTCTGGCTTACAAGCAAGTATACCTTGATTTGTTATACTGTTTAAATTCAGTTAATATTATATATATTATTCTCTAAATATTATATGACTGTGTGCGTCCGAGAATGACTTGGGTGCAGTCGACGAAGGCGTCGACGTTAGGGCTTGTGTTTGACCTAGCAGCTAGTGGATGTACCCTCAGTGACGGAGTTATCATTATAACTCTGAGGCCACGACACGTATCATTTCACGTCACGGAGTGAGTTCATGATAGGACACGGGTTTACGCACTCGACTGGCCATCGGTGCGAGTAGCTTGTGTGATGGTACTTCGTATATGTGTATTATTTTAGGGGACTTGCATTATAGTTACGAGATGTCTATGTCGCACTTGAGACTTGTACATTGGCATTGGGCGGGGAGGACGACTAGTAGGCGTATGGGGCACCAACCTTCTTTATATAGATACCGCGTTCTTCGGAGCAATACAGACATATATATTTATGCATATATCGCATTCTTTGAAGTGTTGGACGTTACATGTGCAGATACCACGCTCTTCGGGGCGTTAGTTGTTGTGCAGATACCACGCTCTTCAGAACATTGGACGTATTTACTTATGCAGATACCACGCTCTTCGGTGCATTGGACGTTATTATATATGCAGATTATCCCAAGATGGGGGGCATATATGGCATATACTAGCCAATCACGACGATTGGTGAATTACGTCAGTATATGTCTAGCCTACACCTTCCATATGCACTAAGTTGTCCTCAAATTGCATTCACTTAGGAGGATAGTTTACCTTAATTTACTTTATTCAGTATTTACATTATGGCATATACTTTTTGTATCTTGTTACGTCCATCTGAGGACCTGCTTCATTTCCAGGTTATTTGAGTATGTTGCATGATGCTGGATCAAGTGGAGTGTTGGACATCATTGCAGGTATTTTTTTACACCTTTCAGCTATTACAGTCATTTACTATTTCCCATTGTGACTCTGATTTTATAGCCTAGTATTTATAAGCCTATATTATTCTCTTGGTCTATTCGAACGGTTGTATTATTGGGCTGCAAACTAATGTTGCGTACCGTTCCTTCTTGAGATTTTATTTACCATAGATTGAGATTTAGTTTAGTTGTTGGACATTAGAAATATATATTTAGCTGGATCACTTAACCTTAGACAGCGTAAGTGCACTTCGTCAGGCCCATTAACTTGGAAAGCCCTACGGAGTCGTACCTGTCACAACCCGTACCCTAAAAATTAGGAATGAGTCATGGGTACATCTAGCCTACGCCGTAGTATCAGCGGTAGAACGCTATCTATGTCTACTATCTAGCTAACAATCTCACACAATAATATAAGTACCTGCCAAGACCTTAACTCCAAACGGAGGAATAATATGATAAAGATAATATAAATACTCAACCATGATCTAAGCACGATAAGATAACAAGGAAGTCTAACAACTACAAAGTCTAAACAACAACTACTACTAAGACAGCAACAATAATAATAATAACAATAATATCCTGAATCAAATACAATACAAAGTCTCAAACCAAAAGCCGGGGACAAATTCGGTACCAAAAGCTAATAAATACAACTGAGGTCCTAGTGATCCCGGCTACCAACCCGAAAATCACTCCTGAACTAGGGGGTCCCTGTCTGCACCCTCGACAGGCGGAGGCCCATAAAACGTCGGACACCAATCTTCCGAATCCTTTGAAAAATATATCCAGTCAGGATTGGAGCAAGTACACCTCTAACAGCAGTTCCAGTTAAATGATAAAAACTATAAAACAGTTGTAGCAAGTAGCACAAGGTGAAGAAAATGAAATATGAACAATGAAATATACATATATATATGTCAACTGGTGCATAAAGGTAGAGATGCATAAAAATCAGAAGCAAGATAATAATGATCGCAGGATACAAGAAATCTAAATTAAGAGCAAGTGTGTGCACAATGACGTAAAGTGAGTCCAACAAGGGTAAATATAATGAGTCCAGTCCATAAAGTATAAGTGAGACCAGTCAAGAAGTGTAAGTAAGACCAGACTAGAAAGAATGAACTAGTATCTCTAAAATACCTGTTTCGACATGTAAACGGCTAGGGGTAAGTACGGCTCACCGCACACTGGGTGTGCGGCTGCTATCATTCTAGATTAGACCAGAGGGAGTAATTCCAGATTTGGAAATGTTTACATCTCTACTCGAGTATTTTCCCGCCCCGACTAGTACAAGTGAATCCAAGACCCGACACGTAAAATAAATATGAGTCCAGCCAGAAACATAAGTGATGCCTATAGTGAGTCCTGATGTGATGTCAGTAGGTAATTCCAGAAATAGAGGCCAGAAACATGAAATATACGTGTCGCAAGTAAATAAATCCAAAAAAACTAGTCAGTGTCATGCCAGAAAATCAGATAATACTATACTAGAAGCTGAATCATAATAATTATCAGATAATAAAAACTATCAGAGAATATACTGGCCTGACATCCTGAGCAACTGGCGAGGATCGAGGTCCGAACTGGCGTCGCAAGGACCTATTATGAAAAGCAAGGTTAAACAGGGTTCTAAAGAGTTATACAGATATAAAATAACTAAAAACAAGCTTCTAGGGTTGTTCTAAGTCAAACGGGTCAAACCGGTAAAATCTGGGTCAAAAAATCAACCAGGGGTCCAAAAAGTCAACTCTAGACCGAAACTAGGTCAAAGGTTGACTTTGGCGGTCAACCGGGTCAACTATGGTCAACTCTAGGTCAAACTAGGGTGCCCCAAAAATTCTAGGTCAAAAATAGCTCATTATGCTAGTAAACCCACAAACTCGCCTCTTTGAGATACCAGGATACCCTCGGTATCCGATATCTCAACCTACGCTATATACCCCATCTAAACCCACTAATATATATCCTAACATGTATATATATATATATATATATATATATATATATATATAAGCATCACTAACTCCATACCTAGGCATAAGCCCAATAGCTCGCCCCGATACCCAATACCTTGAGTATCTCAAGGTATTGAGATACCTCTAGCCTTACCCCTCTCTAACTCTAACTAACTAGCTAACTATCTATATATATACTTATATATACTACTATATGTAAACATCAATATATATATATATATATATATATATATATATATATAACCTAGTATATAAGCAATACCTCAATACCTTATCTCCGATACCTCAACTTACCTTAATACCTTGATATCTCAAGGTATTGAAATACCTTAACTTACCCTTCTTATCTCACTAACTAACCTATATATATATATATATATATATATATATATATATATATATATATATATATATATATATATATATATATATATATATACTTATCTATACTAGTATATATATATCTACATATATCTAAATATATCTATATATATATGTATAATATATATATATATATATATATATATATATATATATATATATATATATATATATATATATATATATATATATATCTTACTCAACTGTTGCTGCTACTACCTGCTGCTGCTACCTGCTGCTACTACCTACTTGCTGCTGTTGCTGCTATTACCTACTGCTGCTGCTGCTACATGCTGCTGCTGCTCCTATATGCTGCTGCTCCCTCTACCTCACTCACTCACTCACACTCACTCACTCACTCACTCACTCACCTCGACACTCACACACACTACACACACACACACACACACACACACACACACATATATATATATATATATATATATATATATATATATATATATATAAGCTCTCTCTCACACACACACACACACACACACACACACACACACACACACACACACACACATATATATATATATATATATATATATATATATATATATATATATAGTACCAGCTGGCCATTGCCACGTATCTAGTCCCATACTTTTTGGGACTGGGGCGTGACATAGTTTTACTAGTGGCCCTTGCAGGTCAGAGCATATCATTTCAGTTACGTTACGGTGCAAAACGAGCCTGCAACTTAGGATTAATTTTGAATAAGATCTCAATCCATAACTGATTTTGAAACTCCTCTTGTATTTGATTGTCGCCCTTGGACTTCATTATTGTATTCGTTCATTTACCGTCGATATCGTTATTATTGTTTCTCATCTCCCCCTATCTCAGAGAGATGGACGTTCATGCGGGGTGATTCTCTCTAGAAGTAGATCCTTGTCAAGACGAAGAAGGAATATCTGATAGGATATTTGAGTAGATGTTTATCCATAGTAGAGGAGGTTGATAGGTTCTTTCTTGTTGCTAGAGCTAGTATAGACTGTTGGCATAAGAATTAGACATAGAAGTAGAGATTTGGAAGTATTTGAAGTTGGAAAGATTGTTCAATTCTAAATACTCTGGGGTAATTTATGAAAATGGATAAGTAGATGCTAGGGGTTAGTTGTAGACTCGTGATAGTGATACAAGGAATTAGTTATAGCCTCATGATAGTTATACATGGAACGATATTATGAACTTGAGAAGATGAAATTTTAGGCTCTCACTTGGAAGAAGACTAGCTGGATCTCCGGAGTTTTATCATATGCTTAGGTAGTACCCATTATTATAATTGTACCATGGTGACTCAGAGTAATAAACAGCAGAAAGAAAAAAATCGAGGAATAAAATTTTAGGAAGAATAAGCTGTAATTTGATACGGTATGCGGAGGATTAACTTGAACGAAATAGTTGAGAAAATTATACCCTAGATGATTTTGAGACCAATATTAGGTATGAACTACTACAAGGACATCACTAGTTGTGACAATTTAATAGAGAGTTATACCTAGAGGATATGAAGAAATTACTACCTAACAAAATTATGTTTGTGATAAAGGAACGATGAATATATCTATAAAAGAATTTGGAATATCAGATTAGAGAACTAAACAAAAACTTGATTAAAGAAACGAAACCATTGAAACTGGGGTATGAAATGGAACATGAATGAGAATAAAATTTATGGAGAAATTATGAGGAGAGGAGTATTTATACATTAAGGGCGAGAAAACACAAATTTTTTTTTTTTGGAGGATTAGTGTTTGTAAATAGAACAAGAGAATTTATTATGAGGTTAAGTCTAGACTATGACTGGAGAAACTCTCGGTGCATCAATGAGATGATTAAGCTGTTATAAAATCTTTAAGTTATGTAAATTTGTCGAGGACGAATTATGGGTAAGGCATAAGGGATATGTGAAAGAAATTTTGACTTAGGAAAATAGAACTTTATGTAGCATACCCTAGAAGTTGGACCTATAGTTGTCTTATGACTTTTAGTATCAAACCTAGATGAAGATTCTAAGACTGGGTTAAGATAGATAGATAGAATGCTAGATCTGTTATTTGAATAATGGTAACTTAGGTACTAGGGTATAGCTTCTGGAATCAGATTTGATATACTTGATTTGTTTGGGTTGTTAGTGTCTATTGGGCTCGTGGTTTTCACCTTTTATAACTCGATTAGTTGAGCTAGTATCCGAAATAGAGCGATTAGATTGAAGGATGAGAGTATTGACATATGTTATAGCCTTGAGTTAGATATCATAAACTACCTATAATGGATGGCCAGTTATAAACAAGATGGTACCCATATAGTTTGGATGAAGGGTATGCATGGAGTAAAATGGGAGAAACCTCAGGTTTGAGGTAAAAAGGTAGAGTGGCAACAAGATGAGATTCGCAACAAGTACCTGACCTTGAGCTTTTTAAATTAAGAGAATGATCTAGGAAAGACTAAAAATTTTATCACTCGATAGTTGCCTCGAAGATCGATACTACGAAGCAAAAAGTACTATGCCATGGTTGACAGAGTTTAGAGTTGAACACAAGATCAACGTACTAGAAAGATATGAAGGTGTGTAGGAAATAAATGATAAAAGAAATATATTAGAGTCACGTAACCCAAGGACGAGAAATTTTGGTATGGACTTGAGGGATAATAATTATAGTATTTAAGAATTATAATACTTTTGGAATTTCAAGGATTTAGCACAGGTAGAAATTGTTGATCAGCCTCGAAGTGGTACAAATTTCAAGGAATAAAATACAGGGTTAGATCACACGCTGACTCATTGGTCAATCGATAGAGGATTACCCCTAGACTCTCAGATTATATATTGACACATGAGTAGGGGGTGTAAATGGGAGATAGAAGTCTGATAGGAATGATAGCTGAATATTAAAGTTTACACATAAACTGCTTAGGGATTGAGATTTAGATATTCGACTAAGAGGACATGAGCTTGCCGAACCTAATCCTTAGTAGTAGGTGGTGTTATGGGAACCTACTTCCAATTTACCCTAGCCGCTAAAATTTAGAATCGTAATCTTGTTATTGTATTTGTTATATTTTATTCTAGGATATTTAGAATGATTGAATAGATATTTATTACATAATTTTTATATATTCTTATTACTATGTATTGAGTAGAGGCTTATGTTGTATTTTATTACATATAGATTAGACTTGTTACTGCTAAGACTGATTATAAGAAGTTAGGTTGCATGATTCCATTGTGGACACTATAGGATGATGATGTTATACCTAGGAAAGAATGTTGAGATATTAACTATCTTAGTTGCAGAAAAAAGAATTTAGATACTACATAAGTGGCCTTGAGGATTTTGTGCTTATAAAATTTTAGTGCCTAACCCCTGTAGTCCTTTGAGAGTAAAAGAATGATGTTATTTTCTTTATAGAAAGTAGAAGTTTCAAACCTAGATTGTGTCGCAACATCCTTGAGTAACCTAGGCTTATATATGGTAATTTTCTGGATGATGATTAGCATGATAACAATGATGAGACAGTCCATGATGGTGAGAAGATGTTTAGAGGACCAAATACCTTAGATGATTAGACTGTACGTATGCAGCAGTTTAAGGTAAAGAGAGTAGAGTAGGACTAAGTATCAAGTTGTATTTATATATATATATATATATATATATATATGTGTTGAGTTTGTTGTTGGGGAGATAGATTTTGAATTTCGAGGACAAAATTTTCTAAGGTGGATCGATTGTAAACCCTCTGACCCAAAATCTAGGATTATAGATTTATTTAAAATTATTTTTGGATTAATAATTGGAGTTATTATTTACCTCTTTGATTTTTTTGATTCAATAGTTGCACATTACCGTTGTTTAAATATCTAGAGCAATGCACTAGCATTTGCTTTCCAACAAATTTTACATTCTTGACCTAGACAAGCCAATATTTAATCTTGACCTTTGTGTCACTCGTGAATGCACTCTCTTGTGCTTCATTTCAATTTTACAATATTTGTACACATTTTTTAATTTTAAATCCAACTTTGTATCTTTGTCCGTTTCAATCAAAATTGGAGACACAACCTCGACCCGTTTCTTGCAACCCAATATATGACAATAATTTATTCTGAGTCTACTATGTCCATGATACTTGTGTCTCACCCAATTTAAATTCTATGTACTCCCAATTAATTAATGAACACCATTGACACTAATTTTAACTAAATTGATGCAATGACTCAATCTAACCCAAAACTAGACCCAAAACCTACCCAAACCCTACACCCACACCCTCATGGCTCATACAAAATACCACACACCAATTTTCCCCACTATAACACACTAAACATGACATTTTTCCATATTCAATCCATTTTTTCTCTTTGTGCAAGTCCTAAAACTATTGGAGACTTTTATGCAAATAGCTAGCCATTTGTCCACGTCCTATTGGTTGGAGCAAATGAAGAAATTCTATTTTGAATGCTTGATCGGACATGAGCTCTCCCTCTCTCTTTTTGTATGACACCATGCAACCTACATTAAATCCTAACCTCTCATTCAAACCCCCAACACATCTCCACCACACATCTTCTTTATGACAACAACCCTCTCCTTGGGAACCTAGCCGACCCTAATCCCTTGGCAACACCTCTCCCTATCTCCTTATTTAAACCATACCCTCTCCCTCAATATGCAACAACCATCACCACCATTAACCACCATCATCACCCTCCTCCCTCCTCCTTCCTCTTTCTTCCATCCTCCGTTCTAATCCTCCCGAGCTCAACGTCCCCGACGTGCAAGCCGGGTCAACCTCTCCAAGAACCCTACCTTCTCCCAGTAGCTCCTCGACGCGGGCGTCCACCGTCTGGCCATGGACGCTGTCTCCGACGTGGGCGCCGACAGGGTCCTCGTCAGGCTGCTCCTAATGCTGCTCGCCAACCTCCCACCTCTTCGTCGAACACCGCCACCGCCACTGTCATTACCACCACCACCATCATCTCCACCAATCACCACTACCAGCAGACTGCCGTCCTTCTCGCAGTAAGCTGCCGCCAGTGCTGCTGCTTCAAGCCGCTACTGCTGCTGTAGCTGCTCCCATGCTATTCTTGACGGAGCAGGCCACCGAGCACCCCCCCGATGACCAACGACCAACCCATGAGAATCCCCGATGACCGACGACCCCTTCCACGACATCCTCGACCACCTGCGATCGTCGGAGCACCCCCCCAGGTCGGAGCACACCCCCTTGACAGCAGACACGAGCCTCAACCAACCCCCTTCATGGCGCGATTACTCCTTCGTCTCTCGACTATTTTTTGAACCATTTTCACAGGTTTGTTCACTACATTACCCTCTTGCTATGTGTTCAATTAGAACAATTTTGTTTAATTTCTATTGTTAGTAATTTAAGATCTAAATCGAAGAAAAACTATTTTATAAAATAATAAAATTCATCGATACGGAGTTGGTCTCGTCAATCCTGGCAACCTCATCGCATACCGATTGCACCGAAAGGCGTGTATCGTCAATGTGGACGTATGGGCTTTTGCGAAACTTGATTTGGATGTACGTGCACACCGAAATCAACGTGTATCCGTCGAAAAGTACCATATCGGCCAATTCTGACACTTGTCCTAATTTCGTGTGTGCCTGTCATTTTGTAACAAAACTTGCACTATCGGATTCGCAGCGTTACGCTGGTCCTGTGACCCAAGTTTGGTTCGATTCTGAGAACGTTGCCGAAACATCGTTTCGGGGGCCCCACGGTTCCACATGACGGGCGATTTCGTGATCGACTTATCAGAATCCAGTTCTGGATGTTCCATTAGGTTTGTATCATCGTTCTGGACTCGTAGACACTAAGTTTGACGAATTTGGAGAACTTTGTCTCTAATACGTTTTTTGGTGCAAGACGGGGCCCACTTGTAGACCTCGTATTGACCAAAAAATTTATTTTTGCCCTTGTGTCCAAATTGGACATTTGAATATGCTTTTTTGAGTATCTCACTTATTCTGGAACTATTGGTGATATTTGTGACAGCATCCGGGGATATCTGCTCCAGTTTTCATCTTGTGCTGCTACTTCCCTGGCGAGTTCATGTTCGAATCTTCGCCTGGCTTCCAGGCAAGTATACCTTGCCTTGTTGTACTGTTTAAATTCAGTAAATATTATATATATTGTTCTTTAAATATTATATGACTGTGCGCATCGGAGAATGACTCGGGGGCAGTCCACGAAGGCGTCGACGTTAGGACTTGTGTTTGACCTAGCGTCTAGTGGACGTACCCTAAGTGACGGAGTTATCATTATAACTCTAAGGTCTTGACACGTATCATTTTATGTCACAGAGTGAGTTCATGATAGGATACGGGTTTACGCACTCGACTGGCCATTGGTGCGAGTAGCTCGTGTGCTGGTACTTCGCTTAGGTGTATTATTTTAGGAGACTTGCTTTATAGTTACGAGATGTCCATGTTGTACTTGAGACTTATACATTGGCATTGGGCGGAGAGGATGACTAGTAGGCGTATGGAACACCCACCTTCTTTATACAGATACCACGTTCTTCAGAGCAATATGGACGTATATATTTATGCAAATACCGCATTCTTTGGAGTGTTGGACATTACATGTGCAGATACCATACTCTTCGGGGCGTTGGACGTATTTACTTATGCAGATACTACGCTCTTCAGAGCATTGGACGTTAATATATATGCAGATTGCCCCCATGATGGGGGGCATATATGGCATATGCTAGCCAGTCACGACTATTGGTGAATTACGTCAGTATATGTCTAGCCTACACCTCCCAACCTTCTTCTCGGGGTCTCACCTTCAGGAGTTTTCTTGTTGGATAATACGCACTAAGTTGTCCTCAAATTGCATTCACTTAGGAGGATAGTTCACCCTGATTTACTTTACTCAGTATTTATATTTTGGCATGTACTTTTTGTATCTTGTTACGTTCCTCTGAGGACTTTGTTCACTTCCAGGTTATTTGAGTATGTTGCATGATGCTGGATCTAGTAGAGTGTTAGACATCATTGCATGTATTTTTTTACACCTTTCAGCTATTACAGTCATGTACTATTTCCCATTGTGACTCTGCTTTTATAGCCTAGTTTTTATAGGCCTATATTATTCTCTTGGTCTATTCGAACGGCTGTATTATTGGGCTACAGACTAATGATGCGTATCATTCCTTCTTGAGATATTATTTACCATGGATTGAGATTTAGTTTAGTTGTTGGATATTAGAAATAGATATTTAGCTGGATCACTTAAACTTGGACAGCGTAAGTGCACTTCGTCGGGCCCATTAACTTGGAAAGCCCTACGGAGTCGTACCAGCTAGCCATTGCCACGTGTCTGGTCCCATATGTTTTGGGATTGGGGCGTGACAAGGGAAGGGTCGACTCGGAGAGAGGCGGAGGATGACAGATCAAAGGAGACTAGGAGCATCGTGTCGGTTCAACGTTGGTCGCATGGGAACGCTGGGTCGGAGAAGTGGGCTCAGCTCGTATTGTGAAACAACACCTGATCTAGGCAGATTATTCGGCTCGGATGGCTCCAGCGGTCAGATTCAAGGTTAGGTTAGGTTAGGGTTAGAGTTTTCTTATTTGTATCAGACGCGTGTCCGTAGTTTGGTTGTGATTTGGTTTTCTGTGAAGTATCGTGTATCCAGATGTTGGACACAGAGTGGATGATCGAGAATTTTATACGTATCCGGGTGTGTCGGACACGGGAAAGATGGCTGTGGTATACCAAACACAAAAATAAAATATAATGGAATAGAATGAATGTGGATACCCGGGGTCAGACCCGAGGTCGACACGACTGACATGGTAGTACCGGACGGACACACAGGTCTGAACATGATGGATAGTGGCTGATCGTATGGTTTGTTGGAATGGTTTGGGAAATATAGGAAAATGGTAGAAAATTTGTTTTGGATTGGTGCTGATGGAAATTGGGTTGAGGAAACAAGGAAAGGCTCTCCTTATAAAAGAAGTTGTGCTTGCTTTCCAAGCAAACTCTATGGCACAATTAGTAATAATCAAAGAAGAGAGGGATAAGAGATATGCGAAAGCTTCATGAAGCTTCCCATGAATAACTAATATTCCAATTAGCTAACTAATCTCAATTATATACTAATTAAATCCAAACAATATTAAAACTACTTAATTATTTAGAATTAAATAAAATCTAATCTTTCCAAATTAGTTACTAATTAAAACCTTTAATCCAAAACCTTATAAAATATTATATTTATTTAGTATCTCATATGGATACAATCTAATAATCAAAATATATTAATAACTAGTCCTTTAAATTCTTTTAATTAAACAAAAATAATCTTATGTTTTCAAAACAATAAATTTTCAAAGCTCAAATTATATGTGATATTTTATTTGAAATAATATGATTTTATAAATATTTATAAAAAAGATTTTACAAATAACTTTAAAAAAATTAAAAATTATGAAAATCGAAGGTTACATAAATGCCTCCTTGGGTATATCTTGCTCTCTGATCATGATCTGATGATATTCGAACTGCAAATCAATCTTTGAAAATACTATTGCCCCACTGTGCTGGTTGAACAAATCATCTATCCGTGGTAATGGATACTTGTTCATGATGGTCACCTCATTTAGGGTACGATAGTCAACATGTAAATAAAATATTCCTTTTTCTTTACAAGAACCATCGGGGCTCCCTACGGCGATCCACTAGCACTAATGAATTCCTTGGTTCTTAATTCTTCAATCATTTGGTATATGATCTCCAACTCTGATGGTGTCATCCTGTAGACTCGCTCCGACACTGGTGCTATTTCAAAAATCAAGTCAATGGTGAACTAAATCTCTCTTTCTAGTGGCATGCCTGAAAGCTCTTCTGGGAATACTTCTGGAAATTTATTAACAACTCTCGGGAAATGCACTTATTCTGCTACTGCCAATCTCAGGATAACGGACAAAATTTTTATATTGCCTCGAGAAAATGAGAACTCCTCTTCACTAGGGACACGAAAGATAACCTTGCCAGCATAGAAATCTATTGATACCTGTCGAGCATTTAACCAATCCATTTCTAGTGTCATGTCCCAATCTCCCTCAAGTTTGATCGTCCATATTGGACGTGAGATCATCACGCCAATGCTCCCGCAGGACAATTATTCTCATCGGGACGTAATATCGTACGAGCCTAGAGTTATAATTGCACAAGGCATTGACATCAAATATCATGGTTATCATCGAAACGACCATATTGCAGTGATATAAACATATTGATACAAAAGCACACTTCAGAGTATACAAAATGAAGCTCTCAAAGGGTCCAAGTCAAGATGCTACGAAAGCTTATAATACTCTTGATCTCTCTTGCTTACAAAGGTACTTACCGTTCCATACATCATGTCCCGTATATCCAAGCTGAGCCACTATACCTGCATACTTGAAAGATATGTCCACAAACGTGGGTCAATACACAGCTGTACTGGTGAGCGGGATAACCTACTCGCCTAAACCAAGACTAAGTAAATATGTGAATAATATAATTATTACAATATGATCTTTCTACTTTAAGCCTACATTGATTTCATGGCAAGGCATATATATTAAAAGCAGTAACGCGGGTTAAGCAAGCAAGCATTGAAATCCAGTAAACACTCTAGCAGTTATATGCAATCTCAAAGGAAAGTAGGCATGTTATTCGTTCTACTTAAATCTCATAGTTATGCATGAACCTATTGAACCATATCGTACTCATAGTCTCAAATCCATCCTCGATGCGCACACTCTTGTCCAAGGCAAGGTGGACGTCCGACGCCTACTCAAACACAAAATAAAATACTACGTAAACTCCTACCTATATGAAGGTCACTGGCCAAGACATAAAGGACTATTCTGTGGTATTTTGACCCGATCTAGCACTGAGTTGCAAGCCCGCCTGGTGGTCTCGAACTACAAGTATTTCGAATTGCCCGATCTGTCCTAGGTAGCAAGCCCCAATAGTGGTTTCACAATACCCGTTCTTCCAAAGCACGTTCTAATATTTTCTCCATGCCCGAACGGTCCCGATGCTTCGGATCCTATCCAGTTCGAGAAAACCAAACCTTGCGCACTTATGTTGTTCATGACCATGCAATGCTCTGATAATATAGGTACGACAAGGAATCATGCCTTCTCGCCCTACCAAACTATACTCGCCCCGTCCATCTGATTCACCAAAAGAGTTCTCAAATTATCCATCTCTTTCCATGCTCCACTTGATGATCCAAGGCCCCAACACAAGGCCCAAGGCCGCATCACACAAAGGTACAATGCCACATCATTAAGGATTCTGTGGCACCATGCCCAACTGATAATGTTCCAAGTCCTGTGTTCCAATCGTACCATACCCTATCAGCAGTTGTCCAGTTTTGAACTACAACTGTACGCTTCATTTGGGAAAGTGTTCCAACTTGATACTGGTGCGCAATACACGCTCGTTCGATGAAGTGTTCTCACTGGTCCAAATCATAAATTTTAACTCAAGGCCACAAATTATATTCATCCAAACGACTCACACTCTATGCACGCCACTGTGCGGTGTTTCCAATGTTCCAGACTGAGTGTTCAAGATATTACGTATATTCTAATTGTTAGGCATGAAGGAGTAGAGGAGAAGGGACAGAGCCCACTCACCAAGTCTGAATCTACTCGATAGTCTGTCTAGCACTCTGCCTTGTCGATACGGCTGATTCCTTGAATCTGTGGTCCGATGCAAAGCACGATCTACTCAATTGGTATGACCGTGCCGTGCTCTCCAAATTATTCGATCCGATCAGACTAAGAAAGATGGTATTATCGCTCCAAATCTCATTATCTCTGTAATGCTCTGCACAAACACATTGATCCATCCACTCTTCCTTAATGTCTCATCCCGTTGCGAGGTGCTACTCTACTCCTACTAAAATTTGCACGTAATATGCACATGAAACCAACTCAAATTAATACTTGCTCCCAAATCCAACTCATTGAAATGCAATCAAACCTTTTTATCTTTTTACTCCGACTCAGCGTAATGCACCGTGCGGGTACAGGGTATTACATAATATACCAATTAGAATAAGGTTCATCCTCGAACTAAACTAGCACCCATTCCTTTCTCGTATGCCGCTTGACCATTTCATAAACTCTGCTCCATATAATTTATACTTTACTGATCCAGACTCATCATCTTCGCTTTATGCTAGACGCTCACAAAAATTCTATATTCCCACATCCTTCTTACAGCTCAATTTAAATTTAGCATACCGCTTAGTTTCGATTAAACATATATTTAAGGCATCCCCGAAATACACACATTTTAGTCAATCTTAGCGATAGAGAATTTAGACAAGTTTTAATTGTATCTTCATGTACAAAACATTTATCGCTCCACTCTAGACTGAACCTATCCCAACGTTCAACCCACAACTCATTCGCAGAATGCTATACTCAGAAACTATAGAACTGGGGATCCCCAGAACCATAGATTGGTGTGTATATCGATCGATAGAAGATTAACAAGTTTAATACGTGAACTAACCCTTCAAAGGAGAAAACTAGAGTTCACGAATTATACTTGAAGTAATGAGAAGAAGATGAAGGTTTTCAGCAACCTTGATCAGTTAGCGATCCCAAGATCTTCTGCACGTATTCCTTCCTCGGATTGGACATCGTATGGGCGACGATCTTCCAACCTTTTTTTCTCCTTAGCTGACCATCTTTCTTTCCTTACGTGAAAAATAAATTTAGAGAAAGCTGCTTCCTTTTTATATATCCATGAGGGCCAGATAATAGAGGATATATATAGGCTACGACAGGGACCATGAGAAAAAATTAGGGTTAGGTCTCCTAACGGATCTGGGTATCCCATGTTCAGCCCGAACACAAAATTCTGGTCTGTTAACAATAGCCCGGTCCACTAAAGATCTATTGTTTCACTACCTTCCTAATCCCAAATTACGATTATCGGCTCCTTCTTATTATATGCTTGTTTGTCTTCCCATGTTATGGTATCGAATGTCCGTCAATCAAATTAAGTTACTGACAACTATATTGATCGACATCTTTTATCCTTAAGTAGTACTACTCAACTTTATTTGTCATATCAGATATAATCCACCTGTAGGGTTTATATAACAATCCTTATGAGTTCCTTAAGGGGACATCATCAACCCGATGTATCGGGACATGAATTTATTTTATAATCAATAATTTATCATACACACAATGTCATTACCCAATTCATAAAGGTTATTGACCCATAATGAATCTCACTCTTTTATGAGTTAAAGTAATGCACACTGCATATACATGTCTGTTATTATATCTAGATTAAGAGCATAAGCATCCATAATAACATAGGTGTTTGTTCTCTTATGTAGTCAGTACAAAGATAACAACCTCAAGTGGTCCTGTTCAATACACACAAAGTGTACTAGTGTAAACCTATAGTCAAGATAGACTAATACCAGATTACACTACAATCTTTCTAATGGTTTGTCCAAGTCCATCTAGGTTGTGAACTATTTATATATTCCACATGGAACTGATAATATGATCTTCTGTGTGACACCACACACCATATTATCTACAATATAGAATATCAGACACTTTCATTAACATTATAACAAATATAATATGCAAATATTTGTCTATATGATTCTCATTTAAAAATAAGGAAATATAGTTAATACAAAGTAATATTTTTAGTATATAACCCTAACAATCTCCCACTTATTCTCAAAGCATTACTTTTTAGTATATTGTTACAAATCTTCCACTTATACTTAAAGCCATACTGCTACGCATCTGACTCTCATTCCTTCAACATGAATATCAAAAGCCTTAGCTGGTAAGCTCTTTGTAAAGGGATCAACTAGGTTGTATGCTGATGCTATCTTGGTCACAACAACTTTTTCTCTCTTTACGAAATTTTGTATCAGGTGGTACTTGCGCTCAATGTGTTTACCTATCTTATGGGCTCATGGTTCCTTCGAGTATGCAACCGCACCACTATTATCACAATAAAGTATAATAGTCTTAGGCAAACTAGGTACCACATCCAAGTCCAAAAGAAATTTTCTGAGCCAAACCTCTTTTTTGGCTGCCTCAGAGGCTGCCACATACTTGGCTTCCATGGTGGAATCGATAATATATTTTTGCTTGATGCTCCTCCATACTATGGCTCTACCTCCTAAAGTAAATACATAACCTGAGGTAGATTTTCTGGCATCCATATATGACTAAAAATCTTAGTCTGTATACCCCAAGGGCACTAAACTATCTACATAATAAATTATCATATAATCTTTAGTCCTTTTCAGGTACTTTAAAATATGCTTTACCGTAATCCAGTGATCTTATCCTGGGTTAGACTGATATTTGCTAACCATGCAAACGACAAAACAGATATCTGGTCTCATACATAATATTGCATACATTAAGCTTCCTACTGCCGAAGCATAATGAACCACTTTCATGTCCTCTATCTCTTTAGGTGTCCTCGGACACTACTTCTTTAATAGATCAATTCGATGCCTAAAATATAAGAAACCTTTCTTAGAATTTTGCATGCTAAAACAAGTTAGTATAGTATCGATATAGGTTGCTTGGGATAAGCCTAATATCCTTTTCTTGTGATCTTGTAGAACTTTGATCCTAAGGATGTGACCTACTTCTCCCAAGTCCTTCATATCAAATTGCTTGGATAATCATACCCTTAACACCTTTACACAGTTTCCAATGAGCAAGATATCATCCACGTAAAGTACGAGGAATACCACTACATTTCCATCACACTTTTTTTATACACATGCTTCATCCGGACATTGATCAAATCCATAAGATTTTATCACTTGATCAAAACAGATATTCCGAGATCTAGAAGCTTGCTTAAGTCCATATATGAACTTTTTGAGCTTACAAACAAGATGCTTTTTGCCCTTTTCAGTGAGCCCATCTAGTTGCTTTATATAGATGTTCTCCTCAAGACTTCCATTAAGGAAAGCTGTCTTGACATCCATTTGCCAAATCTAGAAATCGAGATGAGTTGCAATAGATAAAATAATCCAGATAGACTTAAGCATGGCTACCGGTGAAAATATTTTCTCATAATCAATACCCTCTTTCTGAATAAAACCTTTCACAATAAGCCGAGATTTAAAGATTCCAACCTTACCATCTGATCAACATTTTATCTTATAAACCCACCTGTATCCAATGGCATTTACATCAGTGGGTGGTTTTATAAGCTCCCAGACTTGATTAAAATCCATATATTCTATTTCAGATATCATTACTTTTTGCCAAGATTCTGTATCTTTATCTCGGAGTGGTTCATTATAGGTGCAGGGATTAGAATCTTTTTCTCAGGGATGAAGTCTGATGACAATCCCAAGAACATGAATCTGTCAGGTTGTATAATAACCCTCCAACTACGACGAGGCACTATAGGTTGTGGTGTAGTATTTGTGACATATTATGCAGTTACTTGTGGTTACTCCTGTTGTACTATTGGTACTAAAGTATTTGGTGTCTCATCTCTCAGTTCTTTTAAAATAACTCTACTCATGGGTTTATGGTTTATCACATAGTCTTCCTCTAAGAATCGGGCATTAGTGCTAACAATGACCTTCTGATCCTTAGGACTATAAAAATAAATCTTCTTTTGTTCCTCTTGGATAGCCTATAAACAAGCATACTTCTGTAAGAGATTCTAACTTATCTGCTTTCCCATTCAACACATGTGTTGGACTACCCCAAATTCGAACATGTTTAAGACTAGGCTTACGCCCTGTCCACGGCTCTGTGGGAGTAATAGGTACTGACTTAGAAGGTACCAAGTTCAAAATGTAAGCTGCAGTCTCTAAGGCATATCCCAAAAAAGAATATGGTAAATCCGAATAACTCATCATTGATCTAACCATCTCAATAAGAGTCCTATTCCTTCTTTCTACTATACCATTCTGTTAGGGTATTCCAGGTGCAGTCAATTGGGACGTAATTATAGCTTCTGATAAATAGTCCCTAAACTCTCCAAAGAGGTACTCGCCACCATGATCTGAACATAATGACTTGATACATTTTCTATGATGTTTCTCTGTTTCAGCCTTATACTCTTTGAATTTCTTAAAGCACTCAGACTTATGGCGCATTAAATAAATGTATCCATACCTTGAATAATCGTCAATAAATGTGACAAAAGAAATTCAAAGCCACCTCTAGCCTGGACAGTCATGGGCCTACACAAATCAGAATGAACCAATTCCAGCAGATCTTTGGCCCTATACCCCTTTCCCGTGAAAGGCCTTTTGATTATTTTACCTTCTAACCAGGATTCGCAGACTGGAAGTGCCTCTATTTCCAATGAACTCAAAGGTCTATCTTTAACCAGTCTTTGAATCTTTCTTAGATTAATATGTCACAACCGCAAGTGCCAAAGATATGTTTGGTTCATACAAGAAGGTTCTTTTCTCTTATTTAAGTTAGAAGACTTGTTATTCATTTCCATAAGTTACATTATGGGTGAAATAGGATTAATGACATACAAATTATCAACTAATGCACCAGAACATATAAAATATTTATTTTTTCTAATAACAATATTGTCATTTAAATAAACTGAATATCCATCCTTAACTAGCATAGAAACAAAAAATTAAATTTCTTCTAAGTGAAGGTGCATAAAGACAATCTCTCAATGTCAAAGAATTATTTCTACCAAAAGATAAAATAATATCTCCTACTGCAATGGCTGCTACTTTTGTAACATCATGCATGAACAAGCATATCTCTCCATCACTAATCCGCCTGATTTTTTGGAACCCCTACAAAGAATTACAGACATGATTAGTGGCTCTTATATCTACACACCAAGTGCCGGTAGATAACACCGCTAAAGATGTTTCAACTATTAGTAAATAAGATATACCTTCTTTATTCCCTTGTTTGAGAAGTGGACATTCACACTTCCAATGTCCAGACCCTTTGCACTTGAAACACTTGTCTTTCAGCTTTTTCATAATGCCTTGAGGTCCCATGCCCTTCTTTGCTGAATTTTTTTATTTCTAAATGTTATTCTTGTCACTACCATATTTCTAGATTAGGGGCATTGATGTCATTTACAATATTTATATATATATTATGTTTATAGTTGCATGATATGTATAAATAATAAGGGTTAGTGGACTAGACTTGATGAGACCATTAGACTCAACCTTAGACTAGACATTTGAAACCACTAATTAATCCCTATCTATTTTAAATTAGAATCTAGTTAAACTCCCTCATTAGGAATGAAAACCCCAATAATTAAATAACTCTTCATGACAACTATATGGGGGCATTATGGACTTTGTGCATTAGCTAGCCCTAGGTTTATATGCCGACCCTATATAGAGAGAGGGAGCCTCCCTCAAAGTCATTCATAGCTCATGAAAAATTCTAGAAATAGTTTTTCCCTGAACCCTTTTCTTTCTCAACAAAATTTTAGAATTTAAAACTCCAATCCCTCTCATTTTTTTCATCTAAGAAGTCTAGAAGCTTAGGTTTCAAGGAGCTTAGGAGAAGATGAAGTTTACATTTGGGAATCCATCTCCCAATAGATAAAAATCTAAAATCTCCCCTTTAAATTCTGTTTTTATTATTTGTTTGGCCATTATGAGCCCACCCATGGTTTAGGAATAGCTATAAGGAAAAATTAGTTTTCTTGGTTCCCATAGTGTTTCCTACATGGTGTTGTGTCCATATAAGGGATTTTATGCTTCTTGAAGTATTTTTCCCTCCATTGTTCATTGTAACTAATCATATTATATATAAATAGTTGTATTTACTATATATTTTATTATTAATAGAGTTTTTGGGGTTTTGAGCATGAGATTGATAGTGTATCATGATACTATATATAGTATCATAACTTATGCACTCCAAGTGTTTGACAAATTGCCTATTACTAGAAGTATATTTATTTAGATGTTTTCATTGTTAATATATATATATATATATATATATATATATATATATATATATGTGTGTGTGTGTGTGTGTGTGTGTGTGTGTGTGTGTGTGTGTGTGTGTTTATATATATATATATATATATATATATATATATATATATACACACACACACACACACACACACACATATTGGTGAATGCATGAATGTGGAGAGGTGACTGTGTTCACTGTGCAGTGATGGGAGAGGATCGGGTTTGGATTGACCTAGTATGTTAGTCTTGGTTGTAGAGTGGTGATGTAAGTATGTATCTTATAAGGATAGGTATCAGTCACCTGGTATCATAGCAGTGTGTATCCATGATACATGGGGATACATGGGGATGTGGAGTGTGCTAAAGGGGTGCCGGGTTAGCTTGGAGAGCAACAGTTTATGTGAACTCGAGAGTGAGGGTCAGGTTCCCTGTGTACAGTCTAGGGTAGTGTTGTGCATTAGCTAGAGTGTTTAAGGTTTTTGTGAAGTGATTGGGTCTGAACCTAGAAGCAAATAGGGGATTTTGGTGACTGCAGGCAGTGCCAATGGGTAGTGTTTGAGTGTAAGAAATGTGGGACTATGATGTGGATTCAGTTAAGTGCAGGTGATAGGTACAGTTTTAGGCTTGAGCTCGGTCTAAAGGGTGTGCAGTGATTGGAGTGACTGTGTTATCCAGTGTGTATCAGTGCATCTGAACATATGAGTATGTGTTAGATGTGCTGTTCTGAGCACTAGTGTACAGAGTCAAGGCACTATCAATAGGGATGTACATTTATGTTCTTTGGCAGGGTGTATAGTATGTATCAGTTGAGGGAGAGGTTGTGCTTGAATTAGTATTCAGGTGGTTGGAGATTTTGGTCTGTTCAGTAAGGAGTTAATATAATTGGGCATGCTTGTGAGGTAAGTATCAGTGTCAGTTGCAACAATAACAAAATTTGGGGGCTTAGGGTTAAGAGGGGATGTTGGGCATATGTGCTGGATTAAATCACCAGTGAGGGAGAGTGGTGTGGGACCTGGTAAGCGTTGGGGCTCGAGTGATGGTCCCAGTGTATCAGTGAAGACTGATACCCTAATTTTTAGTGTGTGTTGGTGCTTGAGTTAAGGTAAGTAGCAGCAGAATAGCAAGTGGTAATACATACTTAAGGTCTACAAGGTCGGTCACATTGCTATACAGCAGGTACAACTTGCATTAGGCAATGCAAGCTTGGCAGCAACAGTGCACTGCTAGAACAAGTGCAGTACACTTGCTGATAGTCCAGGATCCCTTGCAATCAGCAGCAAATATGGATGCAGTTAGTAGGGGATTAGGCAGCAACTTAAAGGGGGTAGACTGGTATTATTGGGTTAAGATTAGTATCAGCTGGAACTTTATGTCCAATTACACACAGTGGATAGGAAGGGGTATTAGTTGTGTTGTAACAGCCTAGTATCAATATAAGATCAGATACCAAGTAGAGTTATCAATAGTAAGCCAAGTTCAGAACAGGTATCTGTACCTGTATAAAAGTGAAAATTATGGAGTATCCTGGTGTGCATGTAGTGTATCAAGGGTAGAGCTCGAGCAAACAGTGATAGACCATAGTATACAGGTCAGTTGCAGGCCTAGAAGGAGTAGCAGAGGGTGTAGGTGTGCCTGTACATGAAAATAGGTTAGTCTTTCAAGTGTTAGTATTAGTGTTAAAGGATTGTGATACTAGGGGTACCAATATCCCTAGAGTATCAGTTAGACTGTGGTTGGATGTTACTCATTTGTACCAACATTTAAGTAGCATGAGGTGAGTAGATGAGTGATATCAGATAGGAGGGTAGTATCAGGTATTTGTGGACAGTGCACAGTGTATGTGCAAGTGTAGGTTGATGTATGTGTAAAGTGAGGTTGAGGCCTAGTGTTGTTGTGAAGGTTAATGTCGAGATATAAGTGAGTATTTTGTCTAGTGTTAAGGTATCCTAGTGAGAGTATTAAATTAAGTATTAGGTATTAACTAGTTAATGAGTATATAGACTAAGATAAAATAAGATAGTAATATATTAGAGTTATATATATATATATATATATATATATATATATATATATATATATATATATATATATATATATATATACTTAGTATAGTTAGCTAGTATAGCTAATACCTTCAAGGTATGGACCTAGAAGTGGCCTAAAAATATCATAATTAGATAGTTACTCATGAATATCACTTCAAATCATTCTTTGACACTTATATTTTATATTTAGGTCCTTGTGACTCTAGTTTGGACATAGATCCTCACATCTTGCTCTGGACCATATGCGAGTATATTCTCTGACAGTTTTTATTATTTTGATTATTACTATGATTCTAGTTGTACTGTATACTTGATTCCGACACAGCGGATATATGAGCTAGTAGCATAGATACCTTTCATGAGGAGTTGTGATTGGAATCCATCGTACTAGCTGGGAACGAAGAAATATTAGCAAGATTATATGATCATACCCCACTTTACATGCATCATAGCTCACCCCACATATTACGTAGGGTGTAGCCTGACCATTTACATGTCTCATAGCCTATTATATATGATTAGCCCGACCATTGCTTGCATCATAGCTAACCAGATGGTTAACCTGACCTCACATATATCATAGCCAATCATATATAACTACCCTGATCTAGTCCCAAGCCGATCACATAGCAAACTGATATTTCACAACACCTAGTTAGAATTTCTATTCTTTTATTTCAATACATTCATTTCTATCATTCACATATATCTGTTCATTGGTAGTTAGTTCTATATGCTGATTACATGCCTCTCCAGTATTCATTATTTTCTAGTATTTCTTCATCATGTATTTTCTTGCTCTGTTTTATAGTTTTTGTCAATATAATTAAAATTGCTGTTAGTGTTTGTGCTTCGCTCCAATCCTGACTGGATAACATTTTTCAGAGGACCTCGAGGATTTCTGTCCTATCCATTATGGTCCAGAAATAGATAGAGATTTTATCCCAGAGATTCCAGAGGAGCCACTCTCCTTAGAGAAGATACCACCCGTAGTTGTTTAGACTGCACTTAGTCTAGTTTATTTATGCTTTGGATTGTTATAACTGACTTGGGTGTATTTATGTTGAGACAGTTAGACTCTAGACTTATTATTGTTATTTGAGTTGTGTTCTAGACTTATGTCAGAACTTCTTATATCTTTCTTATCTCATCGTGCCATTTACCTTCTTATAGTTAGTGCGATTGAGTACCTTAAGTTAATAATCATATGCATATTCATTGTCCTCCTCATGGAGTTGAGATCATTGATAGGTTATTTGTGCGTTGTGTTATTATGTTGAGACCTAGACAGCGTTCTACCGTCGATGCTGCGGCGTAGACTGGACGTACCCATGGCTCATGTCCAAATTCTGGGTGTGGGTCGTGACATAGTTTAGTGGTGGCCCATGCAGGGCGAGTCTAGACTATAGGAGAGTAATATTAGGACGCAACTAGTGCAGTATCATAGTAGTTACTTAGAGTACTATTATAAGCATGAGATAGGGTATATATGAGTATGCTCAATCACAACTAGGAAATTTCTAATTCTATTTTGCTATTTTGAATAACTACTTCTTTTAAAATTTTACTGTACTTTTTCGATGATATCGCATCTTTTGCCTTAATTGATTTATTTTTTTGGTCTATCTTTAGGATGTCACTGAAGACTAGGTCGCTGAGATTGGGACCCACAGCTTCCGAGTGGTCTGCCACCTCTCAACCTGCCACCCAGACAGCTGGGGTTGCTCCTCCTACTTTACCTGTTCGTGTAGGAGTTTTCACAGTTTTTGGGGGTCCTCCTCCCCCACCTGTCTAGAGGGTTGTCCCGGCTGTTACGGAGGACCTTCCACCACCACAGATTCTGTTTCCAGGAGGTGTGCCCACTGACGGAGCACAGATGTTCACATTGACCCAGGGCATGGTGGATGCTCAAAGGATGTCGCCAGAGGCTCAGCGAGTTCAAGCTGAGACGCAGAGGGTGCAGGCAGAGGTGCACCAAGCATAGACTGAGTTGATAAGGGAGAGTATGGAGAATGCTCATCGGGTGGCTCTCCAGGTAGTTGAGAGAGTCGCACAGCAGCATCCTGGTCAGCAGCAGCAGCCACAACAGAGACCAGGCACTTAGTGGACTTCAAGAGGATGATGCCTTGGGAGTTCAAGGGCGATGAGGGGATACTCTACACCGATGATTGGCTAGAGGACATAGAGAGGAACTTACGCTTGGCTCAGATTCCAGAGAGTCTATAGATCGAGGCCGCCGACAGCCAGATGTTCGATATTGCGTTGACTTGGTATCATACGGAGCCGAGACTTACTGCTAGAGGACTTACTTGGGAGTCTTTCAAGGATCTTTTCAAGGAAAAGTTATTTCCAACGTGGACCTGGGAGCCTTAGAGCGTCAGTTCTATGACTTGGTCCAAAGGAACATGTCGGTCGACGAGTACGCCACAGAGTTTTGCCGCTTGAGTCATTTTGCACCATCGATGATTTAGGACCTAGGAGACTGAGCCCAAAAGTTCAGGAAGGGGATGATGAGAGAGATCAAGTCTCGTACTTCTGGATGTTGTACTGCTACCTTTAAGGGCATTCTGATGGATGCCCAGATTACGAAGGATGATTTAGACCATAGGCCCAAGAGAGGATACGACGTTTCTGGAGGAGCGAGTGGTAGCACAGGGCCGGCCAAACGTCCCCACTTTTAGTAGCAACAGAGGCCGTATCATCATCAGCAACACCAGGCACCAGCTTGAGGACATATCCAGTACCAGCCGCAGAGGCAGACCCAGCACGCTGTCCAGTGTGCGTACTATGGGATGGCGGGACACACGAGAGACATCTGCAAGAAAAGGTTGGGTACATGTTTGTCTTATGGATCGTCAGTGCACCAGTTGAGAGATTGTCCATCTATTCAGACTCGTCCAGGTCAGGGTGGAGGAGCCACTCAGAGGGGGCCTACCAGAGCACCTACTGCACCAGGAGGCCAGCAGAGGGGACCACCCCTTCCACTACAGCAGCAGAGGTTTGCCCAGCACCAGCAGCAGCAGAGAGGTGTACCCCAGGGACGAGCATATGCCATGACAATCGAGGAGGCCGAGCCAGCAGGAGACGTGATATCACGTTTAGTTCTTCTCGATTCGTTTCAAGCACTTGCATTATTCGATTTTGGCGCTTCCCAATCTTTAGTATCTTTATCTTATGCTCTTAAGCATCGTTTAGAGGCGGAACCCTTAGATAGGACTTGCAAGATCACGACTGGCGGAGGCATTATCCTAGTCAGTAATTTTTGCAAGGACCGAAGAGTTTCATTGGGAGGACGAGAGTTAAGTGTGTGCTTACTCGTAATACCACTTCCGGGATATGATATTATACTCATAATGGATTGGTTGAGTAGGCGCCATGCTACTATAGATTATCATCGAGGCAGAGTGATATTTAGACTACCAGGAGAGCCAGAGTTCGAGGTCGCCAGAGGAGCAGTGGAGCAGTGCAGAGGCACTTTTTGTGGAGCCAGGATGGAGGAAGAGGAGTTGCCACATCCTTTGATAGCAGAGTTCCTAGATGACTTTCCAGAGGAGTTGACATGTTTGCCGCCAGACAGAGATGTCGAGTTCTTTATAGACTTGGTGCTAGGCTCAGAGCTAATATCACAGAACGTCTATTGGGTCAACAACAGCGAACTGGCAGAGTTTAAAAAGCAGATTGATAAGTTACAGGATAAGGGCTTTATTAAATCCAGTTCATCACCATGGGGTGCTCCGTTATTGTTCGTACCGAAGAAGGATAGATCGGTATGCATGTATAACGACTACAGAGCTCTGAACAATCTCACTATTAAGAATAAATATCCGCTGCCGAGGATAGATGATCTCTTCGATAAGTTGAGCGGAGCGAAGGTATTCCCAAAGATAGACTTAAGTTCAGGCTACCACCAGGTAAAAGTGAAGAAAGAAGATATTCGAAGACAGCTTTTTGGACTCGATATGGCCAGTTTGAGTTCATGGTGATGCCGTTTGGGTTGACTAATGCACCGACAGTATTCATGAACCTGATGAACAAGGTATTCCACCAGTACCTTGACAAGTTTGTGGTGGTGTTCATCAATGATATTCTTGTGTATTTAAAGACCCCGGAGGAGCATGAGGAGCACCTGAGGATGGTTTTGGAGACTCTCAGGACAGAGAAGCTTTAGGGGAAGCTTTCAAAGTGCGAGTTCTTCCTTAACAAGGTTGAATTCCTTGGGCATGTGGTGACAGGTTACAGGATCTCAGTTAACCCAAAAAATATCGTTGCAGTGGAGTCATTGGATACTCCCAATTCAGTAGTTGAGATCAGGAGTTTTCTGGGACTAACATATTACTACAGAAGGTTTGTACAAGACTTCTCCAGGATTGCAGAGTCGATGACTAGGCTAAAACAGGAAGGATGTGGATTTTGTCTAGACGAAGGATTGTTAGGCCGCATTTGATGATATAGAGAAGAGATTAATGACAACTCCAGTATTGACGTTGCCATCAGGGATAGGTGAATTCACTATCTACAGTGATACTTCAGGGAAGGGTTTGGGTTGCATTGTTCACCAACACGGAAAGGTGATTTTCTATGCTTCTAGGCAATTACGTCCTCATGAGAAGAACTACCCCATCCAAGATTTAGAGTTGGCAGCAGTTATCTTTGCTCTAAAGCTGTGGAACACTATCTGTACGGAGAGCGTGTGGAGATCTTTACAGACCACAAGAGCTTGAAGTACGTGTTTACATATAAAGAGTTGAACATGAGGCAGAGGAGGTGGTTAGAGTTGATGAAGGACTTCGATATTTTATTACAGTACTACCCAAGAAAGGCTAACGTAGTCACCGATACCTTGAGCAGGTATCCGATGGCTATGTACTTGACAACAGACAGACACTTGTTGGCCGACCTTGAGAGCTTAGGAATTGAGGTGTTAGTTCCTGGTATCGAGATTCAGAGGTGGGGATTGCAGATACAGTCTGAGCTGATAGACAGAATCAGAGCTACTCAGTATAATGATGAGGCTCTAAGGAGTATCATGGCACATGTTCGAATATGATTATCAGAGGATTTCATTATTATTGATGATGGATCGTTGGGCAAGGTACTAGGATATGTGTGCCAAGCAGGGAGCTGCACGAGGAGGTTTTGCAGGAGGCGCATCACTCTCAGTACTCGATGCATCAAGGTGCCAACAAGATGTATCG
Organism: Iris macrosiphon; assembly: GCA_036927795.1. Classification (NCBI taxonomy): domain Eukaryota; kingdom Viridiplantae; phylum Streptophyta; class Magnoliopsida; order Asparagales; family Iridaceae; genus Iris; species Iris macrosiphon. The sequence continues at coordinate 160,932,189 of JAYESA010000009.1, read as the reverse complement.
AGACCTGAGGGAGCACGTTTGGTGGTATGGTATAAAGTGCGAGGTAGCTTGATTTGTATCCCGGTGTTTCGTGTGTGTCACGCCCAGTCTCAAAATACCTAGGACCAGGAATACAAGATACGCCAGATACGTATTCGACCAGACTCTGGTCCGGCTCGAATACGTATAAGCTGTAATAAAAATGGTCACTATCTAAATAATCCAGTAAATATAAACATCTATGTCTCAATCCACAATGAACAAAAATATACAAGAAAGAGCTACATGTGCTAAAGTCGGTCGCCCAATAACACACAAACTCGAATAGACTCGAGAAGAAATATGAGTCTATAAAAAATAGGCTACAACAGAAGATGAATAACAATATGAATAAAACAACCATAATGCCGGTAGAAATGATATGAGTACTGGTACAAATGCCCGCAAGACATGCAACTCCATAGGCAACTCCAAGGGCTCCGTAATCATCTATGCTGTAAAACTGGCAGGGGACCAGGTCCTCAGAGGGACGTAACAAGGTAAAAAAATATACCAAGCCATAGTATAACAGAAGAAACAAGTGCAACGACGGTGTAGTCTAGCATAACCACCTAAGTGAGACACAGTTTTGAAGACAATGTTCAACGTGTGGGCTGTCCAAAATAAAACTGTGGCTCCGAACACAGACACACGGGGCGTACCGTAGCTCCGAGCACAGAGTCACACGGGTGATACTACTACTCTGGATACAGGAACACTACATAAACTGGACATATACATATATAAGCGCGTACAGAGGAGCCCAAACGTCTAGTAACTCTCTTTTCCATCCCAAGCGGTCAACAATTGTGTGCTGAACATGAACCTCTATCTAGCAGTCTCGTCGTACAGAAGTAACTATTATCAAACGCGACCCTAAGGTCGTCCCAGTCTCCGGTCATGATGTCAGTATCAGGATACAGGAAATCTGGCACGATAACAGTGTATGGACGTATCCTAGGGTTATGATATACACAGGTATGTATATCAAGGTGTTACGAACATCTATCACTCGTTACCAGACGTTACTGACGAACGTCTGTACCCGGTTGTGATCCGGACGTGAAGTAATGATTCTAATCAAACATGCGCACAATACATATAATAAATCAATAAATATCTGGTAACTGAAATACAGGGTGGCAAGGTACATTTGTCTGGATACGGCTGATGAAGATGGAGATCCGGTACAACGTCCAAGTCCGCAGGTCCTGTAGTACCTAGAGACGAGACACAAGCTCAATCAATAACTATCACGAGACTGAAATAAGATGTGACACACGTCTAATCATGTAAACTCCCTCACCCAAAATAGGTATTTTATGTATATTTTATATTATTATATTTATTATAGATGTTGAATTTATTTAGAATATTCTCTTAGTTAATTAGAAAATAATTTTTTTAGTATATTTACTTATATAAATATTTATTTAGAATTATTTTAGGCTATTTTAGATTATTGGGATTTTTCCATAATTTTTAGTTAATTAAAAACTAGTAATACTAATTTTCTAGGACTTTGAAGAATTTATTTTATGTTCAAACTTATATAAAAATATCCCAAACTTTTATTTTAGGTTCTAAATAATAAAATATATTTTCTATAATTTTTTGGGAATTTTTTGATTAATTTAGCATTTATTTTGAGTTAATTATCAAAAACTGAATTAAAAACTATTTTCTGAAAAAGAAAACCCAAAAAGAAATTATTTCTGCCCAGTCAGCAAACAGGGGGCCCACCTGTCAGCCGCCCGCAGCAAACAGTGCCGGGCCCGCCTGTCAGTGACTGCGGGGCGGGCAGCATTGGATGGCTGCCACGTGTCAAGATCTGAGCCGCGACTGCTTTCTCTCTCCTATATATATATTAGTTTAAGTTTATTTCTAGGGTTTTTCTTCAGCCGAATTTTGGAGAATTGCCATCTAGAGTTCCTTCATCTTCCAGAAGCCATTGCGCATAGCTCCGGACTCTAAATGAGGCCTAGATTTTTGTGTTAGAAAGATACTGAGGTTAGCTTTCTGATTATATAATTTGTTTTAAGAAATTATTATTATTAAATTCTGAAAAATCAGTAGAACACAGCATGTCCGAAAATAGACGTGTTTCGATATTTTCATGATTTCGGGAGAACCAGGAATCAGAATCATGAACCGTTTAAAGTTTCGGAAAGCTAATGTCGAGATCATTGACATATGTTTTTCCCAAAATTTATTTTGAAGTATTTTTATATTGTTAATTCTGTAGAACTTCTAGGGTAAAATTTAACCATCGGTGCACGATACGAAACTTGTATGTGCCATAATTTCCAAACGAATTTGAATTCGGACGAGCCATAAATTCTAGCATGTTTTTGACGCTGAAATCTACAGGAATTCATGCATGAAAGTCAAGTTTGTGTTAGTTGACTTTTCGGTCAACAGATCGCCTCGATTTGTGTGCCATGAGTCTCGAGTCGATAAAATTCATTTCCTTTGGACAAAATTTAGGCATTAACCTAAATATCAGAATAATAAGATTAAAATAGGATTTTAGAGTAATTATTACAGAATTAAATAAATTAAAATAAATTATTTTTTGACGTGATGAATTTGTAATACATAGGCTATTTGGACTGTGACTTGGACTCTGATTTATACCAGCAGCAGGACCCCAGGCAAGATACCTTGCCAAATTGTTTACAGTACTTTGCATGCTATTTATATTTCTTTTTATTTATTTCATTTCTGTATAGTTCTTGCATGTGTAGTTTTTCTCCAGTCATTACTATGTATTAGATATGTTGACACACACATGGCACCTAGTATCATGGGAGGACAATCATTAAGCGTATGGGCTTTTAACCACTCTGGTAAACCGTAGTATATAGTTCGCACTACGGGCGTGTGTCACGCTGGTCGCTACCCCAGAGGTATGTCGATTTCTGTAGAGTTGCGCTGGTCGTTACCCCAGAGATATGTTGATTTCTGATGTTCTAGACGGGTGTGTGAGTTGTGAGGCTTAGATCGAGTAGACTACCCTTGCCCATACGTCGAAAAGTTGTCCTCATTTGCATTCATATAGATTGTCTTGTACAGCGTACTTATTTATTTTCAAATTATATGCATGTTTATTCTATTCAAGTTGGCTCATATTTTTTGTATCTTGTTACGTCCCTCTGAGGACCTGGTCCGCTGCCAGGTGTATCTGTTCTTGAGTATTTGCAGGAGCGCAGATTTGGATGGTTGTATATGCTTAGTGGATGTCTTCTCTTCGAGCCGTGATCGATAGCTGGTATACTTATATTGGGTTTGATTGTGTTGTACTTATATTGTATTTACCTTTCCTATTCGAGTTGGTAGTGGATTTGTTTCCATCCAACTATCATCCTTAGATACTTATGTTGAGATCTAGTTATATAGATGCTGGTCATTCATTTATATTGATTTTCTGTGGATGAGATTTAGATTGTACCCTGTGACTTGTGACATATGTTTATACCACTTGTGGATTTTATATTCATAGTACAACGTACGTATGGGTTTGGGTTCCATATATTGGAGTTGCCATATCCATGCGGCTGGCATGCTTACGTGTTCCTAGTCCTACGTATTTTGGGACTGGGGCGTGACAAATCATATGTTCAAACTTAGTTACAACTCACATAGACATGAAGCTAGAGGGTTGACTCAGGGTATATTACATCTGATACGATTAGTCACCTGTTTAATACCATCAGACAAAACCTCTATCCTACTATATTTATCACGCTATTCAGTGGTTCAAGCCATGATCAAATCTCAGTTTCACCCCGGGTCTTCACAGACATTAACATGCACGTTGACATATCTCATCCTTAAATAAAGTATCAAATATTTATTAAACCCTCGAATATGTGTAATCACTATAATTTCATAATAAAACTTCTCCTCGATCAAATTCACTTTTGTTATTCATTTCTCAATAATCGACCAATCTTTAGGTATCACAACTTACACTTATACAACGACCAACATCGCATATAATATTTCGTATAAAACCCTAATAATTTCTCATTTGGCATTCAAAATCTAACCTCATTTTCTTTGTGTCATTCCCAACCATCAGCTGTATGCATTCCATCACTTGCACAATATTACTAAAAACTTGGTGTATAGCAACCTATTAAACTAACTCTACAACATACAAACCCTAACCGCATATGACCCGTATCAATACACAACATATATATCCCAAAAAAATTTAATATTAAGCTATCTACAACCAGGGAGGTGAGTTCTTCACCTTGGCGGCGAAGTCCGGTGGTGCTCGGCCGGAGGGGGGTCGCGGTGGTGCTCGGCCGGAAGGGGTCGAGGGGGTGTTGATGGCGGTGATGTTTATGAGGATGATGAAGCTGGTGAAGATGGTGATGATGAAGAGTGGTGGTACTGGTGGTGTGGGGTGGTGGTGCTGGTGGTGTGGGGTGCTGGTGCGCTGGTGGTATGGGGTGGTGGTGTTGGAGGTGTGGGTTGGTGGTGCACTAGTGGTATGGGGTGGTGGTGTACTGGTGGTGTGGGGGAGATGCTGGAGGTGATGAGGTCCGTAACAGCCGGAGTAGGGGGCTGTGGAAGCTGGAGGTTGTGTCGTGGCGGTGGCTCGGGGAAGTGTTGGCCGGAGTCGTGGGGTGGTGGTGCTGGAGACTGGAGGAGAAGGAGGAGGTGATCGCGGCGTGGTGGTGCTGATGGTAATGGCAGTGGAGGCAGCGGGCTCGAGTGGCCGGAGTTAAGGCCTGAGGTGGTGATGTTGCAGGGAATGTCGGCCGAGGGTGGTGGTAAAGGTGGAGTAATGTGGTCGAGATGCTCGGCCGACCGAAGTAGGGGGGCCGGCCGGGTTTAGTTTAGTTGGAGAAGTAAAGAAGAAGAGATGAAGAAGAAGAAGAAGAAGAAAGAAAGAAGAAAGGAAAAAGAAAAACCTACGGTTGTGTAGTGAAGAGGGAGGGGGTAGGGTTTTCTAGGGTTGGGGATTAGGGCCTGCTCTTGGGAAGAGTGTGAGTTGACACTATATAGGGAATGTGATGGGGTTGTGGGGTGAGGATGCTTCCAATTTGAATGAGTGTCTAGGATTAATCATGGAAGATTTTTTATACAAGGGAGAGGGGGTGTTGACTAGTCAAAGAATGGAGGGTTTCTCCATTTGGTTTGAACCAATGGGGTATTGACACCTAGTACAACTTTTGCAAATTAGTCCCCTAAATTTGGGTATTTGCACAGACACATGAAATAATATAAAATTTATGGAAGAATTGGTATTTGGTATTTTGTAGGGTTAGAGAGTGTTGTGAGTTTTGCATGGGCTTAATTTATGGGGCATTGGGTTAAGTTGGGATTAAAAATAGGATTAGTCAAAGTTGGTATCCCCAATTTAATTAGAATAAATTATCATGTGCTCTTAAATTAAATGGGGGCATATGAGGTCTCAATTTGGAGTGACACAAAGGTCATGAAGAGTGTAGGCTTGGTGTCAGTCTTTGACCTTTTAATTGGTCTGGCTCAACGGGTTGAGTTGGTGTCTCAAAATTGATGGCAACGACATAAGTGCGTGACACGGGATTAAATAATGGATTTTGGATACGGGAAGTTGTGCAATTAAATTAGGGCACAAGGGTTTTTGATTTTGAGTGACGGAAAAGTCCAGTGCCTAAATTGGCGTGTCAAGCCTAGAATGCAACAACTTGTTGGAAATTATGGGCTGATGTTGGGCTTCGAATATTGCAACAACGGTAGGGCGCACCAAGGGTTTAATTAAATAATCAGACATCCGTAACCTTACTTCTAAACCTCAATTTTCTGATGTCAAACCAAAATTTTCCAACCCAAAACCAGTCTATCTATAAAACTAAATGAGGGGGTTTACATCCTTCCCAACTTAGAAAAATTTCGTCCCCGAAATTAAAAGTAAAGCACGATAATAGCTACGAGAATTTAAAAACAAACTGGTAATCATATATAGTACTTAAATTTGTACCTTGATCCTCAAATAAATATAGAAAATGCTGCCAAATAGAATCCTCACGCTCCCAAGTAGATTCGCCTGGCGAATGATGCTTCCATGCGGTTCTGACCAGTCGAATAGTCTGACCTCTCAAAGCCTTCTCAGTGTGATCGAGTACCTCCACTGGCTGCTCTACGTAAGATAAACTGGGCTCGACTGTAATCTCTGATTGGTCAAGCACGTGGCTAGGGTCTGCCACGTATCTCCTCAACTGCGATACATAAAATACGTCATGCACTCCTTCTAATGATGGAGGCAATGCAAGACGATAAGCCACTTCGCCAACTCGTTCCAAGATATCAAAAGGTTCGATGTACCTCGGACTCAGCTTGCCTCTGCCTCCGAATCTGATGGTACTACGAGTAGGCAATATCTTCAAAAATACATGGCCACCTTCTTTGAACTCCAAAGGTCTGCGGTGCACATTGCCCAATGCTTCTGTCTGTCCTGTGCTGCACGCAGGTGGCTCTGAATCTGCTTGACTTTCTTCACTATCTGTGTTACCAACTCTAGACCAAGTATCTGACGCTCTCCCAAGTCACTCCAACATACTGGTGACCTACACTTCCTGCCGTACAGTGCCTCATAAGGTGCCATATGTATGCTAGCATGGTAGCTGTTATTGTAGAAGAATTCCACCAAGTGTAAATGGTCCTCCCAAGATCCTCCAAAGTCGATCATGCACGCTCTCAACATATCCTCTAGTATCTGTATTGTGCCCTCTTACTGGCCATCTATCTATGGATGATACGATGTGCTGAACTTGAGACGAGTTCCCAGACTCTCCTGCATAATCCGCCAAAAATGTGACGTGAATCTGGAATCACGATCCGATACAATGCTGAAAGGCACTCCATGTGGTCGTACTATTTGCCTCATATACATGTCAGCTAATATCTCCGTGGATTGCCCAACTCTGAAGGGCAAGAAATGTGCAAACTTGGTGAATCGGTCTACGACAACCCAAACTGTATTCTTCCCGCTAGGGCTCCTCGGGAATCCTATGACGAAGTCCATGGTAATGTGTTCCCACTTCCACTCGAGAATGGAAAGCGGCTGCAATAGTCCTACAGTCCTCTGATGTTCAGCCTTGACTTGCTGACAGACCAAACATCTCACCACGAATTCTGCAGTCTCCCTCTTTATCCCATGCCACCAGTAGTGTTGTCTTAATTCTCGGTACACCTTCATACCCCCAGGATGAATAGAATAAATATAGCTATGAGCCTCGGTCATCAACTCCTGACATAGATCGCCACTCAGAACGTATAGGCGATCTCCACACCTTAATGTTTCGTCTTCATGAATATTGAGTCCCGTCTGCATGCCGGCCTCTGTCCTCTCTCGCAGTCGTCGAAATCTCGCATCTGTAGGCAGGGTTGCCTTGATCCCCTCAATCAATGTGGACTGAACCTCGAGACTGGTCATCAGTCCATCCATGCTTGGCAATACAATCTCTATCCCAAGCTCCTATAGACCCTCTAGCAATTATCGCTGAGTCGTCAAAAAGTATGCCATGGGCTTCCTGCTTAAGTCATCTGCTACTACATTCGCCTTGCCAGGGTGATACTATAACTCGATATCATAATCTGTCATCAACTCTAGCCAGCGTCTCTGTCTCATATTGAGCTCCTTCTGAGTGTAGACATACTTTAGACTTTTATGGTCTGTGTAAATCTGAACATGCTCTCCATAAAGGTAGTATCGTCATAGCTTTAGTGCAAATATCACTACGGCTAGCTCTAGGTCGTGCGTCAGATAGTTCTCCTCATGAACTCTCAGCTGTCTCGATGCATAGTCTATCTACTCTATCTAAACATAACTCATATTTGCTGAGCTTGGTATATAGCCTCTCCTGCCTCAGCATCTCCAACACGATCCTGAGATGTCTCTCGTGCTCCTTCTGGCTCTTGGAATATACCAAGACGTCGATGAACACCACCATGAACTTATCTAAGTACTGGTAGAAAATATTGTTCATCAAGCTCATAAATACTGCTGGCGTGTTGGTTAAACCAAACGGCATGACTAGAAACTCATAGTGTCCATACTTCGTCCGAAAAGTCATCTTCGGAATGTCCTCTCTCCGTACCTTGATCTGATGATAGCCTGATCTGAGATCGATCTTCGAGAATACACATGCGCCACTAAGCTGATCAAATAAATCATCGATGCGCGGCAGTGGGTGCTTTTGCTTTATCGTTACAGTATTTAACGCCCTGTAATCGATACACAAATGTATCGTCCCATCCTTCTTCGACACAAATAAGATGGGTGCTCCCCATGGAGAAACACTAGCCTGAATGAAATCCTTATCCAAGAGATCATCTACCTGGACTTTCAACTCAACCAACTCCTTCGGTGCTAGTCTGTAAACGGGGGAAGTAACTGGCTCGGCTTCGGGAGTCAACTCTATTGCAAACTCTCTCTCTCTCTCTCTGTCAGGTGGCAGGCCTGAAAGATCCTCTGAAAACACATCCTCAAATCCTGATATAATGCGGGGGTACACCGATTCACCTTCTGCAATGTGTGCCTCTAAGGTATATGGGCACCCTGCTCCCGGGCTCCCTGAAGAAACTCAAACTCAGGGTAATCTGGTGGTCATAAATAATGCAACCACGTCGACAATCTAGAGTCGCGTGGTATTGGCTCAACCAATCCATGTCTAGAATAACGTCATAGTCTAGACTTATCCTCATAATAAATTTTCTAGTTCTATTTATAACACCAATCCTCCAAAAGAAAATTCTTCCTTGCCTAATGTATAGTTACTCTTCTCCTCAAATTCTCCCTACAATTGTATTCCTCAAATTTTTTCTTTTCGTTATTTATCTCTCCAAGTCATATTGTACAATAATGGTATCACCTAAGTACATGATATAATTTCTAGTATCAGATCATCATCTTCCAGGTGAGGGCCTAAAATTGTATCCTCACCATTTTCTAATATCATTCCTGGTATCGCCATCATAGGCTACAACTACTTCCAAGCATCTGGATATGCATTTTCCATAAATTTTTCTAGAAGGTTAGGATCAACGATCTTTCTAGCTCCCAGTACTTCCTAAATTATCGTTATCTCAAGTAGGGTTTTACCAGTTCTAAGGATATACTACTGGGTCCAATTCTCTTGCTAACATTCTCCACTAGTTCTAGCATCCAAAAAGAACCTATCAGCCTACCCTACTGAGGGTAACAATCTTTTCAGATATTTTTGCATAAATTATGTCTTCTGTCGTCTGAACTACGATATTCTTCTGAAGGAAATTATCAGGCACAAGCATTCGTCTTTCAAAATAATGGGAGATGAGAAACAATGATAACGATATTGACGAAAACTGAACGAATACAATTTGGAAGTCTAAGGGCGATAATCACATAAAAAGGGAGTTTTTTTAAAAATCGATTATGGATTGAGCTTATTCAACAATAAATCATAATATCTATTCCTAATTTGCAGGCTCGCTTGGCACAGTTAGGTGACCAAGATGATTTAAATCGGACCTGCATGGGCCACCACAAAAATATGTCACGCCCCAGTCCCAAAATATATAGGACCAGAAATACGCGACACGCCAGCTACACATTCGACCAAACTCTGGTCTGGGTCGAATACGTATAAGCTGTAATAAAAATGGTCACTATTTAAATAATCCAGTAAATATAAACATTTATGTCTCAATCCACAATGAACAGAAATATACAAGAAAAAGCTACATGTGCTAAAGTCGGTCGTCCAATAACACACAAACTCGAATAGACTCAAGAAAAAATATGAGTCTATAAAAACTAGGCTATAACAACAGAAGAATAACAATATGAATAAAACAACCATAATGCCGGTAGAAATGATATGAGTACCTGGTACAAATGCCCGCAAGACATGCAACTCCATCAGCAACTCCAAGGGCTCCGTAATCGTCAATGCTGCAAAACTGGCAGGGGACCAGGTCCTCAGAGGGACGTAACAAGGTACAAAAATACAGCAAGCCATAGTATAACAGAAGAAACAAGTATAACGATGGTGTAGTCTAGCATAACCACCTAAGTGAGACACAGTTTTGAAGACAATATTCAACGCATGGGTTGTCCAAAATAAAACTGTAGCTCCGAACACAGAGACACATGAGGCGTACCGTAGCTCCGAGCACAGAGTCACACAGGTGATACTACTACTCCGGATACAGGAATACTACATAAAATGGACATATACATATATAAGCGCGTGCAGAGGAGCCCAAACGTCTAGTAACTGTCTACCCCATCCCAAGCGGTTAACGATTGTGCGCTGAACCTGAACCTCTATCTAGCAGTCTCGTCGTACAGAAGTAACTATTATCAAATGCGACCCTAAGGTCGTCCTAATCTTCGGTCATGATGTCAGTATCAGGGTATAAAAAATCTGGCACGATAACAGTGTATGGACGTGTCCTAGGGTTATGATATACATAGGTACGTATATCAAGGTATTGCGAACATCTATCACTCGTTACCAGACGTTAACGACGAACGTCTACACCCGGTTGTGATCCAAACGCGAAGTAACGATTCTAACCAAATATGCGCACAATGCATATAATAAATCAACAAATATCTGGTAACTGAAATACAGGGTGGCAAGGTACACTTGCCTAGATACGGCTGGTGAAGATGGGGATCCGGTACAACATCCAAGTCCGCAGGTCCCATAGTACCTAGAGACGAGACACAAGCTCAATCAATAACTATCACGAGACTGAAATAAGATGTGACACACGTCTAATCATATGTTCAAACTTAGTTACAACTCACAAGACATGAAGCTAGAGGGTTGACCAGGGTTGACTCAGGGTATATTACATCTAATACGATCAGTCACCTGTTTAATACCATCAGACAAAACCTCCATCCTACTATATTCAGCAAGCTATTCAGTGGTTCAAGCCATGATCAAATCTCAGTTTCACCCCGGGTCTTCACAGACATTAACATGCACGTTGACATATCTCATCCTCAAATAAAGTATTAATTATTTATTAAACCCTCGAATATGTGTAATCACTATAATTTTATAATAAAACTTCTCCTCGATCAAATTAACTTTTGTTATTCATTTTTCAATAATCGACCAATCTTTAGGTATCACGACTTACACTTATATAACGACCAACATCGCATATAACATTTCGTATAAAACCCTAACTATTTCTCATTTGGCATTCAAAACCTAACCTTATTTTCTTTGTGTCATTCCCAACCATCAGCTGTATGGATTCCACATCCTCAACCCCTGAACATTCATCGCCTATTTAACCCATAAATAACCAACCTAGCAATTTACCATCACTTGCATAATATTACTAAAAACTCAGTGTATAGCAACCTATTAAACTTAATCTACAACATGCACACCCTAACCGCATATGACCCGTATCAATACACAACATATAAATCCCAAAGAAAATTAATATGAAGCTATCTACAACCAGGGGGGTGAGTTCTTCACCTTGGCGGCAAAGTCCAGTGGTGCTCGACAGGAGGGGGGTCGCGGTGGTGCTCGGCCGAAAGGGGTCGAGGGGGTGTTGATGGTGGTAATGTTGATGAGGAGGATGATGAAGCTGGTAAAGATGGTGATGATGAAGAGTGGTGGTGCTGGTGGTGTGGGGTGGTGGTGCGCTGGTGGTATGGGGTGGTGGTGCTGGAGGTGTGGGTTGGTGGTGCACTAGTGGTATGGGGTTGTGGTGTACTGGTGGTGTGGGGAAGATGCTGGAGGTGATGAGGTCTATAACAGCCGGAGTAGGGGGCCGTGGCAGCTGGAGGTTGTGTCGTGGTGGTGGCTCGAGGAATTGTTGGCCGGAGTCATGGGGTGGTGGTGCTGGAGACTGGAGGAGAAGGAGAAGGTGATCGCGGCGTGGTGGTGGTGATGGTAATGGCGGAGGAGGTAGCGGGCTCGGTTGGCCAGAGTTAAGGCCGGAGGTGGTAATGTTGCAGGGAGTGTCGGCCGAGGGTGGTGGTGAAGGTGGAGTAATGTGGTCGAGATGCTCGGCTGGCTGGAGTAGGGGTGCCGGCCAGGTTTGGTTTAGTTAGAGAAGTGAAGAAGAAGAAGAAGAAGAAGAAGAAAGGAAGAAGAAAGGAAAAATAAAAACCTACGGTTGTGTAGTGAAGAGGGAGGAGAGAGAGAGGGGGTAGGGTTTTCTAGGTTTGGGGATTAGGGCCTGCTATTGGGAAGAGTGTGAGGTGACACTATATAGGGAATGGTGATGGGGATTGTGGGGTGAGGATGCTTCTAATTTGAATGAGTGGCTAGGATTAATCATGGAGGATTTTTCATACAAGGGAGAGGGGTGTTGACTAGTCAAAGAATGGAGGGCTTCTCCATTTGGTTTGAACCAATGGGGTGTTGACACCTAGTACAACTTTTTACAAATTAGTCCCCCTAAATTTGGGTATTTGCACAGACAGATAAAATAATGCAAAATTTGTGGGAGAATTGGTGTTTGGTGTTTTGTAGGGTTAGGGGGTGTTGTGTGTTTTGCATGGGCTTAATTCATGGGGCATTGGGTTAAGTTGGGATTAAAAATGGGATTAGTCAAAGTTGGTATCCCTAATTTAATTAGAATAAATTTTTATGTGCTCTTAAATTAAATGGGGGCACATGGGGTCTCAATTTGGAGTGACACAAAGGTCATAAAGAGTGTAGGCTTGGTGTCAGTCTTTGAACTTTTAATTGGTCCTACTCAACGGATGAGTTGGTGTCTCAAAATTGATGGCAACGACACTGGTGCGCGACACGAGATTAAATAATGGATTTTGGATACGGAAAGTTGTGCAATTAAATTAGGGAACAAGGAATTTTGATTTTGAGTGACAGAAAAGTCCAGCGCCTAAATTGGCGTGTCAAGTCTAGAATGCAATAACTTGTTAGAAATTATGGGCTGATGTTGGACTCCGAATATTACAACAATGGTAGGGCGCACCAAGGGTTTAATTAAATAATCAGACATCTGTAACCTTACTTCTAAACCTCAATTTCTTGATGTCAAACCAAAATTTTCCAACCCAAAACCAGTCTATCTATAGAAATAAATGAGGGAGTTTACAGTATGTCAGCAGGTAAAGGCAGATAGACAGAGGTCAGGTGGATTACTTCAGCCTTTATCCATCCCAAAGTAGAAGTGGGAGCACATGAATATAATTTTATTTTGGGGCTTTCGCGTTCTCTAGGAAGAAAAGATGCGATTTGGGTCATCGTGGAAATGTTGACCAAATCAGCCAGCTTCTTACCATTCAAAGTGGGTACGTTGACGGAGAAGCTAGCAGAGATGTATGTGCGACAAATTATGATATTACTTGGGGTTCCTGTGAGCATCGTCTCAGATCAGGATAGTCGTTTCATATCCCACTTCTGGAGGAGTTTGAAGGCTAGCTTGGGCACTCAGCTCAAGTTTAGTACCGCATATCACCCCCAGACAGACGGGCAGTCGAAGAGGATTATTCAGACTCTCGAGGATATGCTACACACTTGTGTTCTGGAACTCGGAGGTTCTTGGGAGGATCATCTACACCTGGTAGAGTTTGCTTACAACAACAACTACAAGCCAGAATTGAGATGTCACCATTCGAGGCTCTATATGGACGGAGGTATCGCACACTGTTATCTTGGGATGATGTCAGAGAGAGAGAGCCTTGTTGGGACCAGAGATGGTCGTGGATATAGCAGAAAAGGTGAAACTCATCAGAGATAGGCTTGGAGTAGTGCAGGACAGACAACGACATTGGGCCGACAGCCACCGTAGACCCTTGGAGTTTGAGGTATAGGTTTTGTTATAATTGCTTGTGATTATTTTGTTTTAGATTGCGTGTTAAGGCTGCCTTTGTTCTAGGTTGGCGATTTGGTATTATTGCAGATTTCTCTGACATGGGGCACAATTCGCTTTGGTGGAGGCGGGAAGCTTAGTCCACGGCACATTGGACCTTTCAGTATTCTTGCGAGGGTCGGTCCAATGGCCTACAGACTAGACTTGCCGCCTGCACTGAAGGAAGTACATGACGTATTCCATGTATCGCAGCTGAGACATTTTGTGGAAAATCTTAGGCACGTACTAGATCACTCAGAGATCTATGTTGGTCTGACTCTCAGCTATCCTGAGCAGCCCGTAGAGATTTTGGATCGCAGGGAGAAGGTATTGCGAAACCAGACTATTCCGTTGGTTCGTGTTGCATAGAGACATCACTCTCCAGGTGAGTCAACCTAGGAGAGGGAGGACGAAATGCGCGAGCAATACCCGTATCTTTTTGAGCCTTGCAGTATAGTTCTTATTGTTCTGATTGTATTCTTATGCTAGTATAGTTCAATTTTGAGGACAAATTTTTTTTAGGAGGGTAGACTTGTCACTACCACATTTTTAGAGTAGGGGCATTGATGTCATTTGCAATACTTCTATATATATTGTGTTTATAGTTGCATGATATGTATAAATGACATGGGTTAGTGGACTAAACTTGATGAGACCATTAGACTCAACCTTAGACGAGATATTTAAACCCACTAATTAATCCCTATCCATTTTAAATTAGAATATAGTTAAACCCCCTCATTAGGAATAAAAATCATATTAATTAAATAACTCTTCATGACAACCATATAGGGACATTATGGACTTTGTGCATTAGTTAGCCCTAGGTTTAGTGGCCGGCCCTATATAGAGAGAGGGATCCTCCCTCAAAGTCATTCCTAGATTATGAAAAATCCTAGAAATAGTTCTTCCCCAAACCCTTTCCTTCCTCAACCAAATTTTAGAATTTAAAACCCTAATCCCTCTCATTTTCCTCATCTAAGAAGCCTAGAACCTTAGGTTTCAAGGATCTTGGGAGAAGAAGAAGTTGGCATTTGGGAATCCATCTTCCAATAGGTAAAAATCTAAAATCTCTCCTTTAAATTCTGTTTTTATTATTTGTTTGGCCATTAGGAGCCCACCCATGGTTTAGGAATAGCTACAAGGGGAGAAATTAGTTTCCTTGGTTCCTATAGTGTTTTCTACATGGTGTTGTGTCCTTATAAGAGATTTTGTGCTTGTTGAAGTATTTTTTCCTCCATTGTTCATTATAACTAATCATATTATATATAAATAGTTGTATTTACTATGTATTTCATTAGTAATAGAGTATTTGGGGTTTTGGGCATGTGATTGACAGTGTATCATGACACTATATATAGTATCATAACTTATGCACTCGAAGTGTTTGACAAATTGCCTATTACTAGAAGTGTATTTATTTAGATATTTTCATTATATATATATATATATATATATATATATATATATATATTGGTGAATGCATGAATGTGTGAATGTGGAGAGGTGACTGTGTTAACTATGCAGTGATGGGAGAGGATCGGGTTTGGACTGACCTAGTATGTTTGTCTTGGTTATAGAGTGGTGATGTGAGTGTGTATCTTATAAGGATAGGTATCAGTCACTTGATATCAGTACAGTGTGTATCCACGATACATGGGGATGTGGAGTGTGCTAAAGGGGTGCCGGGTTAGCTTGGAGAGCAACAGTTTTTGTGAACTCGAGAGTGAGGGGTCGGGTTCCCTGTGTGCAGTCTAGTGTAGTATTGTGCATTAGCTAGAGTGTTTGAGATTTCTGTAAAGTGACTGGGTCTGAACCTGGAAGCAAATATGGGATTTTGGTGACTGAAGGCAGTGCCAATAGGTAGTGTTTGAGTGTAAGAAATATGGGACTGTAATATGGGTTCAGATAAGTGCAGGGGATAGGTGCAGTTTTAGGCTTCAGCTTGGTCTAAAGGGTATGCAGTGATTGGAGTGACTATGTTATCCAGTGTGTATCAGTGCATCTGAACATATGAGTGTGTGTTGGATATGCTATTCTGAGCACTAGTGTACAGAGTCAAGGCACTATCAATAGGGATGTACATTTATGTTCTTTGGTAGGGTGTATAGCATGTATCAGTCGGGGGAGAGGTTATGCTTGAATTAGTGTTCAGGTGGTTGGAGATGTTGGTCTCTTTAGTGAGGAGTTAATACAATTGGGCATGTTTGTGAGGTAACTATCAGTGTCAGTTGCAACAACAACTGAATTTAGGGGCTCAGGGTTAAGAGGGGATGTTGGGCATATGTGCTGGATTAAATCACCAAGTGAGGGAGAGTGGTGTGGGACCTGGGAAGTGTTGGGGCTTGAGTGATGGTCCCAGTGTATCAATGAAGACTGATACACAGATTTTCAGTGTGCGTTGGTGCTTGAGTTAAGGTAAGTAGCAGCAGAACAACAAGTGGTAATGCACATTTGAAGTCTGCATGGTCGGGCACATTGCTATACAGCAGGTACAACTTGTAATGGTCAATGCAAGCTTAGCAGTAGCAGTGCACTGCTCGAGCAAGTACAGTGCACTTGCTGATAGTCCAGGAGCCCTTGCAATCAGCAACAAATATGGATGCAGTTAGTAGGGGATTAGGCAGCAACTTAAAAAAGGTAGACTGGTATCAGTGAGTTAAGAATAGTATCAGCTGGAACTTCGTGTGCAGTTGCACACAGTGGATAGGAAGGGGTATTAGTTGTGTTGTAACAGCCTAGTATCAATATAAGATCAGATACCAAGTAGAATTATCAGTAGTAAGCCAAGTTCAGAATAGGTATCAGTACCTGTGTGGAAGTGAAAATTATGGAGTATCCTGGTGTTCAGGTAGTGTATCAAGGGAGGAGCTCGAGCAAAAAGTAATAGACCATAGTATATAGGTCAGTTGCAGGCCTAGAAGGAGTAGCAGAGGGTGTAGGTGCATATGAACATAAAAATAGCTTAGTCTTTCAAGTATTAAGTTGCAGTCAGTGGATAAGGGTTCAAGTGTGAGTATTAGTGTTAAAGGATTGTGATACTAGGGGTGCCAATACCCCTGGAGTATCAGTTAGATTATGGTTGGATGTCACTCATTTATACCAACATGTAAGTAGTATGAGGTAAGTAGATAAGTGATATCAGATAGGAGGGTAGTGCCAGGTATTTCTAGTCAGTGCACAATGTATGCGCAAGTATAGGTTGATGTATGTGTGAAGTGAGGTTGAGGCCTAGTGTTGTTGTGAAGGTTAATGTCGAGATATATGTGAGTATTTTTTTTAGTGTTAAGGTATCCTAGTGAGAGTATTAAATTAAGTATTAGGTATTAACTAGTTAATGAGTATATATATATATATATATATATATATATATATATATACTTAGTATAGTTAGTTAGTATAGCTAATACCTTCAAGGTATGGACCTCGAAGTGGCCTAAAAATATCATAATTAGCTAGTTACTCATGAATATCACTTCAAATAATTCTTTGACACTTATATTTTTTATTTAGGTCCTTGAGACTCCAGTTTGGACATCGATCCTCATACCTTGCTCATGACCATAGGCGAGTACATTCTCTGACAATTTTCATTATTTTGATTATTACTATGATTCTACTTATAGTGTATTCTTGATTCTGACACAACGGATACACGGGCTAGTACTATAGATACCTGTCATAAGGAGTCGTTATTGAAATCCGTCGTACTAGCTCAGGACGGAGAAATATTAGCAAGATTAGGTGATCATACCCCACTTTACATGCATCATAGCTCACCCCACATATCACGTAGGGTGTAGCCTGACCATTTACATGCCTCATTGTCTGTTATATATGATCACCCCACATATCATGTATCATAGCCAATCATATATAACAAGCCTGATCTAGTCCCAAGCCGATCACATAGTAAATTGATATTTCACAACACCTAGTTAGAATTTCTATTCTTTTATTTCAGTACACTCATTTCTATCATTCACATATATATGTTCATTGCTAGTTAGTTCTATATGCTGATTATATGTCTCTCCAGTATTTCTTATTTTCCAGTATTTCTTCATCATGTATTTCCTTGCACTATTTTATAGTTTTTATTAATATAATTAAAATTGCTGTTAGTGTCTGTGCTTTGCTCCAATCCTGACTGGATAATATTTTTCAGAGGACCTCGAGGATTTCTGCCCTACCCAATATGGTCTAGGAATAGATGGAGATTTTATCCCGGAGATTCCAGAGGAGCCACTCTCCTTAGAGGAGACACCATTCGTAGTTGTTTAGACTGCACTTAGTCTAGTTTATTTATGTTTTGTATTGTTATAAGTATGAGGCTAGGGTGTATTTATGTTGAGACAGTTAGACTCTAGACTTATTATTGTTATTTGAGTTATGTTCTAGACTTATGTCAGAACTTCTTATATCTTTCTTATCTCATCGTGCCATTTACCTTCTTATAGTTAGTGTGATTGAGTACCTTATATTAATGATCATATACAAATTCATTGTCCTCCTCATGGAGTTGAGATCATTGACAGTTTATTTGTGAGTTGTGTTATTATGTTGAGACCTAGACAATATTCTACCGCCGATGTTATGGCGTAGGCTGAACGTACCCACGGTTCATGCCCAAATTTTAGGTGTGGGTCATGACATTTCTTCTTTTTACCGCCTTTCGACTTAGAAGTAGAAGCCTTTTCAGTAACATAAATATGACCATTCTGCCTCATGAGAGCTTCAGCATCCTGCAGTTCTTACGCGAGTTCTGCCAAACTGTACAACCTTTTATTCATGTTGTAGTTAAGGAAAAATGTGTCAAAACTTTTAGGCAGAGTTCCGAGAATAATATTGACCTGGGTTTTCCCATCGATTTCAGCTCCAAGGATCTCCATCTCATTCAGATGACCCATCATCTTGAGAATATGATCCTTTACTGGCGTCCCTTCGGCCATGGTCGTATTTATCAAACTCTTCATAGCAAACTACCTAGCTGCCCTACTATGATGTTCGAAGAGTTCCTTGAGGTTGTACATCATGTTATAAGCTGTGGCCATGGCCTGATGCTGATACTGCAGTATATTCGACATAGATGCCAGAATGTAATATCGTGCCATCTCATCTAGCTTGATTCACTTCTTATAAGCCTCGTTGACCTCTTCTTCAGAATTAGCATCCGACTTAGAAGGATATTCCTCATGGAGTACATATTTGTCATCTTCAATAGTTAAGACAATATCCAAGTTACGTTTCCAATCAATATAATTAGGGCCAGTAAGTTTGTTTTCTTTAAGAATCACCGTAAGTGGACTGAATGAACCCATTTTTAAAATCCTGAGAATCAAATAAATAATAATTATATAGGGCAAAAACTTTTTGAACTAAAAATATATTGATTCCCTCAAAACAATAATAAAAACTTAACCAACACCTTAAACACCATGAATTTAATATGCCACGATAGTGTGGACGTATAGTAATTCAGTATTTGTCCAAGGAGGTTTTTCCTATTAATTTTACTATAATGTCAACCTAACTTTATGACAAATAAAATTAATTTTTTGGTCTTTGCTTTGGTCCTACAAATTAATGTCAACCTTTTCTTCTCCTTGGCCGACCCTCTTTCTCTCCTTACGTGAAAAACAAATTTAGAGAAAGCTGCTTCCTTTTTTATATATCCATGACGGCCAGAGAATAGAGGATATTTATAGGCTACGATAGGGACCATAAGAAGAAATTAGGGTTAGGTCCCCTAACGGATCTGGGTATCCCATGTTCAGCCCAAACACACAATCTTGGCCCGTTAGCAATAGCTCGGTCCACTAAAGATCTATTATTGCACTACCTTCCTAATCCCAAATTACGATTATGGTCTACTTTTTATTATATGCTTGTTTGTCTCCCCATGTTAATATAATGAATATTCGTCGATCAAATTAAGTTACTGACAACTATATTGATAGACATCTTTTATCCTTAAGTAGTACCACTCAACTTTATTTGTCATGTCAGATATAATCCACTTGCAGGATTTATATGACAATCCTTATGAGTTCCTTAAGGGGACATCATCAACCCGATGTATCAGGACATGGATTCCTTTTATAATCAATAGTTCATTATACACACAATGTCATTACCCAATTCATAGAGGTTATTGAACCATAATGAATCTCACTTTTTTATGAGTCAAAGTAATACACACTGCATATATATGTCTGTTATTATATCTGGATTAAGAGCACAAGCATCCATAATAACAGAGGTGTTTGTTCTCTTATGTAGTCAGTACAAAGAGAATAACCTCAAGTGGTCATGTTCAATACACACAAAGTGTACTAGTATAAACATATAGTCAAGATAGACTAATACCAGATTACACTACAACCTTTCCAATAGTTTGTCCAATTCTATCTAGGTTGTGAACTATTTATATATTCCATAGGGAACTGATAATATGATCTTCTGTGTGACACTACACACCACCACACACCATATTATCTATAATATATAATATCAGACACTTGCATTAATATTATAAAAAATACAACATGCAAATATTTTCTCATATGATTCTCATTTAAAAATAAGGAAATATAGTTAATACAAAGTGATGCTTTTATTATATAACACTAACACAACCCACAACTCATTCGCAGAATGCTATACTCAGAAACGATGATTCTCCACTGATGATCTCTCCACTGACCCAATTTAATTCGTGTTCCGGCTCGATCCACTCCCTAGCAAGATCCAACCCATGCTTCAAGTCCTTGCACGTCCAAGCGCAATGAGTATTCTGAAAGGCCCTACCATCCAACTATTTCTAAATTCACACTTGTATCCTCTGAGCTCAACCAACCAATCTCTAACTCGACTTCAATCGCACTATATTCCACACAAATTATCTTAAAACATCATCTTCGTGCTCCAAACGATCATCACATCTGATACTACCCTAGCTAAGAGACTTACCAAAACATCGCACTAAACTCCTTGATCAGTTCGGCCTAACACCTCTTCTTACAAACTCAATCTCTCTCTGGGTGAACACCTATTTGGGGCTCATGTGATCCACAAAGATTTTGCCACCATGCCATAGGGATAGTGTCGCCATGATTTTAACCCGAACACAATTACCATAATTCCTAGGTCGTGCATGGAATAGTTCTTCTTATGCTGCTTCCACTACCTCAAAGTACCTGGACATCACCTTCGCCTGCTGTATGAGCAAGCATCCCAGACTAAGTTTTGATGTATCTTGTAGATCTAAGGCATATTTATTCCTTCCGGTAGTGCAAGAATCTAATCTGAAATGAGCCACGGCTTTAACTTCTTGAACTAGTCACACAGTTGTCAATTCGTATAAATGTTATTCTCTTCTGGGGAACGATGAGTCAGAGGCGATGTCATCTTCTATAATCTGCGACTCCGAATCTTATTATTTGACTTATGCCATTTTTACCATCGCTTTGATCTTCTTGCTGCATCTTCAGCTGAAGGCTATTCCAATGATCTCTCAAATACAACACTCAGATTGTCTAGGCTTATCTCCAATACGCACCACTCAACATCTACCCTCGATGCATTCCCAAATGCGTTATCGCAAGGGTTATTATATGGGTCTATTATATTCACTTCGATTGGACGGTCAAGTCGCTAGGATCATCTGTCCCAAATCTACGCTCGATAATTGTAAGTCATCACGATGGATAATTACTACAAAATATTCTATATCTCGTCTACAAATCTGAACTATAACCCAACAATCTAATCCGAATATACTTCTGAATTTGAGCATATATACTTCTGAATTCGAGCACTGCATTCACTTCCGCTGACGTATCTACTAACCAAACGTCGCCTAAGTACCTAGAGTCTGACCATTTATCCAAGCTACTAATCGAGAAACTGTGCTCTGTGAAACCATATTCTAATACTCTGTCGTTCTATCCTGAATCCATCAAAAATATCTCGAACCGCCTTTTCGACTTCTCGTACTATTTCTGGCAACCATTTCTGAAACTGTAGGCTTGTTCCATTTCTTATCCATATACCATGCTTCAATATTGTACGTCCAACTCGCTCGAGCAGCACGATAAATTATTCCGACGTTGTCTTCTTGTTCATATGTCTTCAAAAGTCCATCTTCCATGATCCTTGCTCTCATTCCATTCCCTAGCACCATCTTAATTTCTCTATATTATGATACGTCTGTATGGTCTCGATGACTTTCATGCAAATTCCAACATAAGTATACTTCGTTGCACCATTTCACTAAGTCTGTGTTCACTACACTAAGAGTCAAACTTCTCGAGAGCTAACATCCGAATCCTTTAAGTTCAGTGTGACTCAATCGCACTGCTCATTCAAAAACAAATGTGTTCCTTTACTCGACCAATTTCTTATTTATGTTACCAAAGTCCATAGTCTGTGCTCGCTACTCTTCGACACATCCAACGTTTGTGCACGCTTGCATCATATCCTATCTTCAATACTTGGTCCGCATCACATGCACTCCATTCCTTCAATTATCTTCTCGTGCTTTTTCCGCGTCACTCTTCCAAATTCAAATATTTTCTCAACTGATTTGGCCATCGCCTCAACACAAAACTCTATCTAGCCATCTTTTATTCAATCGTTGCCTTGTTGTCCCATTCCGTTCACTATTCTCAATATATTGATCCATTACTTATTCCATTCTTCATCTAATATAAATTCCATTGACACAAGTCCGATCACTACTAATCATTCACTTGCTCCAGTTCTGATACATCACTCAGTCGATGCGCACAAACTACTTACATTCCTGTTACCCGCGTCCATTGTGGCAAGTCCATTACTATCTATCCAAAATGTTCTGATGCTTCAAATCACTATATGGTATGCCATATACCACTTAGAATCAAACCACTTCTTGCATCACACTTTTCTCTGCGCTGATCTAACATCCTTTTGAATTATCCACTCTGCGGTGATCCTATCGACCATAACTCAATTGCTTACCCAAGTCTGATACAAAACTCAGCTAATGCATGAACCATCTTACTCTTTTGTTGATCTCGTCTGTTGTAACTTGTGCAATATTCCATTCTTGATACTCCCAAATATCTCTCAAACCATTCAACACATTCGCTTCAAGAGCAACTCGTGCAATGTTCTCTCCCCCTGATATTCTAAGTCACTACTAAAATCAGTTCAACATATTCATTGTACGAGCAACTCATGTAACGTTCTCTCTGATATTCCTAACCATAACTCAAAATCTATCCAACATATTATGGAGTGCCCCATCCTCGATCCGACCAGGTGACGTACTACATAATGGGCTTGTGGCTCGTTTGACTCAAAATCTAAACTTAATATAAAATGACCCTTTCAGCATCGAATTAGTTCGTACGAATAAAAGAGAATAATTCCAAATCATGGTTTGGCTTATGTTAGAATAAGTTCTAGATGTAGTAGACTGTGTCTCAGCGAGTAAACTCCATATAAGAGTCCCTTCGACGGACCGGTTAGCTGTTGCTTTTCTTGAACATTTTTGTTGCAAGATTTTGGATGAAATATTTTTGCGTCATTTTCTGCTTTCGTTTTCTAAGAAATTCGCTAGGACGGATTAAGAACGAATTCTAACACGATGCTGGTGCCATTGCAGGAATGCGCGTATTTGATATTTGATCGTAGCAAAGCGAGTCTCCTTCCTTGGCACATTCTCTAATCGGTGGGTAGTTTGGTCCCTTCTTCTCTACTCGGTCACGTAAATACGTACTTTGCTTCGAATATGTTCATATCGACGATGTCCGGTTGAATGTAAATATATAAATATTAGCCATAATGCATGCTTACTACTAAGGAATAGAACATGGGATAACTGTAATCGTCGAGCGCATCTATGAGCATGGCCTATAAATTAAGCTTCGTACGCGAAGCCGACAGTTGTGATTCAAAACCATAAAATTGTCTGACAGGACACGATATCTGAAACATCGATTGTGGCATGGTGCCTCGGAGTATTTTGGGTGCCTACTGGGTATTAATCAAAATATACGGCTTGGAGGAAAGATTAAAATTGTCGTATGAGTACATAAACATTTATGCTTAATTCTGCTCCGTGTCATGCATATGTTTCATAAGATAAATTATTTTACGTATTTGCATGGTCATGGAAAACTTGTGCACACGGTTTAATATTTCCTTAAAACGGTATCTGAAGCTCCGAAACTGAATTGACCTAAGAAAAAAAAATAGAAATATGCTATGACGCGGGGCATTACGAGGCCCCAGCGGGGCTTTCAACCCTAGAGCTGAGGGGCATGCCGTAATTGTCATGGAATAGTCCTTCATGGCATCGATTTATCGTCAATGACCACATATAAGATAGAAAGTATTTCTAATATATTATCTTATGCAAGGGGAAAGTATTCTATATTTCAATGCAGGGATGCGCACGTTGAGTTAATAAGCTATCACTGATGCGGGTAATATAAATTCAACTTACTGCGTTAAAATGTGCATAAGATATGAACTGCAAATTCACTCTAGTTCCTGATAGCAAGATAATATTTATTGCATGTGTCTATTTAATAAGTAGCATCGGTTTAGGCGAGTGGGCTTGTCCCGCTCACCAGTACAAGTAGGCGTACTAATACCCAACATCTCAGGTGTCGGGAGCGCAGAGGGCACACGGTACTAGGCCGAAGTTGAAGATCGAAGAGATGACATGAAGCTCTTCCTATTTTGAAGTATAAATAAAGCCAAATTCATTTTGAAGGCATTTTATAACAAGCTATACGAAGGGTAAAATGAGACAACAAGTATTATTTATGGCAGCTTATTTGTTCTTTTTGTTATTTCAAGCAATGTAGCCGATATGACATAAGCAATTTACTTCATATCAATGTAATATATTTCAAGTTATGAATGAAAATTTATTTATTCCTATTCAAATGATGCGTCTCAATATTTCTTCTGAAATATGATTTATACTCTGTGTTTCAAACGAATTATCAAAAATACACCTTCTTAACTTATGCGTTGCACAACTAAGGCATGCATGGCATCACGTCCGAGGGACGATTATCGACTTTACGGAGTCGGGATATGACGAGTGATATTAGAGCACTAGGTTGACTTCCTCGGATTTTTGAATTTTTTTCTTGAGGTTTTGATGCAATTTTCTCGAAGGAATGTTTTCAATGTATGCTACTGCATGAAATAATAGTCCCATACAATAAAACTATAAATATTCTATGAAGTACTAACGGGTTTACTCTCTTTTGTAGCAATGGCTAAGAAGAATAACATTGTTGCTGCAAGCAGTGCTCCAAGCGAATCCAATACTTCCGGAGAGTCTGGAGGGGCAGATCTAAGAAATTCAACGAAGAGCATGTTGCACATGATAAAGGTACAACAGAGGCAAGTGGCGGACCAACAAGCGCAGATCAAAGCTCAGTTTGGTGCACATTAGAAGCAAAAGGACAAAATAATACAGCTTATTACATCGTTGGTGCCCAAAAATAACGCTGCTGCGATGACACCTACGCCGACAGTCGTGACGAAAGACGATGAAGAAGAAGAGACCTAGCTTTCAGGAAGGTCGGCTTCTTACAAGGTGGGAGAGTTCATGAACATGCACCCGCCGATGTTTATAGGGAGGAGCGAGCCCAACGTGATAATGGGATGAATAGCTAAGTTGGAGAAGCTGTTCAACTTGATCGGCATCAAAGGGTCCAAACGAGTAGCGTATGCAGTGGTACAATTAAAGCTGAGGGCACATGACTGGTTAGAGGCCACCAAGCAAGGGATCTACGATGCCAATTCAAATTGCAAAATAACATGGGAGATGTTCAAGGAAGCCTTCATAGAATATTATATTCCCAGAACAGTGCGACAACAAAAGGAGGACGAGTTCTCTACACTGAGACAAGACAATATATTAGTGGACGCCTATGACTTGGCCTTCGCGAAGATTGCAAAGTTATCTGAGGCCTTTCTACCAGATAGACAGTCGTGGTGCCATCGTTTCCAGTTGGGATTGAATGACGATCTTCGTTGGGATATCATGAACCAAAGGTACGAGACCTACCAAGAGTGCTATGAGTATGCCTTGAACAACGAGAAAATCTTTTGTCGAGGTTCATAAAATTCAGGACCGATCGTCCACAATAATTACAACAAATATCCCAATGACATCGGCGGATCCAATGCATACAAGCGTTCGAATACGATCGAGCCCAGAATCCCGGGAGTGCAATGTCATAAGTGCTGCAATATTGGGCACCGAGTGGTTGATTGTTGGGGAGGATACTATAAGTGTGGTTGCATAGGCTACAAGGCTCTCGAATGTCAGGAGGGGTGGGCGAACCAAAACCCTTCGAGAAACTTTTCGAATCAAAACCACGTGCAACCACCACGAGGCACGAATGCAGTGCCAGTGAACCCACAGAATCAGCGTCCTAGAGCCCAGGTAAGAGTCTATGCATTGACTCAGTGGAAAGTGTTCTCTTTCGACACAGTTGTAACAGGTATATTACTATATAAAGATTTACCTGCTAGAGTACTTTTCAATTTGGGTGCAACACATAGCTCTATATATGCTGAATTTGCTAAGGAAAGTAAATTAGCTACGCCATCGTTAGATATGAATGTGTATTAGTACCCCATCGGGAATATACATGCCTACAAGTTTAATTTGTAGGAACGATTATCTCTGCATCGGAGGAAAGAATCTATCATTGGATGTCATCATACTAGACATTACGGAGTACGATATAATCCTAGGCATTGATTGGTTAGGCATGCCATGCCACGATGGACTGCGTAGAGAAGAGAGTTGTGTTACATCTACTTGGCGAAACAGAGTTCTTATTTCGTATGACTCGGCGTCAAAGATATTAATGATAGTATCAATGGTGATGACAAGGCGCTAGATGTATTCAGGCTGCGAAGGGTACATGGCTTCGGTTAGAGATACTCCTAAGGAAGCTGCAAACTCGCCTCAGGCAGATGTCGTAGCAGAATTCCTTGATGTGTTTCCAGATGAGCTACCCAGAATGCCACCAGATCGGGAAATAAAGTTCATTATCGACACATTTTCGGATACGCGACTAATATCAAAGGCACCGTACATGATGGCGCCAGAAGAACTTAAAGAACTCAAAGTACAGTTGCAAAATTTTTATATTGAGGCGACATCAGTCCAAGCATTTCTCCCTGGGGCGCTCCGGTACTGTTCATGAATAAGAAAAAGGATAGATCAATGCCGCTATGCATTGACTATCGAGAACTAAACAAAGCCATGGTGCAGAATCAATATCCCTTGCCACGGATAGACGACTTGTTCGATCAACTTCAGGAAGCAACGATGTTCTCCAAGATTGATCTCCGGTCGGGCTATCCCCAACTAAAGATTAAGCCTGAAGATGTGACGAAGTTAGCATTTTGAACGAGATACGGGCATTACGAATTCCTAGTGATACCATTCGGTTTAATGAACGCTCCAGCCACATTTATGGATATGATGAATAAAGTCTTTCTACCCTTTATAGACAAATTCATGGTCATGTTCATCGACGATATCCTTATATATTCAAAAAGCAGGGAAGAACACGTAGAACACTTGAAGACCGTGCTGTAAACGTTGTGAGTGCATCAGTTTTTTGCCAAACTAAGTGCAAACTCTGGATGAGTATAGTGTCATTCCTAGGACACGTTATCTCGGCAGAAGGCGTTTCAGTTGACCCAAAGAAAATTGAAGCGATAGTAGACTAGAGGCAGCCTACGCTGGCAAGCGAGATTCGAAGTTTCTTAGGTTTGGATGGCTATTATCACAGGTTCATAAAGAACTTTTCTAAAGGGGCAGCGCCTCTGACTTGCCTCACCCAGAAGGAAATTGTATTCGTATGGAGCGACAACTGTGAAATTAGCTTCCAGGAGTTAAATAAACGGCTTAACTCAGCTCGAATCCTTGTACTTATGGAAGGTCCTGAAGGATTTCAGATTTACAGTGATGCATCGGGACTCGGCTTAGGGTGCATTCTAATGCAACGGGATAGGGTGATCTCTTACGCTTTGACGCAGTTAAAGCCGCACAAGAAGAATTATCCAACGCATGACCAAAAACTTATGGCAATTGTGTTCGCGCTGAAATTGTGGTGACACTACCTCTACGGTGTTGTTTGCAAAATCTACATGGATCACAAAAGTCTCAAGTACCTTTTCACCCAACGGAAATTAAACTTGCGGCAAATACGTTGGTTGGAACTCATAAAGGAATATGACTTGACGATCACTTACACGTCAGACAAAGAAAATATGGTAGCGGACGCTTTGAGTCAGATGGTTCACTATCAATAGATGGCCGAGTACTACGAGATCTAGAGGCAATGGGCATTGAACTCAGAGTTCAAGGCCAAGTAGCACAATTTGCCCAACTATAACTTGAGCCGAGTTTGCGAGAAAATATGAAGTCCGCTCAGAAGGACGACTTGTTCCTGAAGAAGATGCGCAAGGTAATTTCGATAAAAAAGGTGACCAACTTCGCGGAAGATGCAAGTGGAACATTGCAAGTGAAGGAAAGATTATGTGTTCCTAACGATCTTGAACTCAGAAGAGAAATAATGTCGAAATCCTACTATGCGAAGTATTCTTTACATCGGGGGAGCACCAAGATGTTTAAGGACTTGTGCACAACTTTTTGGTGGCACAACATGAAATGGGATGTGGCAATCTTTGTATCACAGTGTATGGCTTGTCAACAAGTTAAGGCCGAACATCAAAGGCCAGTCGGGGAGTTGCAGAATCTCGCTATTCCGAATGGAAATGGGACAATATTGTGATGGACTTCATCATCAATTTTCTGAAGATGCTGTGGGGGAATGATGCAATTTGGATCATTGTTGATAGACTAACCAAGTCTGTGTATTTCATCATGATCAAAGTAACATGGAGCATCGATCGGTTAGCGTAGATTTATATTAACGAGATTGTTCGACTCCACGGAGTACCCACCACCATCTTTTCAGACAGATACGAGCGATTCTTGTTGCTTTTTTGGACGAGCCTACAATCAGCATTAGGAAAAAAGTTGAACCTTAGCACCACATATAATCCTCAAACATATAGCCAGATGGAGAGGGTGAACCAAATCCTTGAATATATGTTGCGGATGTGTGCTACAAACTTGAAGACTGGTTGGGACATGCATTTGTCGTTAGCAGAATTTGTGTACAACAATAGTGACCAGTCAAGCATCCAAATGGCACCATATGAGACATTACACGAAAGAAAATGTTGATCACCGATATGTTGGAAAAAAGCCGGTGAATGACAGGTACTCTGACCGAAACTAGTCAAACAGGCCATCGAGAATGTCCGCATGATTTGAGACATACTTCGTATCGCGCAAAGTCATTAGAAGATTTATTCAGATACTCATCAACTACCATTAGAATTCATGGTTAGAGACCACGAATTCTTGAAAGTAACCATGTTGTGAGGCGTAATGCGGTTCAGAGTTAAAGGCAAGCTAAGTCCAAGTTTTGTTGGTCCCTTCGAGATTCTTGAGAGAGTGGCAGCGGTAGCTTATCGGATTGTACTACCACCGACCTTAGCTGATGTTCACGATGTCTTTCACGTTTATTAACTTTGAAAGTATGTGCATGACCAAGTCACATAGTTAACTTTGATCAACTAGTGCTGAGTGCAGATTTGTCATACTTGGAGGAACCTGTGCAAATTTTGGACTGCAAGGACAAGGTTTTACAGAATCGTTTGGTACTTTTGGCTTGCGTGCAATAGCGAAACCATTCAGTCGAAGAGTCAACATAGAAAATAGAGGCGGAGATGAAAGAGAAGTACCCTTCATTATTCGTCGAGTCGGAGGTAGGACCCTTGTTCTTAAGTTTTGAAACAAAACTTTTTCTTGGTGGTATATTATGTAGTGCTCCATGCCTGATCCGACCAGGCGACGCACTATGTAATGGGCTTGTGGCTAATTTGACTCAAAATCTGAACTTAATATAAAATAACCCTTTTGGCATCGACCAGTTCGGACGAATAAAGGAGAATCATTCCAACTCATGGTTTAGCTTCTGTTGGAATAAGTCCAAGATGCAATGGACTGCGTCTCTGTCACCACCACATTTCTAGATAAGGATATTTTGGTCATTTAGTATAATTATTATTTAGTAATTAATATCTATTTATATTGTGCTATTTATTTAAATTTTGCTTGTGATAGTTATTAATTGTTAGTGGGCTAGCCTATGTTTATTTGGATTTGACACTAGTAGACCCATTAGTTAGTCATGACTATTGAGCCCAATATAAGACCAAGCCCATTAGACCATCTTTCTTAATTAATTAAGGAGAATACCTTAATCCTCATTAGTTTAGAGACATTCTAATTTAGCCCTTCTTAATTATCCCTCATAACTAACTAGTGGGGTATATTAGACGTTTGTTGTTGCTTGGAGAAGAAGGAAGGGGGCTCGGCCATATAAGGCTCTTTATTCTCTCTCATCTTCATTAGTTCATCCCAATTTGATCCCCAATTGTGTTCTTCCCCAAATTGACTTATCCCTCCATAAATTCAACACAATTCATAACTATTCCTTCTCAATTTTAATATCAAAGAAGCATTGGAGCTTGGATTACAATGAGCACTTAAAGAAAGAGGAATTGACAAAGAGATCGTGTCCTAATTGTGTTCATTGAGCATTTTATTGGGAATCCATCTCCCAATAGGTAAATTCATAATCCAACCCTTAAATTAAACTCTGATTCATGTATTTAACCAAAAGAAATTATCCTTTGACTTAGGGCTACCCATAGGATCAAGAATTAGGTCATTGTGAATTGTATTGTGGAAGTTACATGGTGATTTATGTCCAATTAGGAGGAATTACAAGATTGACGCATCAATTGTATGTCATGAGATAAATTAGATCTAATTAGACTTAGATCGGGGTTGTGGGGCTAGGTACGTATCCATAATTGGATATGAGTAGGCCGTATCATAGTATTTTACAATATGGTATGATACGAGACTCATTTTTGGGTGATTTATGTTAATACCTTTCAATTCCCTTTGTAGCAAGTTCCTTTAGTTGACTAATAATGATATTGAGGATTATCATGAGTATTTGTAGTGTATTGTGGTTTTTGACTCTGAATTGGGTGTGTATCATAGAGTATCTTGCTAATGCACTATAAGTGTTTGGTGTTATGTCTCTTTCGTGTGTATTGAGGAGTATTCGAGGGACGATTATCGACTTTTTAGAGTCGGGACGTGACACATTCGCTATCCTTCTAATGTCTCTACTCACAACATGCCAACATAACCATCTCGTCTACCAAATCAACTGCTCACCTGATGCAACCAATATCACCCTAAGCAACAAGCTATACAAATGCAACGATACCTCTCGACTTGCAGCACGGATACAACAACGTCACACAACTTGCTACACGAAAGCAATAATTCCACACAACTTGCTACACGAATGCAACAATGCCTAGCGATGGTACTCGATTCTATTAAAATTCTACAAAAATAAACACAACAAAGAACATGCATACACAACCAACAAATATATAGACTTTTTGTATGGAACTTCTAATGTGATACCGAGTACAGCCAAGATCCATTCGATTCACGAAAGCTATTTAGAGTTTGTGATGAACCAAGCAAAGAGAAAAGTTTGAGGAAATAAATCGGGTACTTTGATAACAAATTGTCACACCCCAATCTTCTGCAAGTTCGATCGTCCCCACTAGATATGAGATCACCATGCCAACGCTCCTATAGGATAATCGTTCTCATCAGGACGTGATGCCGTATGAGCCTAGAGTTGCACTCGCATAAGGCATTGATGTCAAACGTCATGGTTATCATCAAAACGACCATGTTGTAGCGATAGAAACGTATTGATACAAAAGCACACATCAGATTATATGAAGTGAAGCTCTCAAAGGGTCAAAGTGAAGATGCCACGAAGGCTTACAACACTCTTGCTCTCTCTTGCCCACAAAGGTACTTACCGTTCCATACATCATGTCCCGTATATCCAAGATGAGCCACTACACTTGCGTGCCTGAAAGATATCCCAACAAATGTGGGTCAGTGCACAGCTGTACTGGTGAGCGGGGTAACCCACTCACCTAAACCAATACTAAGTAAATATGTGAATCATACAATTATTACAAAGTAATCTTTCTACTTTAAGCCTAAATTGATTTCA
This sequence comes from Iris macrosiphon, assembly GCA_036927795.1. Classification (NCBI taxonomy): domain Eukaryota; kingdom Viridiplantae; phylum Streptophyta; class Magnoliopsida; order Asparagales; family Iridaceae; genus Iris; species Iris macrosiphon. The sequence goes on along the minus strand of JAYESA010000009.1, from coordinate 160,900,090 downwards.
TGGCAAGGTATATATATTAAAAGCAGTAAAGCAGGTTAAGAATGCAAGCATTAAAATCCAATAAATACCCTAGCATTTATATTCAATCTCAAAGGAAACTAAGCATGTTATATGTTCTACTAAAATCTCGAAGTTACGCGTGAATCTATATATCGAGCTACATCGCACTCTAAGTCCCGAATCCATCCTCGATGCACACACTCTTGCCCGAGGCAAGGTGACCGCCTGCCGCCTACTCAAACGCAAAACAAAAATATCACACAAACTTGTCATGACCTGCATTCGGTGTAAGGGCATGAGTATGTGGGTACGTCCATCCTACGCCACAGCATCGGTGGTAGAACGTTGTCTAGGACAACAACACTATATAATAATCTCACACAATAATATATATAAACCTGTCAATGATATGTCAACTCCAAAAGGAGAACAATATGGTAATGATATAATACCCAATCAAAATAATCTAGATGAAGTTAATGGCACGATAACAGATAAAGGAATGGAATCACAAAATCATATTTAGAGGAGTAAAAGCAATATCCAAGTCTATAAGTCTAGCTATACCATCATAATTCTAAGATATCAATAACAACTCAATGTCTAAAACATGCTGGACACAATCATATGTATATTATGATTGGCTGTTGTCGACAAGTAACAAAATAAATTAAGAATGGTTGTTGTCTACTGTAGAAGCATGAAATATGCTGGAGAATTGTACGCGTATTATACAGTCAAAACCCCCAAATACATGAAGTCCCTCTCCGTGTAAAACAGAGCTTCAAGGTTGTCTGGCGTAAAATATAGCTTCAGAGCTGTACGCGTAAAACAGAGCTTCAAGGCTGTTTGGCGTAAAGTAGAGCTTCAGAACTCTCCGCGTAAAACAGAGCTTCAAGGCTGTTTGGCGTAAAATATGGCTTCAGAGCTGTACGTGTAAAACAGAGCTTCAAGGCTGTTTGGCGTAAAGTAGAGCTTCAGAACTGTCCGTATAAAACAGAGTTTCAAAGTTGTTTGGCGTAAAGTAGGGCTTCAGAGCTGTCCGCGTAAAGCAGTGCTTCAAGATTGTTCTGCGTAAAAGGTTGCTTTACCCTCCTACGTAAAATTTAAAATACGTTTGTTTTTAATGCAGCGTAAAGTTGTACGAGGAACTCTTCGTATTCCTCGGATGAATTTGTCAGACAAATCAGGGAACCTGGCACCTGACAAAAGTACTATACGATGATCGAGAGGACGGCTGCGATGAAGATTTTGCATAGAGACCCAGGTTGTCGTTTAGTAACATATTCTTGATACAAGTCATTTTTTTACGCATTCAAAGAATACGATGCCTATTCTACATGGGCAGAAATAAGTTTTTACGCTCAAGATAAGACAAAATCAGACGCCACGTCAAAAGTTGTTTCCTGCACAGAGCTCGAGGCATATCTCTGCATTTAATGCACGAGATGGAGGCATATCTCTGTATTTAATGCACAAGATTTTTTTCTATTTTTAAATTTGTTAGGACTAGGAAACTTAAAACTGTGACTAATACGCTCGCATCACCATCCTTGCATTTTACGCCAACCAGGCTATTTTCAACTATAGGAGTACGCCGTATGCTATCTCCTCGAAATACGCCAACTCGGCTATATTTGCAAAGGTACGTGATAAGGCTATTTAGTCCAGAATATGCTCAAGACCTCAGTCGTGATGGATAATTGGCTATTTTATGCTCTGTCACGACCCGCACCCGGTTTAGGGGCACGAGTGCGTGGGTACGTCCAGCCTACGCCGCAGCATCGGCGGTAGAACGCTGTCTAGGTCAAGTACTATCTAAATAATCTCACACTAGTATCCAACTCCATAAGGAGACACGGATAACACTATAAAGATGAACAACATACTCAATCACAATTACAGCACGATAAGAATTCGAAGAACAAAAGAGTACAACGCAAGACTAATGATAAAACAATCATACCTGTAATCAGTAACAACCAATCTCCATGTGTCAGAACAAGTCCACTAAGGTCACAGTCTGGAAAAATATTTTCCAGTCAGGAAGGAGCAAAGTACATCTCTAAATAGCAGTTCTATATAAATGACATAAACTATGTAGCAGTTCTAGATGGAAACATACCAGATGCATGTATAAGTACGAGAATGTACAATGAGAGAAATACTGGAAATACTGTAAGTAAATGCAGGAAAAGAAATATTATGTCCATGAGCAAGAACCTATGACTAAGTGTGTTGAGTACTAGCTTTAACATGTGATCGGCTTGGGAACTTGATCAGGCTGGTTACATGTGATTAGCTATGATTCATGGAAGGTCAGGCTAACCGTTGGTTAGCTATGATGCATGGAGAGGTCAGGCTAATCACACGTAACAGCTATGAGGCATGGAGATGGTCAGGCCGCACCCGACGTGAGATGTGGGGTGAGCTATGATGCATGGATAGTTGGGTATGATCACATATCTATACTAAAATACTCCCCAAACCCCCGACTGGTATAGTAGATCCAATCATGGTACGCTATGGCACGGGATTCCCTAGGGAGGTAGCAAATCTCCCCGGGTCTCAGTGTCTGTACATGCACAAGATAACAAGGAAACAAGTCTTGTACAAGCTACACCATGAATAAGGAATAACATCTCATGACTAGATCCGTGTATACCAATCCGTGTAACCAACGTGTCAAGAAAATGGATATTTACACTAGATACAGTGAACATAGGAGATATCATAAATTAGAAACTAATCAGAGAATGTACTCGCCTTGGGTCCTTAGCTGGTAAAACCAATGTCCTGTTCCAGAGTATCGTCTGGAGGAACCAACAGTCCTAAAATATATCAAATACAACATTTGCATCAGGTGCTACACTAACACATCACAATTATATGAACTCAAGGGCTCTATCAGGTATGGCACTAGTCAACTAGGGTCACCTAGTAATTTACCAATTAATCATACTATCAACAAATAATTTAATACACATATATATATAGTTATACATACATACCAAAATAATACTATACTATATACAGGTAATATACCAAAATATGTTTTACAAGTACCTATATATCAATACAGTTTTTATATATATATATACTATATATATATATACCAAAAATATGGTTTATATATAACAATATACATTAATACTTAGTATACCAATAAAGCGTATATAATATGATATATATATAAGTGTCTCTTAGTATTTGTACAAAATACATATTTGTGTATATACACTAATAGATGTTTATAAATATATATTTTTATACCAAAATACATATTTGTATATTTATATATCAATCAAATATTTTTATATATGTATATTAGCAAATCAAAGAATGTACATAATGCCACACCTCTCAAGGTGATCCAAATAACTAATTTTGAACTCATTTTATTATTGGAACTATATTTTTAATAATAATATAAAACCCAAGATTTATTATATTTAACATAATCAAAAAAACCTTTTAATTATAACTAAATAAACTGATTACATAAAATTAGCTAATTACATATACTAAACCAATTACATTTATTTACTACATCAATTACAAATTAACTAAACTAATTATAAGAAAATACCAAACTAATTAATTAATATTTACTAACTGGTTAATAAATAAATTCCTGATTAATAACTACTTACTGTTTATTAATTATTAACTAATCAAATCATTAACTAAACTAATTATAATTAATTAATCAAACTAATTATTAATTAATTAAACTAATTAAATAAAGTAACTAATTATAAATCAAATAACTTAAACTAATTACCTATATATGTTAACTGACTTTACAGAGAAAGAAAAGGGGAAGAAGAGGCTCACGATGGGCTTCTCCGGCGTCGGCGCAGGGTTCGCCGGGGTCGGCGCTCGTCTCGGCGGCGGCTGTTCTCGGCGGATCTCGGTTCGTGGAGACGGTCGGCGGCTGTTCGAGGCCAGCGGCGGGCTGAGTTCGACGATGCGGCGGCGTCGATTGGCTCGAGGAGGCGCGGGGTTCGAAGAGGCGGCGCCTGATTCGAGGAGGCGGTCGCTCGGCGCTCGAGGAGGCGACCGGCTCAGCGAGGCTTGGCTCGAGATGCTCCAGGCGGTGGTGGCAGGCGGCCAGATCGAGGAGGCGGTCGGCGGGTCTTCGCCTCGGCGGCTGCGGCGTCCCGGATCTGCGGCGGCTTGATTCAGCGGCGGCCACCGGCGGCCTGATCTAGGGTTAGGGTTCCTCTGGGGATGTGTCGGGGTCTGGGTTCGTGTCCGGGCTGGACACGATGGGGGTGCACTGTAGACGTGTCCGGGCTGGACACGAGGGTGGCGGACTGTAAAGGGACGGACGTGTCCGGGTGTGTCGGACACGAAAATCAGGTTGTAATATTGTAACCGAATCCAGAAAATGAATGGATACTGTGGGACACCCGGGGTCGGACCCGAGGCCATCACGGCTGACACGGTGATGCTGGACACACGGACACGAGCACACAAAAATGGTGGTGGTTGTGGCTTGTGGGAAATTGTGGAGGCTAGCCAATAAATTGAAGATTAGGGTTTCTTGGGAATTGTGAAAATGAGAACTTAAATAGGGAGAGATGGTGTGGGATAAAGGTTGCGGGTTGGCCCAATAATGAATGGCCCAGAATTAAATATAAAAGGGTTTCTCATGTGGGAAAAATGAGGGTGTGGGCTAGTTAATGGGAAATGGCAACTTGTAAAAATAACAATTAAAGATTATAATTTCAGAAAATATCTTAGGAAAGCTACGTAATTTCCAATTAGCTACTAATTAAACTCATATTTTAAAATATTAGAAAGTATGTAATTCATTTATTTACTACCCCAATGAATAAAAAATTATTTTATTTTATCAACTAGTCTTTTAAATAAATATTTAGTTAAAACAATAATTTTTTTTTTTTTTTGATTCAAGCCAATAAAAATTTGAAACTGGAAATATATATATATATTTATATATATTTATTTTGTAATACATCGTCATTTAGGAAAAATGATTTTTATAAAGATTTTAAATTACCTCCTACAATCAAACATCGTTCAAAATCAAATAAAAAATTTCAAGGAGAAATATTTTATAAAACTTGATATTTTAAAATCTAATTATTTTGGAAATTGGAAATCGGAGGTTACAAGTCTATCCACCTTAGAAAAATTTTGTCCTCGAAATTTTAAGGATGACTAGGATAGAAAAATTTTGTTGTTCATAATGATGAATATATCATTGAAGAAAATATTTTTATAAGGAGAATACTTACCAAACAGAAGAAAATATGAAGAAAAAGAAATATGGTTTAAGACAGGAATAACTTGAAGGAATCATGGCTCGGTCTTGAATCCTCTAGAAAGTTTAGGTTTGGGAAGTAGACACGATCACAAAAACAGATAATTTGAATAATGCACGTTACCTTTTCAAAGTAACTAAACCAAGGAAGACCCAGTATAATGAATGATATAGACATGAAAGTTATAGCTAATTCGAAAGATACGGTCGACAATTTGATTTAAGAAACTTAAATACATCCTTCAGAATGTAATCAAGAGACATCTAATTGCCTTTCTTAATTTCTAGGAAAAAAATAGTCTTTACTATCATCTGAAAATAATCCTTCCTTTTTATCCTCGTTCATTTTACTTTTCTCAATCTTGTGATTCATCATTAACTAATATCTATAAAAGTTCCAAATTCCACAAACTTTATTAGATTAGATCTTAGAATTTCTGAATCAAAATTTATTACATGTCCAAAATCCTTATCATCAAATTTGAGTTTGTTTATCTTAGCATCAACTATACCTCGATTATTTTCTTCGGTTTCAAATGTTACTGTCATGGTCAAGATTTTAATTTAGATCACAACCTCAATATACCATGATCTTACCTTACGACCTTCAATTATATGATCCCATAATCAATTATATTATAATATTCTTTACCATGAGCTTCATTTCATTCCATATTTCTTTATCCGTATGTATAATGTTTCCGAATTTTGAACCAATATTTTTTTTTCATCCTCTGAATTTATTATCCCAATGTAAAATTTTTACTACTCAAATCCTCAATATTTTAATTGAATTCCAGTCGTATCATAATCTCCTCAAATTTTGAGTAAATAACTAAATACAAAATTTACTATCCAATCCTTCAATTGAACCCCAATCAATGCACATTTATAAGACTTAAAAATCTGTATCCCAAATTTAAATTTTAAACACTCATCAATCATCTTACTCCTCTAACACAAATTCAATTGATGCTTATTCCAATCTAACTCCTCATCCCAAGAATTTAATTCGACACTATTCCATTTACGATTTTTATTTTCTGATTTTCGTTTCCTCAAATATTCAACGATGCTATGCTTCCAGAATCTTCAATGCAACATTCATAATATATAAAATTTCTATCTTGCAATCAAATAGATAAAATGATAATCTCTCGAATTTCTCAAATTTTAAATAATCAATTCAATCATATCAAGACCTCCTTAAAATTAATAAATCCTCAAATTTTTGGCTCTGTCAATTTCTTAACTCTCCTTTCAAGTCAATATTTATCCTCGAGTTTCAATCATCCTCAATCTTCGTAAAATTAATGATCCGTCAACTCCGTTATAACCACCCCTAAATTCTTTATTTAATTTAATGCTCATCCACAAATTTAATCCTCTTGTCTCTTTTTGTCAGTCATAACCTCGTCATAGATCTTTGCTATGGTCAAAACCCCAATGATCATAGTTTAAGAAAACTCTACCTACAGCCATGCAATTTAAGAAAAAATATATAGGTCATGTGTCTTGTCATGGTATTTCAGTCTCTGTTAGGGGGTACTACTAGTTATATTCTAACAAGGAAATCATGCATGTGAACCACAGTACTAGGAAAATCAATCAATCAATCGAAAGGCGAAAGAAAAGGAACATTAGGAAGGAAGAAAGATCATGTTAACATATTACTTGTAGTGTCTACTATCTCTAACAACACTTAACTCTAGCACACTAACAAATTCCTATTCATGTACACTGGTACCCATATCAACTAATCATATTTTAATATTCATATCTCTCATCTACCAAAAATTAATCCTCAAAATAATCGTCAAGGTTTAACTTCCCGATCAACTTAAAATAAAATGCATATACTTCCTCAAAATTAGATACTTCTCATCGAAATAAAATTTAATCACTTCTAAAATCTTTGTAGCCTTAACTATGTTTAGTGAATCAAATTTAAATCCTCAATATTTTAACAACATAAAACCTCAACTCCTTAAAAATTCTGAAAATTTAAAATTTATTTCCACCTTTTAATTTATAACTCCTCAATGTACATATCAGTGCTCACGGTCTCTGATACTCAAGGTGCACTCAATACCTATATTGTCTAGAACTGTGTACTAAATTTGTACTGCCCGAATCACTTGCACTATTACCTCCAATGATCAAAGTTACCATCAACTGTGTTTTCTTTCATAATTTCAATTTATGTCAACTGGTATATCATCTAATTATCATCACACCGAGTGCTTACTGTTACTAGCACCATTTTCAATAATCCTTGATATAGAATCATCGGCACTCTTGGTATTATATCACTAGCTGCATTAATGGATTATCTCATCAAGCTCATTAGACTCATGATCACCTGTATCCTCTATAACACTCATGTTTCTTTACTCTCATGGGTATGTGTATGGTTCCTCATCTCGATGGTTGTATATGTATTTCCTTCAATCCTTTAAAGCCTATTAAACTAATCCGTGATACGCTTCATAACTTCCATTACTAATCCTGATATTTCTCTACTTATGACATCTCATTAAACCCTTTATACATATACATTTCTTTACCTTTAACATTTCCGATATCAATCATCCAATTGGATATCATGCTCCATAAATCCTTAACACAATTCCCGGATACTTAATCGTTTACATAGATCACTCAATTACATAATCATGATTATCCAGGACGGGTAATTGGCTCTGATACTAACTCTGAGAACTATCACTGATACTCTATACTCTCCTTAACTCTCAGTCTCTAATGACACTACTCCTAGAATCATTGGTACAAGGTACTATACTAAGGGCTAACTCTAGATTAAAGCCTACTGCTCACATGTCCAACTAAGAAACACTTACAACTCACTAGCAACACAGTCAATACTAATACAAGACACAACAAAATTATAAGCCACTAATTATCATACTTAACAAGAAATCCTCAAGGAATAGGAGCTCAAAGACTGAATTGAGGACAGAAGGTATCTTTACTGCTAGTAAAGAAAGAAGCGGTGGAACAAAGTCCTGGAATAACAGAAATAGATAAGTCTTGAGATGATATTTTAAGAACCAATTTAGGATACAACCTGATAATCATACACGTCTGTCTGAAATCATGACACTCAGAATCCTCGCCACGCCAGTAAGCATAGATGCGATAAACGATAGGTTTCGTAACTAAGGTATGCACTCTATAATCATGTCGTCTAGAATCTTCGCCACGCCAACCGGTATGGCTGCGAAAGACTCTAGGCTTCATAACTATAGTATGTACATCCAAGTCAGGTTCCTACGTTCTCGTCACCACAGCTAATATGGCTGCGATAAATTCTAGGTTCCATAACCAAAGTAGACGTTTTACCTTCCTCACTGTCTTCATCAATATATGTCATCAGATGATACCATAAATCCTAGTCCGTAAAAATTCATCTCAATTTGAAATCAACTCAACAACGATACCAGGAATTAAAGTTAACAACTGGTCAACAAGAATCAAACTCAACAATGATACCAAGATTTTAATTTAAAAACTGCTCAACAAGAATCAAGTTCAGTAACAACAAGCGAGAGCGGGCGGAAACAAGGAAAAGTTAAATTGGAAATTTTAACAAGATTCTCAAGGGGTCGTCCCAGGAATCTCTCAAGAGTTTGTGATTGAGTATCCTCTCTCATCCTAGTATCCTATGTCCTATATTCTATAGCAGGTACGCAGTAGTACAACTAAGACGTCGCACTACCACGACATCGCACAATCTTGCGAAGTCTGACCTGCATGGGCCACCACTAAAAACGTGTCACGACCCGCACCCGGTTTAGGGGCACGAGTGCGTGGGTACGTCCAGCCTACGCCGCAGCATCGGCGGTAGAACGCTGTCTAGGTCAAGTACTATCTAAATAATCTCACACTAGTATCCAACTCCATAAGGAGACACGGATAACACTATAAAGATGAACAACATACTCAATCACAATTACAGCACGATAAGAATTCGAAGAACAAAAGAGTACAACGCAAGACTAATGATAAAACAATCATACCTGTAATCAGTAACAACCAATCTCCAAGTGTCAGAACAAGTCCACTAAGGTCACAGTCTGGAAAAATATTTTCCAGTCAGGAAGGAGCAAAGTACATCTCTAAATAGCAGTTCTATATAAATGACATAAACTATGTAGCAGTTCTAGATGGAAACATACCAGATGCATGTATAAGTACGAGAATGTACAATGAGAGAAATACTGGAAATACTGTAAGTAAATACAGGAAAAGAAACATTATGTCCATGAGCAAGAACCTATGACTAAGTGTGTTGAGTACTAGCTTTAACATGTGATCGGCTTGGGAACTTGATCAGGCTGGTTACATGTGATTAGCTATGATTCATGGAAGGTCAGGCTAACCGTTGGTTAGCTATGATGCATGGAGAGGTCAGGCTAATCACACGTAACAGCTATGAGGCATGGAGATGGTCAGGCCGCACCCGACGTGAGATGTGGGGTGAGCTATGATGCATGGATAGTTGGGTATGATCACATATCTACACTAAAATACTCCCCAAACCCCCGACTGGTATAGTAAATCCAATCATGGTACGCTATGGCATGGGATTCCCTAGGGAGGTAGCAAATCTCCCCGGGTCTCAGTGTCTGTACATGCACAAGATAACAAGGAAACAAGTCTTGTACAAGCTACACCATGAATAAGGAATAACATCTCATGACGAGATCCGTGTATACCAATCCGTGTAACCAACGTGTCAAGAAAATGGATATTTACACTAGATACAGTGAACATAGGAGATATCATAAATTAGAAACTAATCAGAAAATGTACTCGCCTTGGGTCCTTAGCTGGTAAAACCAATGTCCTGTTCCAGAGTATCGTCTGGAGGAACCAACAGTCCTAAAATATATCAAATACAACATTTGCATCAGGTGCTACACTAACACATCACAATTATATGAACTCAGGGGCTCTATCAGGTATGGCACTAGTCAACTAGGGTCACCTAGTAATTTACCAATTAATCATACTATCAACAAATAATTTAATACACATATATATATAGTTATACATACATACCAAAATAATACTATACTATATACAGGTAATATACCAAAATATGTTTTACAAGTACCTATATATCAATACAGTTTTTATATATATATATACTATATATATATATACCAAAAATATGGTTTATATATAACAATATACATTAATACTTAGTATACCAATAAAGCGTATATAATATGATATATATATAAGTGTCTCTTAGTATTTGTACAAAATACATATTTGTGTATATACACTAATAGATGTTTATAAATATATATTTTTATACCAAAATACATATTTGTATATTTATATATCAATCAAATATTTTTATATATGTATATTAGCAAATCAAAGAATGTACATAATGCCACACCTCTCAAGGTGATCCAAATAACTAATTTTGAACTCATTTTATTATTGGAACTATATTTTTAATAATAATATAAAACCCAAGATTTATTATATTTAACATAATCAAAAAAACCTTTTAATTATAACTAAATAAACTGATTACATAAAATTAGCTAATTACATATACTAAACCAATTACATTTATTTACTACATCAATTACAAATTAACTAAACTAATTATAAGAAAATACCAAACTAATTAATTAATATTTACTAACTGGTTAATAAATAAATTCCTGATTAATAACTACTTACTGTTTATTAATTATTAACTAATCAAATCATTAACTAAACTAATTATAATTAATTAATCAAACTAATTATTAATTAATTAAACTAATTAAATAAAGTAACTAATTATAAATCAAATAACTTAAACTAATTACCTATATATGTTAACTGACTTTACAGAGAAAGAAAAGGGGAAGAAGAGGCTCACGATGGGCTTCTCCGGCGTCGGCGCAGGGTTCGCCGGGGTCGGCGCTCGTCTCGGCGGCGGCTGTTCTCGGCGGATCTCGGTTCGAGGAGACGGTCGGCGGCTGTTCGAGGCCAGCGGCGGGCTGAGTTCGACGACGCGGCGGCGTCGACTGGCTCGAGGAGGCGCGGGGTTCGAAGAGGCGGCGCCTGATTCGAGGAGGCGGTCGCTCGGCGCTCGAGGAGGCGACCGGCTCAGCGAGGCTTGGCTCGAGATGCTCCAGGCGGTGGTGGCAGGCGGCCAGATCGAGGAGGCGGTCGGCGGGTCTTCGCCTCGGCGGCTGCGGCGTCCCGGATCTGCGGCGGCTTGATTCAGCGGCGGCCACCGGCGGCCTGATCTAGGGTTAGGGTTCCTCTGGGGATGTGTCGGGGTCTGGGTTCGTGTCCGGGCTGGACACGATGGGGGTGCACTGTAGACGTGTCCGGGCTGGACACGAGGGTGGCGGACTGTAAAGGGACGGACGTGTCCGGGTGTGTCGGACACGAAAATCAGGTTGTAATATTGTAACCGAATCCAGAAAATGAATGGATACTGTGGGACACCCGGGGTCGGACCCGAGGCCATCACGGCTGACACGGTGATGCTGGACACACGGACACGAGCACACAAAAATGGTGGTGGCTGTGGCTTGTGGGAAATTGTGGAGGCTAGCCAATAAATTGAAGATTAGGGTTTCTTGGGAATTGTGAAAATGAGAACTTAAATAGGGAGAGATGGTGTGGGATAAAGGTTGCGGGTTGGCCCAATAATGAATGGCCCAGAATTAAATATAAAAGGGTTTCTCATGTGGGAAAAATGAGGGTGTGGGCTAGTTAATGGGAAATGGCAACTTGTAAAAATAACAATTAAAGATTATAATTTCAGAAAATATCTTAGGAAAGCTACGTAATTTCCAATTAGCTACTAATTAAACTCATATTTTAAAATATTAGAAAGTATGTAATTCATTTATTTACTACCCCAATGAATAAAAAATTATTTTATTTTATCAACTAGTCTTTTAAATAAATATTTAGTTAAAACAATAATTTTTTTTTTTTTGATTCAAGCCAATAAATATTTGAAACTAGAAATATATATATATATTTATATATATTTATTTTGTAATACATCGTTATTTAGGAAAAATGATTTTTATAAAGATTTTAAATTACCTCCTACAATCAAACATCGTTCAAAATCAAATAAAAATTTTCAAGGAGAAATATTTTATAAAACTTGATATTTTAAAATAAATTAAAATCTAATTATTTTGGAAATTGGAAATCGGAGGTTACATGCTCACATCACCATCCTTGCATTTTATGCCAACCAGGCTATTTTCAACTATAGGAGTACGCCGTATGCTATCTCCTCGAAATACGCCAACTCGGCTATATTTGCAAAGGTACGTGATAAGGCTATTTAGCCCAAAATATGCTCAAGACCTCAGTCATGATGGATAATTGGCTATTTTACGCTGGTTATCTATTATTTATGAATCGTTAAGTTTTACGCAGAACGTGGGTAGTAGTTATCATAACCACAGCGTAAAGGAAGTCTTCTTCTTCACAGTTTAGCCTTTTACGCCAACAAGACAGTTATTTGGCTTTTATGCCAACAAGACAGTTATTTGGCTTTTACGCCAACCATCTTTACGCAGGAGAAGTTACATACGTGGCTTGCATGCCATGATCTTCGAGAAGCAGTTATACGCGTTACCTCATAAAGGGACACGTGTCATACGCATATTCAGAAGACAATTGGAACGTGGCTAGCAGTTGCCATAACCGCAGCGTAAAAGATGCGACTTTCTTCACAATTTGGCCTTTTACGCCAATAAGATAGTTACTTGGCTTTTACGCCAATCTGGCAGTTATTTGATTGATCTCTATAAATGGAGACCCCTGGTCACAGGGTGGGGGGCAGAAGGCACAATCAGATTGGCACAATCAGATTGGCACAATCAGATCGGCACAATCGGAGGCACAGGGGACGATCGGAGATCAGAGAAAAATCAGAAAAGAGAGCACAGAGAGAGAGAGTTTTTTCTGACAACTTTGGCAACGAGAATTCGATCCTACTTGCAACTTTCCTTTGACTGGATTTGGCCTTCAGTTCAGAGAAAGTTTGAAGCTTCTTCTATAGCACTTCTTCATCATCGTGTGCTCCAAGGAACAAAGTGATCGACCGCAGATCAGACTTCTATAGCAATACTTCTCCAGAATCATTTTATTGTACTTAACATCCTCGTATAGGATTAATTGTACTCTTTTCTTGTTTGTAAGCAAAAAGGTTTCGTACAAACCTAACAATTGTTTATCCAAATAAAATGGTGACTCTACCGGGGAGGACTTTCTCCTCTGACGAGAAAGCAATTGCTCGACACGATGCTGTATCCATCGGATCGACGAAGAAGACTTTGGTCATCCAGTTCGACCAATTTGCCTATGAATACATGCTTAATGCAGGGGGTATCTCTCATTCCTCCTCTGTCCAGAATAACAGGAAGCTGCATAAAGTGTGGATGCCTAAGACGTCCTCTACCCTTCCTGCAAGCTCTCACTCACTGATCAACAAGGTTGTGACAACACAGCCAACACGCCATGTGCGTAAAAATTTGTCTCCCGTTTGTGACGTGGTAGACAAGACTTCTGGCAATGCCTCGGTGCCAATCCAGAAGTCTCAAACATGCCCTGTGTGTAAAACTTTATCTCCCATTTGTAACGTGGTAGACAAGACTTCTGGCAATGACCCAGTGCCAATCCAGAAGTCTCAGATGCGCCCTGCGTGTAAACCTTCGTCTCCCGTCTGTGACGTGGTAGACAAAATTTCTGACAAGGCCTCAGTGCCAATTCGGAAATTTCAAACACGCACTACGCATAAAATTATATCTCTCGTCTATGATGAGGCAGATGTACCCTTTGATCATATCAAAGGAAAATAAGTGGCGAATCCTTCAACCTCTAAGCTTTTACGCCCACAAGAGAAAAAAGTTCCCACTTTACAGATTATGCGGACTTTCCCTGTTTTACGTGAACCTATGCAAATATCCAAATTACACCAGGATAGGTCGGTCCGCGTAAAGAAGACTCGTTTTACGGGAAGATACGCTCCTCAGACAGATGATGGATCATATGCTACTCACATGGGTGAACTATTGTATTCCTATGGCAGAGAAAGGGTTATGGTTCCTAATCTCCACATTCCTACTAATGTAAAAAGACAGAATAAGCATTCTCCTTCTTCTGGTAATCCCCCTGATTTGTGTGATTTCTTGATCCAGAAACGCAAAGACAGGGGATCTCCTAATATGTCTATTACATCCTCCTAGAGAACATTGTTGTAATAGTCATAAGGTTGTAATTAACCGTTGATGTTCTAAAGCAAAACGGTCAGTTTTTGACTGATTGAACTATACTTTGTCATTACAGAAAGAAGAACCAGACAACGACATGTCTGGGGGTAGTCTCCCTCGACAAAACAGAGCAGCATCCAAAGCTGGGGGTAGAATTCCCTCTGAGTCCGAAGATGATGCAACTATGACCATCTTCCCTGAGGACTGTATGACTCAGGTATCGGAAACCCAAAATCCAAAGGGGACTTTCTTCTTCAACGATGATGACATTATTGAAATCTTTGATATATTGATGAAGAAAATAAACTTCGGCTACCCAACATCAGATATCCTGAAACGGATGGCAAGGTCGATGACCCAAAATATTGTCTCTTTCATCGGTACATTCATCATCCCACAAAGGCATGCTATGTACTGAAAAGGAAAATCCAGGAGTTGATCGACGCCAAAGTCATCACTTTGCATTTATAAATGAGAAGACGGTCACTGCAAATTGCTCTCACTCCAATGTGGCAATTTGCCCCCTCAAGAAGTATCGGATGATGAGTCCCTAAAGTCTCCCCAGCGGAGCAACCTTCAGGACTATTCCCACTCAGCAAATCACTCCCCAGTAAATTTTTCGGACATGGGTTCACGTCCATATTACCTCTGAACTGTTGTCCAAATATTTTTTTTTCCCAGCTGAGTTTGCCATGACCAAGTGACCTTTGAGCAAACCTCCCAGGTTGTTGCTATCGATCAGTTCACGTCCATATTACCTCTGAACTACGTCTCTCCACTTTCTCCAGCAGAGTAAATCTACCACTACAAAAATGGTCACTTTCATATTACCTCTGTCCTTTTTTTCTTTATCCCCACAGAATCATATCTTACCACGTCCACATTACCTCTGAGTAAGATATTTTTAGAACTTTTCCATGTCCACATTACCTCTGAGTGAAGTTCTTTTATTCGACTTCCTACTATCACGTTGGCATAACCCCTGGTAGTGCTAGTCATTTCAGTTTATTATCTATACTTAAGGTACGCCATGGGTAATAAGTCCTCAGCAAGTGCCTATGTGCAACATTTTCTCCTTTGTGACAAATTCTTGTAAAAAAAAAGAAACCATCATCCGTATCCAAGAGTCCCGGATATGCAATGGATGATGGATCCTCAAAATTTTCCTAGCGGAGCAATCCTTAGGTCTACTCGTACACTCCCTCGGTGACTATTCAAACCAAAACTCGTTAGACGCTAGCCATGCTCATATTGCCTCTGAGCTATCGTCCCATCAATCTCCCCAGCGGAGCGATCCTTTGGTCTATCTTCATATTCGGATGGACCACAATCAACAAATCACTCCTCAATGAATTTTTCGGACATTAGTTTACGTCCATATTACCTCTGAACTGCTGTCATAATATTTCTTTCAGGCTGAGTTTGTCATATCCATATTACCTCTGAGCAAACCTTCCGGGTTCGGCTATCGATTATCATGTCCATATTATCTCTGATATCGGTTGTCATCTCAACTTAGCACCCGTACTTAACTCTAAGTATGCTAGTGGTGTTACTTCCACGAAAACTACCACGTCCATATTACCTCTGGCAGGGCTTGTCTTAAACTTATTACTTGCACTCTCATGCACAAGAAGTAATAGGTCCACAAAAAATCCTCCGAGGGGATGCCCGCAATGGAAACGAATAATTCAAATCCACATTACCTCTCAACAGAGAAAAAGTCAGTTCATGTTCATATTACCTCTGGAATGTGTCTCTCCACTATCCCCACAGAGTCATATCTTACCGCATCCATTAGGGCTTGTTTCGAACTTATTATTTGCACTCAACATGCACAACGAATAATAGGTCCACCAAGGATCTCCCAGTGGGATATCCTCAACAAAATACGGTATTGTACTACGTCCATGGCTCCTATCAACGACAAATTCCTGAAGAAGTATTATACTTGATCTCCTTTACTTAATGGAGTATGATGAAGATTTTATTCTGATGATACTACGTACAAAGGTTAGCTGAATCATATTATATCAGGTTCATATGACCTCTGAATAGATATGTTTAACTAATTTAAAAACTTCAAAATCTATCATGTTCATATTACCTCTGATAGTATTTTGCATACAAATTTAGTTGGATCATATTCCATCATGTTCATATTACCTCTGAATAGATATATTCAGCTAAACCTTACTGAAAGTATATCATGTCCATATTACCTCTGATATCACTTCCATCTTAGCCTATCATTTATATTCTAAAGTGATGGATCCACAAAATCAGAAAATATATCTTTATTATCTCTGAGAAAAACAAATTACAGAAGGAGCAAAAAAGTACATCATTGGGGAGGAGTAGTTAAATCGTGGATCTGTTGCGCCAAAGCAGCCATCCTTTCATTCCTGGAGTTTAAAATGTTGGTGCGAGCCAGTTCCAGCCTTGCTTCGTCATTTCTCAAGAGAGATAGTTCGGACAGAGAATCAAAAAACCTTGTGTGGATGACACCCACATGTCAAGTTCTGTTGAGATGTATTCACTTGGCCCTCCAATACATCACAAACTAGCGATGCTTTGAGAAGCCTCTCCCTTGTTTGAACAAGTTCAGCTTCCAGTTCTTGAACCCTCACTTCATATCCCTCATATTCGGCACGGCACTGAGCTAGCTGAGGAATACTCTCCACCAATACTCTTGCTCTTTCTCTATCTCTTGTTGATGTTCCTGGATGGATTTGTTTAAAGTTTATGTCTTCTGAGCAAATTTTGCAGTTAGTGTCACGCCCCGATCCTGCCCGGGCCGCCGCTCCGCCCTGCCCCGCCCCGTACGGCCGGGATTTAACGAACCGGGCATGAATCACTGTGCCTCGGCGTGCCGAACGCGTATGACCGCGCCCGTCCCGCGGGCGCGAGGGAGGAAGGGGAGCTAATCGAATGGCCCGAGTCGAGCTTTCGGGGGACGTGATGCCGCACGGGCCTGGGGTTGCGCCCGTGCAAGGCCGTGGTTCGTTGGCTGGCGATAAGAGTTCTAAGCCACAGAGTCGCACAGATTGTCCGAGTGCAGCGGAATCATGAATGCATAGGCGATCGATAACAGGTTCATTGAGTCGACAATATAGCGGAAGCATGGAAACACAAGTTGGAGTAAAGCAAGCTCTTTTATTCATATTAAAACAAGTGTTACAGGCGGCGTATAGCCGAGATTACAAGTCGCTCGAGCTCTCTCTGAAACATAAAAGCGTGCCAAGTGGCTACATTTATGGATGATATACAGGAATGTTCAGGCGATATTCAGGCGAGGCGATGTTCCAACATTATGTCTTGTATATGTGCTTCAGTTCCGGACGCAGTGTTCCAAGGCTCTGAGTTGAACTCCACGCCTTAGCACGCACGAGGGAGGTATCCGCACCGAACGAGGTTCTCCCGCACCCTGCAAGCAATCTGGTGGGTTATCAGTACATGAATGCACTGGTGGGGAGGCTACTCGCCCGCTCGTCAAATCCAAACACGTAGTACAGGTTTCGTGCACCAACTATTAAGTTGTCTTTCTAGTTGCCTTAGGATCAGTTTTATGCAAGATTTGAATAGCCTAATCCGTGTGGCAGTGCACCGTGCGACATGAGAGAAAATACGGCGAGACTTACCAACTTACCTTTTGTCCTTCCCTGTCCAAGGCAAACCAAGTTAATTCAAGTAGAAACATGTATAAGCATTCAGGGCAAAGCATATGCAAACACAAGCGTTTCAGTGCGAGATCCCGTTCTGGGCGTACGGGTTACAGGAAATATCAGACGTGTTGCATACTATGATCAAGTGCTCTTTATGCAGGAGTGTTGTTATAACAAGATCGTTCAGGTGTTCAGTTATTCTCGATGCGATGCAGTGACTCGCACGTGGGTAGCCGCTAAGCGAGGATGACTTATCTATATGAACATGAGGTCACTGGCACGGTGCCATATTGGACGGTCTAGTCTCAGTACGGAATGTCTTGCGACGCATAGAGCAGGACGTCCCAGGGCATTCCGTCCTATAGCAGGCGACTATCAGGAGTTTCGTCCGGATCAGATCGGTGCCAGTGCCCCAGCGACCGTCTGCGGAACTAAAACCTTGTTTCCAAGTTGTCCTGTGACCATGCAAGTCTCTAATCTTCAGGGTCAGGTCAGGTTCAGGAACAAGTTCAGGGCAGGATATATACATATTGAACAAGCTTCATGGAACAAGTTCAAGTCAGGATATATATATATATATATATATATATATATATATATATATATATGTAACTTGTTGAGGCAGGGTCAGGATTACTCTAAATGTTGAGTATCGGCTCCACGAGCCATTTGATTCAGTACAGGACAGTATTGCTCAACGAGCAGGGATTCTTGGATCACAGGATTGGCGCAAGTTCCCTGTTTCGGGAATTGCCTTAGCGACCTAACGGTCCCAGGTATATTCAGGTTTATTCATGCACGGAACGACTATCAGGTAGTCTTCCGAGGAGAACCTAAATGAATGCATGACAAGCAGAGTATTTCACAGTCGGGGCATAGTTATGCAGCAAGCATTGAAACTAGGCAATACATAAAAGAAGGCAAGCATGCACTTGTATAACTTAAGCATTCAAGTTCGCTTGGGCCCGAAGGTAAGCCGAGCGAAACCGTACGGGGCCTTTCCGAGCGAAGTTATCTAGGGAGTGCAGTGTTAGGGAGTGAACAGTGCACTACTGAATATACATTTGTGTCATTCTACTCGAGGCATAGCGGGTCCAGTTGCACGAGGCAAAGGTAACATGCGAGGGTCTGAACATATAAGCAATATTTCATTTCCATGTTCTAGCGACAAGCAGTACAAGTTGGGATTATTCCCTTAGCTAGGTGCGTTGGATTCTTATTAGCATGCAGGGGGTGATTCACCTAGCGACTAGCATGTATCCTTCCGTATTTTATGTGTGCTGGCTAAGCAAAGACAAGTTCACCGTAGCCACCCACCTTAGCGATGATCCGCCTCGGTCGAGTGATACTGCGAGCGAGCCTCTGAAAGCCTAAGCCGAACTCCTGTAGGGACCAAGTCTGGATATCCTTGCCTCAAACGAGTTGCCTCGCTGAGGGAGGCAGGTCGGGACGTTTGTACTTTGTCGTTTGAATCGGCAGTCCGCTTGAGCGAAACGGGGTATTACAGTTAGTGAGTCATACTCAGCCTGAACCAAGTCATTGATGCTGTCTCGGGATAGTTGCAAATATTCATTAATGGGTTATTCTAAACCATTAACCATTTTATCTAGCGCATTAGCTCTTTCAGCGTCATTGAAATTTCTAATCTGCGCTATAGTGAGCTTGGAGGACGTCTTCAAAGCATCAAAGCCTAGATTCTTCTCCAGCACCATGGATATCAATTCTTTCAAAGTAAGGTAGAATATGCTAGTGTATTATTCGACTAGCATAGCAAAGCTCGAATGGACGCTGGGAGTGGCCGCAATATCGATAAATCTCCTTTCTGGAATGACTGTAGAAGATTTTGCCACAGTCGTTGCTTCAACAGATGGCACGACAAAAGAAGAGACACCAACAACAGTTGAAGTTGCTGGCATGCTCGACGAAGGAGGCACAGTCGAGATGGTTGGTTCATCCACCTCTGATATTATTTGAACTGCTGCTGGCGGGATTATATCGGAGAATATTGCAGATGAAAGATCAACGGCTTCAAGGCACACTTCTTCGACAGTGGTCACCG
Organism: Iris macrosiphon; assembly: GCA_036927795.1. Lineage (NCBI taxonomy): Eukaryota > Viridiplantae > Streptophyta > Magnoliopsida > Asparagales > Iridaceae > Iris > Iris macrosiphon. Next base: position 160,879,789 of record JAYESA010000009.1, on the reverse strand, counting down.
CCGTTTCATTAGCTGGATCCGCAACAAAATCAGAGGTTATTTCAGCTCCGCCCTCCCCAGAAATGTCTTCGCCTAAAAATAAAATAAGAGAAAGTTAAATATCAATTTGATGTTAAATTTTTCTGGAAAAAGTTTAAAGACAACATTTACCCATGGCCGATGGTATGTATATTGCGTCTGTAGCCTGTATAGCTAAATTATTTCTTAATGATGCTAAACAAGCTGTCATACCTGGAGAGGAGGGTACACCAACTGATGCTTGAGGTTCGTCATCCCAGTCATCACCCAGATCTACTCGAGGTTCATTGGGTAGAATCTCGCTTAAAATACTTACAGATGAAGGAGGTGCTAGTCTCATTATTTGTCTTGTAAAAGTTATAGTAATTATTATTGAGCTCGGCCTCGAAGGCGATATAGAAGCATCACCAGTAACGGTGGTAGATGTAATCACGGTAGCAGTCGCTGGCAAAGAATCTTCAGCACTTTCAGCTGGAACTGTGGAGGCTCCTTCTTTAAAAGGCGAAGGATCCCTAATCAAAGAGTCATCCCTAACAGGGGAAACAATAGGTTCACTCCTGGAAGAGGTCCCCTTGGTGGAAGTCCTTTTAGGACCTTTTGTAGTCTGCTTCTTCATACGAGGGAAACGCTCTTTCTGAGTAGAAGCCTTTCGTTTATTGGAAATTATGAGAGGCTCTGTCGGGGGAGCTATTACGCCTCTTGGTAATATCAACAAATAATCATCCGCACCAGTAGTTTCATTACCTTCATCAGAGGAGACAGATGGTATCTCCTCTCTGCCAATGGACTTATGGAAGGGCATTCTGAAACTTCCATATACATCAAAATTACGATGGAAGGTATTGATAAACACATAAAACTGTGCGTATGAATGAAGAATGCGCAATTCCATGGAGAGAGAAGTCGCGGGTACAGCAAAGGTTGCTCCAGTACAACCCATGATGAAATAACGCCATCCTCAAGCTCCATCAATAAGTCCACCTTTTAATTTAAAGCTGGTGATGGGATTTCCCACGTGCAACTGATCATATCCAAATTGCCTGGCGAAACGGCTAGGCAGATATTGTTCCAAGTAGCAGTGATCCTCACTTCTGTACAACAGGTGTGAAGGTCTAATACAGACCAACCAGTAAAAAGCCTCAGGAGAAAGAATAGACTTCCCCTGACCTATATCATGAAGTTTAGTCCCCTGTTGATTGATATGTACGGGGGGAACGGTACAGAAGGATTTCCAACTATGGGCAAAATTCAGTACTAGTCGACAATCCATGACGCTAGTCACATTCCAATAAGAATTCCTATAATTCAACAGGAAGTTATTGCCCGAACCACTGGCAGATCCGGGAGACATCACTCTGGTGTTGTGAAGGATTAACCATCCTATCAGATATAAGAATGGTAATTCCACTCTGGGATATCCTTCGCGCTGAGTGGTATCGGCCAGCAGTCCATCGGTAATAGCCCTCAGGCCAACTTGTATCCTGCATACCATGGCAGAGAGTAGGCCCAATCTTGCTCCAAATACCAAATGCACTGTGGGACATAGGGTGTTGCGATGAACACGATCCGCAAACGCAATGACAGGCACCACCCATCGGCGTAGCCAAATAGAAAGGAAGCCAGCCAGTTGAGCTTCTTTTGACAGAGGCTTTCGGCAATGCCTCATATAACTGTAGGCTTTGGTCCCTGCAGGATAACTACATATCTCTTCATTAAGAACACAATCTGGAGCCTCTACATCTTCAATAAGGTCATCGATTGTGTTGGCATTAAGAATGCTCAAAGGGTTCAAAGGTTTGTCTTTGCTATCTACAACCTTGTCCTGCTTGGCATTTCTAGCCTGATGGAAGAAAAGATAGGATACCCATTTGTTAATATGGGCTAAATCAGAAGGCTCTTTGTAAAAAGTGGTGCATGCAAGATAGTGGCTCATCAGTTCTTGGTATACAGCCACTACCCGAGGGTTAGTATCCTTCAACTCTCTGTTGGTGGGGACGTATTCTTTATAAGAAATGTCTCCCATTGACAACTTTGAGATATCTGCCATCTCATGAAGTGCTAGGCCCAACTCACCTATTGGAGTGGAAAAAGTCCCAGTGAACGAGTTATATCGCTCCATCAAAGCTAAGAACAAATTTGTGTTGATAGGCAGTCCAATACTAGTAGCACTGACAGCCTCAAAAAGTTAATAATTTCTAGCTCCATTTAAAAGTGCTTCAGGGATCATGCAGTTAAACTGGCCCATCGAAGATTATGGGGGTTAAGCCATCCACTGGTGCGAGGGTTAACCTTGGGATATACTCCTCCCTCCTTCATGAATTCATTACAGAAAGTTGCCATTTGAAATGGCTGGATCAATGAAGAGTCTTCACAAGGGACGCTGCCTGGTAGTAATCCTCTGAAGGGCATAATAGGACCTGAGGGACTATTGACAAAGGATCCTCGGTTCAATCCTTTCTTATAGAAGATCTTCCCTGGCTGGCCATGAAGATTAGTAGTCAGAGTCCATGCCATCCTTCTGGGATGTATGGCATGGAAGAATACAGAAATGGGGTAATCTCTGGACATCTTCGGCAGATACATAATAGTGCCCTCAACAGAAAATACCCAATCTTCCTTCTTGGGCTTCGTTTAGGATTGCTTATTAATAACATCCCCAAATAAGAAAGTTGGTTTCTTATATTCGGTTCCATCTATGTATGTCAAGGGTTCCCCGCTGATCATACTTAGCAATATTCTTTCTCCTTGGGCCGAGATCAGATTTTTCCTTTCTTGAGGATACTCGTTGCCAGAGATGGAGAAAGACACATGGGACAAGTCCTCCAAGTAGTTGGAATTTAACATTCCAGCAGTAGAACCCATTACTTCAGCCAGAGGGGGGGCCTGTAGGTCCACTGCAAAAAAGCAAGAGAAAAAGTCAGATTTATATTGGAATTTACTTTCAGTACGTAAAATGTAAGGTGCTGCATTCTTGCAGTATACGCCAAAATTTAACAGTCTGAGTTTTTACGCCAGATTGAAAATTTTGAATTTTACGCTGGAATTTACTTTTAGTGCGTAAAACGCAAAGTTTGCAATATACGCCAAAATCTAACAGTCTAAGTTTTTTATGCCAAACTGCAAAATATGGAGTTTTACGCTGGAATTTACTTTCAGTGCGTAAAACGCAAGGTTTGCAGTATACGCCAAAATTTAACAGTCTGAGTTTTTACGCCAGATTGCAAAATATGGAGTTTTATGTTGACACATTAAAATGTGGGCGTATTTGCGCATTCACGTATAACGTGTGCGAAGGGATTTTATTTCTCTCGAAGTTTCACCTGTGATGCCCGGTGCACAGCTAGACGGCGGAGCACTTCGTTCAGAACGAGGCTCGCTTGGCCTAGTAGGAGTTGCTTGTGCTTGAGCAGAGGAGCGAGATGATGAAGCGACTCTCTTTCCTTTAGTGACGGAGGTCTGTTTTGGTACCATGGCGAATCTGAGGTTTTTCAGAAGAGACGAAGGGTTTTTCTCTCTCATGACCTAGGCCTATTTATAGAGTTCAAATGACTCTCCGAATCCTTAACCAAATTCAATTTTTATCATAGTCGGTTAGTATTTGGGACCACATCAGCCGATCATTTGAAAAGGAAGACAGATAGTCATGCTACGTAAAGGATCCATCAGATCTATGATTTTACGCTCAGATGCTACAGATCTATGATTTTATGCGCAGAGCTACGGATCTATAATTTTACGCTCAAATGCTACAGATCTATGATTTTACGCGCAGAGCAAGGATATATAATTTTACGCACAGAGCTACGGATCTATGATTTTACGCTCAAAATTTACAGATCTATGATTTTACGCTCAGAAGCTTCGGATCTATGATTTTACGTTCAGAAGCTACAGATCTATGATTTTACACTCAGAAGCTACGTATCTATGATTTTACTCTCAGAAGCTTCGGATCTACGATTTTACGCTCAGAAGCTACGGATCTATGATTTTACGCTCAGAAGCTACAAATCTATAATTTTACGCTCAGAAGCTACGGATATATGATTTTATGCCCAGGAGCTACGAATCTACGATTTTATGCTCAGAAGCTACAGATCTATGATTTTACGCTCAGAAGCTACGAATCTATGATTTTACGCTCAAAAGCTACGGATCTATAATTTTACGCTCAGAAGCAAGGATCTATGATTTTACGCTCAGATGCTATGGATCTATGATTTTACGTGCATCTTAAATTACGCGGGATAGATCAGTTAGCAGAATACGCGTATATCTTGATAATTTGAGTTTTACGCTCGAAAAAGCCAGTTACAAGAGTTTACACAAAAAATGCTCTCTTTTATCAGCGTTTGCAAACAGACGACGAGTATTTAGTAACTTCTCTTCTTCCTTGGTCGAAAGGACTTCATCAGACGAAGGGCCAAGGAGTTCCCTAAAAATGTCTGTCCTCATTGGAGATAAATTTTTCCTTGGCTATTGATAGTTCATTCGAAGTTTAGCCAAAATCTTTTACATCTAGTTCAGGGATGGCCTGTTAGGTGGGCATTTCTAGCCCTGTCTCGAGAATCTTTCGAGAAGCCATTTTTGTAGATGATGTTCTTCGGAGAAATAATGGTTTAGAATTCTATGTGACTCCTCGTCAAAAAATAGCATGACGATTGGATTTTTAAGACAATTTAATGCTAAAGAGTTTTTACACATCTTCCTTTATGCGTAAAAAAATTGGAACATGACTGGATGCATATTTAACAGAGTCTGCGTAAAAATTACTCAAGCTTATTGAAACTGCATATTACCAGACTTCCTTACAGCAATATGGCAAATCAATAGTGCGTAAAAGAAGATAAGTTTATTAATCATGATTACATATGATGGAAATCCATTTTTTACAAAGGATTTCTCATTAATATTCAAGATCACGATTACATATGGCAGGAATCTATTGCGCTAGGTTCTCGTCTGATAGAGATCTTCATTTCTTCTTCTACAGCACTTTATCAGCTCCTATACGCCGGGTGCCAAGAAAATGATTAATGGCGGAAGGATACAGAACTGGGCCTATTTTATTCAAGTCCACCCCCCATATGTCATCGGCGGCCATGCATAGAATTATGATTGGGATTCAGACCCAACACAATAATGGAAGACACGGCCAAGCTGCACCCCAGGATCCAGCTTCATAATAGGGGAAAATACAGCTAGCAAGCTGTGTGGTCTAATGCGACCCTTCCTCTCTCTTTGGTGAATTGCCATATAAAATCGATGATTATCTCGAGCAAAGAAAGCTATGATATCCTTCCATGGTCCAACATTGCAGAGAATATTTGCTTGAAGTCGTCTCTTTTTACGGCTCCTTACATGCTGGAAGAGTATAATCTTCTTCTTTCTTGGTTCAGCCCAATGAATCTCAGCAGTCATCTTTGTGGTGAAGGAAGTATGAAATACCAAATTCATCTGCTTGCCCTTATATAGACAGAAGAGAACATACAAATCCCAACAACTTCTTAAATATCGCCAAAAAATTAGCCTCGAAGAACGGGTCAAAATTGACCATTTCATGCTTCATTCAAAGTATTTCAAATCACGAGGAATTTAAAAACTTTAAAGGGGGTCTTGTAGAAGCATGAAATATGCTGGAAAATTATACCCGTATTATACAGTCAAAAGCCCCAAATACATGAAGTCCCTCTCCGCGTAAAACAGAGCTTCAAGGCTGTTTGGCGTAAAGTAGAGCTTCAGAACTCTCCGGATAAAACAGAGCTTCAAGGCTGTTTGGCGTAAAATATGGCTTCAGAGCTGTACGCGTAAAACAGAGCTTCAAGGCTGTTTGGCGTAAAGTAGAGCTTTAGAACTGTCCGCGTAAAATAGAGTTTTAAAGTTGTTTGGCGTAAAGTAGGGCTTCAGAGCTGTCCGCGTAAAGCAGTGCTTCAAGATTGTTCTGCGTAAAAGGTTGCTTTACCCTCCTGCGTAAAATTTAAAATACGTTTGTTTTTAATGCAGCGTAAAGTTGTACGAGGAACTCTTCGTATTCCTCGGATGAATTTGTTAGACAAATCAGTGAACCTGGCACATGACAAAATTACTACACGATGATCGAGAGGACGACTGTGATAATAATTTTGCACAGAGACCCAGGTTGTCGTTTAGTAACATATTCTTGATACAAGTCATTTTTTACGCATTCAAAGAATACGCTGCCTATTCTACATGGGCAGAAATGAGTTTTTACGCTCAAATTAAGATAAAATTAGATGCCACGTCAAAAGCTGTTTTCTACACAGAGCTCGAGGCATATCTCTGCATTTAATGCACGAGATGGAGGCATATCTCTGCATTTAAGGCACGAGATTTTGTTCTATTTTTAAATTTGTCAGGACTGGAAAAGCTAAAACTGTGACTAATACGCTCGCATCACCATCCTTGTATTTTACGCCAACCAGGCTATTTTTAACTATAGGAGTACGTCGTATGCAATCTCCTCGAAATACGCCAACTCGGCTATATTTGCAAAGGTACGTGATAAGCTATTTAGTCCAGAATAAGCTCAAGACCTCAGTTGTGATGGATAATTGGCTATTTATGCTCACATCACCATCCTTGCATTTTACGCCAACCAGGCTATTTTTAACTATAGGAGTACGCCATATGCTATCTCCTCGAAGTATACCAACTCGGCTATATTTGCAAAGGTACGTGATAAGGCTATTTAGCCCAGAATACGCTCAAAACCTCAGTCGTGATGAATAATTTGCTATTTTATGCTGGTTATCTATTATTTATGAATCATCAAGTTTTACACAGAACGTGGGTAGCAGTTATCATAACCGCAGCGTAAAGGAAGTCTTCTTCTTCACAATTTGGCCTTTTACGCCAACAAAACAGTTATTTGGCTTTTACGCCAATACGACAGTTATTTGGCTTTTATGCCAACCATCTTTACGCAGGGGCAGTTACCTACGTGGCTTGCATGCCATGATCTTCGAGAAGTAGTTATACGCGTTACCTCATAAAGGGACACGTGTCATACGCATATTCAGAAGACAATTGGAACATGGGTAGCAGTTGGCATAACTGCAGCGTAAAAGATGCAACTTTCTTCATAGTTTGGCCTTTTACGCCAATAAGACAGTTACTTGGCTTTTACGCCAATCTGGCAGTTATTTGATTGATCTCTATAAATAGAGACCCCTGGTCACAGGGTGGAGGGCAGAAGGCACAATCAGATCGGCATAATTAGATCGGCACAATCAGAGGCACAGGGGACGATCAGAGATCAGAGATAAATCAGAAAAGAGAGCACAGAGAGAGTTTTTGCTGACAACTTTGGCAACAAGAATTTGATCCTACTTGCAACTTTTCTTTGACTGGCTTTTGCCTTCAGTTCAGAGAAAGTTTGAAGCTTCTTCTACAGCACTTCTTCATCATCGTGTGGTCCAAGGAATAAAGTGATCGACCGCAGATCAGACTTCTATAGTAATACTTCCACAGAATTATTTTATTGTACTTAACATCCTCGTATAGGATTAAATGTACTCTTTTCTTATTTGTAAGCAAAAAGGTTTCGTACAAACCTAACATTTGTTTATCCAAACATCTATGAAGTAACACAATCATACATGAGGTGTATAACTGGTTGTTGTCTACATGATGCAATACAAAGTTTAAGGGTTTGATCACATATCTATCTAGCATTTTCTCCGCCCTAACTAGTACAATAGATCCAAATCATGACACGATAATCATTATGCAAAGTCTATAATACAAGCACGATGATCATGATCTATATAATCACGGAGAATATCAAGGTAATCACTAAGGAGTAACATCTCATGATGGAAATCCAAATATACCAATCTGTGTACCATTATATCAAGAATCAGGTAAAATATTACTAAATACTTGTATTATAGTAATTATCAAATAATAAAAACTATCAGAGACTATACTCGCCTGAGGTCCAGAGCAATGAATGCAAATCGGTGTTCGAACTGGTGTCACACTGACCTATATATGAAATTTATGTCATTTGGTGTAGTAAAATGATAAACAAGCTAAAATGAGTTAAATATGATTTTTAGGCCATTTCGAGGTCATACTAGTCAAACTAGGTCAATACCAAAGTTTCTAGGTCAATACTAGCCAATATATATACTTATAATATTTACTTACTAATACCTTAGTCTAAAACCATTACCTAGTCCCGTATCTTAGTGTTTCAACCTGTATCCTAATATTACCCCGTATCTTAATATAACCCATATACCTTGAAATATCTCATAAATCTTAAATATATGTTTAGTATCTAGGTATGCTAACTTAATATCTATTCCAATCTTAATATCTACACTCATTAGCTAAATATCAATATCTTAGCTATCAATACCTTGATTCTAATCCTTAATTAAATTTAACTCATAACTTGGTATCTTAGTACCTATTACGTTAACTACATGATACCAACTAGGATTCACTCAGATCCATGGATACTAAGATATTCATCCAATACCCACTGCTACACCTACACTCAGAACATAACCTTGTGACACAATGGCTCTTCAACTTAGATACTCTGACATCTCTTGCACTTTACCAAGATACTCCTGGATACTCTCATACTTGCACAAACACCACTCTGAGTATACTGAATCCTGATACTCACTTGCATTCCTATTGACACAATCATGTTTTTCTCTTCCAGACTTTACACCAATTAGTACTCACATTAAACACACCAGTGTACTACACCCACATGCATGCTACATGTGTTGCACATCAGCCCCTATAGCATACTGCATGTTGTTAGTGCTACAGTACCTCCCCACAGCTCTGTTGCAGTAGAAGAACACTACCCCTTCCTATTGCATAAATATCTCAGGCTAGTGCACTCACAAAAGTCTTCCTTCCCACGGTCTGAAGACCATGCACCTTGCCTGGTCTCAACTCATTTGTTGACTGCAACATCAATCCATACATTCACTGCAACCAAAGCTCCTCAGTCACAACTCACTGCTAGCCCCTCACAAAAACAATCTTATATAAAACACACTCTCAAGCCACTACCTGAAACACTTGCTACAAAAAACAACCTACAACTGATTGTAAATTTCAGACTTGGTATCTCTATATTGACATAATTTCACTTGATACCCTCAACCACCTGTGCATACTATTATCATCTAAATACTATAATGCAATTGTACCCAGGATACATTATATTGCAAGTATCCCTCCATATGGACACATTAAACCCAGGAACCTCCCCTTTTGCTACCTATAAACCATCCTCCTACTACACTCACGACATAACATAAACACCACACTTGATACTTCAGATACTACTTAGTATATCATACTCTAAACTCCCCTCAACCTCATATCCAAGCATTACCCATACTGGGACAACCCAACACTAATACCAAAATGCTTCTCTCTCCTTGGTATACCTAGAACACTACTATATTAGGATTTTACCTGTACTACATGGCTCCACTCCACCCCTCTCACACATCTAATCCAATCACTAGCAACTCCAACATCCAACTTCGCACTTGCACAATTCCTACTATGCCTAGACCTGGGAATAATATTACCTCTCTCACATGCACATACCTACTGCCTTCCTCCTACAGCAGCTACTCAAATGAGCACTGCACACCAACACCTTGCACTAGTGGCACTTACCTACTACACATGTCAACTCAGGTTGCCTGAGCTACAAACAAGCCCCTCTCCTCTAATACCTGAATCCGAGCTCCCTAGTTCTTGCCTTCACACTTGGATACTAATGCACTCAAAGCAACTCACCACACCAGTCCCTCTACATATAAACTACACTATCTAGGTAATATATCAAACACCTAGTAGGCATAACCTAGTGTCACCCTCAAATGTCAAAATACTCATGACAGACCCCATAATACCCAATATATATAATTTATAATATATAATAATTAATATAACTGAAATTAATGCTAATAATATAAAATTAGTCTCTAGAAGAACAATACAAGGAAAAACACAAAATTTGTACCCCATATCATAAAGTATCATGATACGGGCTCTCCGTATCCAATTATAGACACATAACTAGACTCACACAACTAATATAAACCTAATAATCTCAGATTTTTCCTAAATTGGGCACAAAATTCAATATAGAAGTCACATTAGAGGTCGTATGAACCTAGTTCTTCTTCCTATAGGTAGCCTTAATGCATGAATGGGCTCCTAATGCTCAAATATAACAATTATAGTCTAATAAAGAAAATTTTTCAGAATTATACCTATTGGGAGATGGATTTCCAATGAATGCTCAATATGACACAAATTGGAAGTTGGACACAATCCTTAAGATTTGAAATATAGAAACTAGGATTTGCTCTCAAATTTTTGGATGAAATAAATGGGAATAAATAGAGACTACAATTAACAAAAGGATGTTTATACTCCCCCTAGAGTTAGGTCTAGATTTAGGTCTATTTGGTTTGACCAAAAAGTCCTTCTCAATCTCTCATGAATATGATCTTTTTCCTTAAAGAAGTCATCTCTACAACTAGAGGGAATATTATATTCATTTAACTAAGAAAATAACTAATTAACTAGTCTAATAATGACTATTCTAATTAATTAAACCAATGTGTCAAGTCATTACTAGTTGGGTTCATTTAGGCTCACTAATATTAAGTCTAACTAATGGATAACAATTAACCATCAACTAGAGTAAAGATATAGATAGAAATATAACAATAAAATATAACAATATAATTACTATGAAATGACAAAAATATCCCTCTCCAGAAAAATGGTAGTTATATTCCTACCCCCTTACAAAAAATTTGTCCTCAAAATTTAAGATGGTTGTACCCCCTTCTAGGTCAAACCCCCAGCTTAATCTAAAATCATACAGGCATACAATTTAAAGAAATCACTAATCATTGTCATATGCATGGTTATGGTCTATGTCTGTCTTGATATTGTAGTCTCTGACAAGGATATACTACTAACTATACTAACTATATAGCATAAGCAACTATAAGGTACTAAGGAATCAATCAAATCAATAGATAGAAAATGATAAGAAAAGGAACAAAACTTGCTAACCCATCACCTGTAGCGTCGGCCTCCTCAGTCGTTATCGTAAATGCCCCGCCCAGTCGGGGTGGCTCCATCTGCGGGTGCTGAGCAATCTTTGGTGCCACAAGTGGCCTAGCTGGATCCCTACTTCATGATACTCATGAACACCCATATTGATACTTCACTCTACCATTCTATGATACAATCTATAGGATACCTATTCAAATTTCTCTCACTATCTATACAAGTCACTAACTCCTTTACTTTCCACTCCCCTCTTCTCACTGCTATATGAATCTCTGTATACCTAAAACTTGCTTGCTGACATGATACGACACCTGGAATCACCCATTGGTATGCTACTCTCCCGTATAACTCTCTTGTTTCCTGATATTATTGGTACAAATTACTAACTTTACTCTGACCTACCATAGAAATATTGTTACAAGGATACTATACTATAGGTTATTTCTAGGCTTATACACGGATACCTAATGCTCATATACCCAACCAAGAACTACCTTCAAGCTCACAAGCTACACTCCTAACCATCAACACTAATCCTCAACTTGACACAGCCTATCTGCAAGTTACCAAACTACTACACTATCCAAGGAACCTCAGGAACTAATAAAGGTAAAACTCTATAATAAACTGAACTAGGGCTCTAAAGATATCCCTATCCCGAGTTAATAGAATGATGGAACATAACTCAATAATAACAAGGTTGAATGATAGAGATGATATGTTAAGAAATAATTTAAGATACAATCTGATAATCATACACGTCTATATGAAATTATGTTACCCAGAATCCTTTCCACGCCAGTAAGCATAGTTGCTATAAACTATAGAGTTTGTAACTAAGGTACATACCTCTAGAATTATGGTATCTAAATTTTTTGCCATGTCGCATGCTTGGCCGCGAAAACGATAAATTCTATAACTAAGAGAAATATATCCAAAATCAGGCTCTATGTCTTCGCCATGCCAGCTAATATGGTTACAATAAACTCTAGACTCCATAACAAAGACAGACAGTTACCTTTTCTACTGTTCTTATCCATTTATGTTATCAGAATATACCTCAACTTAGTCCATAAGATTCATCTCGATACGAGAATCAAATTCAACAACCGACAAGTACAAAGGCAAAAATAAAATGAAGCAAGTGAAAATAGATTTAATTAAGATTCTTAAGGGCCATCACAGGAATCTCTCAAAAAATCATAATTTGTGATTGAGTATTATCTCATCCTAGTATCCTATAACCTATATCATATCATAGGCTCATAGTAGTACAACTAAGCCATTGCACAACCACGATATCGCACTAATTGCGAAGCCTAACATGCGCAGGCCACCACAAAAATTTGTTACGACCCACACCCGGTGTAAAGGAACGAGTATATGGGTACGCAAAGCCTACGTCGTAGCATCGACGGTAGAACGTTGTTTAGGGCAACAACACTATCTGATTATCTCACACAATAATATATATAAATATGTCAATGATATCTCAACTCCAAAAGGAGGACAATATGGTAATGATATAATACACAATCACAATAATCTAGAGGAAGATAATGGTACGATAACATTTAAAGGAATATAATCACAAAATTACAGCTAGAGGAGTAACAATAATATCCAAGTCTATAAATCTAGCTACACCATCATAAGTCTAAGATATCAACAATAAATCAATGTCTAAAAGATGCTGGAGACAAATCCAGTACAAAGTGCTAAGTAATATAACTAAGGTATCTAGTAACACCGGCTAGTCCTCCCGGTAATCACTCCTAAATGTCAGGGCCCATGGTCGTCACTATCTCATGTGGTCCATAATATGTCGGACACCAGTCCTCTAAGTCGCCGTCTGAAAAATATATCCAGTCAGGATTGGATCGAAGTACTACCCAATAGAAGTTCTAAGTTAAATGATAATGACTATAAACAGTAATATTGAATGTAATACAAGACAAGAAGAGAAATTGACAGATAATATAATATGGCAGAAAGAAAAGACAGGTAATCTGGAGCAATAATACATAATCTATACATAATAAAATAGAATATAGAAAGAAACTGAAGCTACACTAAGTATTTGAAATACTAGCTAGATATATGATCGGCTTGGGTTATCAAGGTCTACTACAAAGGCTATAACACAATCATATGTACAGTATGATTGGCTGTTGTCTATAATTAACACAATCATATAAGATTGGTTGTTGTCTACGAAGCAACACAATCATACATGAGGTGTATGAATGGTTGTTGTTTACATAATGCAATACAATATTTAAGGGTTTGGTCACATATCTATCTAGCATTTTTTCTCCCCAAAATAGTATAATGGATCCAAATCATGACATATCATGACACGGTAATTACTATGCAAGGTCTATAATACAAGCACGATGATCATAGTCTATATAATCACGAAGAATATCAAGATAATCACTGAGGAGTAATATCTCATGACGAGGATCCAAATATACCAATTCGTGTACCATCGTGTCAAGAATTAGGTAAAGCATTACTAAATACTTGTATTTTAGTAATTATCAAATAATAAAAACTATCAGAGAATGTACTCTCCAGAGGTCCAGAGTAATGAATGTAAATCGATGTTCGAACTGGTATCATACTGACCTATATATGAAATTTATGTCATTTGGTGTATTGAAATAATAAACAAGCTAAAATGAGTTAAATATAATTTCTAGGCCATTTCTAGGTCACACTAGTCAAACTAGGTCAATAACTAAGTTTCTAGGTCAATACTAGCTAATATATATACATAGTATTTACTTACTAATACCTTAGTCTAAAACCATTACCTAGTCCCGTATCTTAGTATTTCAACCCGTATCCTAATATTACCCAGTATCTTAATATAACCATATACCTTGAAATATCTCATAAACCTTAACTATATGTTTAGTATCTAGGTATGATAACTTAGTATCTATTCCAATCTTAATATCTATACTCATTAGCTAAATATCAATATATTAGCTATCAATACCTTGATCCTAATCCTTACTTAACTTTAACTCATAACTTGGTATCCTAGTACCAATTACCTTAACCACATGATACCAAATAGGATTCACTCAGAAACATGGATACTAAGATATTCATCAAATACCCACTGCTACACCTACACTCAAAAAATAACCTTATGACACACACTGGCTCTTCAACTCAGATACTTTGATATCTCTTGCACTTTACCAAGATACTCATGGATACTCTCACACTTGGACAAACACCACTCTGAGTATACTGAATCTTGATACTCACTTGCAGTCCTATTGACACAATCATGTTTCCCTCTTCCAGACTTACACTAATTGGTACTCACATTATACACAATAGTGCACTACACCCACATGCATGTTGCACATCACACCCTACATCACACTGTATGCTGTTAGTGCTACATAAAATGACCCACACCCGGTGTAAGGGCACGAGTATGTGGGTACGTCCAACCTATGCCACAGCATCAGCGGTAGAACGCTATTTAGGTCAACAATACTATCTAAATATCTCACACAATATATATAAGGTTCTTGTCATGCTATCTCAACTCCAATTAGAGGACAATATGGTATATGATAAATGATAAACAATACTCAATCACAATATAAAAGTAAAAGAAGATAAAGGCATGATATGGAGTAGAAGAAGAGAATAAAGAGTCACAATACATCACAAGTCTAAGTCTCATCACAACACAGTAGTCCCAAATAATAATACATGCTATAAAAGTCTAGCTAGAAAAAATACATCATAATGAGCTAGCTAAGTCTCCTCAGTAGTGGACACTAGATCCTCAGATGACTCACCATCTTGTAGCCCGTAATGGGTTGGACACATCTTCTCTAACTAATCATCTGAAAAATATATCCAGTCAGGATTGGAGCAAAGTACAACCCAATAGTAGTTTCAAATAATTGACAAAGATTATAAAACAGTTATAGAAAGTAATACATTATGAGCAGAAAAGGAATAGATCAAGAAATAAAATAGAGCAACAACTAAGTAAAGAACAATAAAAAGTACATATGGCAAACAAGAGAGTATGGCAATAAAGACAATAGATAAGCAAAACTGAAACTAGATAGATATGATGTGTCCAGCAAGTATAATGTGAAGCCAACAAAAAAAAGAAACACTAAACTAGTGTGTTTTGAAATACCATTTTCGACATGTAAACGGGTAGGGGTAATACCGCTCATTGCACGTGAGGTGTGCGACTGCTATCATTCCATATTAGACCAGTAGGGATGATTCCAGCTTTTGGAGAATATTCAGATGTCTACTAAGATATTTTTCTGCCCGACTAGTATCAATGAATCTAAATTTTGACACGCAAATCAAGTACGAAGCCAGCCAGATAAAATAAGCTGCCAGTAAGGGAGTCCTGATGTGATGCCAGTAAGTGTCATGAGGTACAGGACATGCAAGTATGATGCACGTGTCTCATGAGAGTGAACCCAGATAATACTAATCCGTGTATCCGTAGTGTCGGAGAATCAAGTAAAATAATGCTATAAACTAGAATCATAGTAGATATCAAATAATAGAAACTATCAGAGAATGTACTCGTCTGGTCCAGAGCAAATGGTGCAAACTGATGTCCGAACTGGTCACACAGACTTATATATTAGTTACAAGTCAAAATAGTATTTTAGAATTAAAAAATATGCTAAAGTACCTTGAAACTAGGTCTCTAGGTCAACACTAGGTCAATACTTGCTAAACGAAGTTTTCTGGGTCAAAACTAGTTATTACCTTGATTCTAGGTTCATACTAGTCATATCATGCTATATCTAAGGTATACTAGCTATTATTAACTAATATTAGTTAAATATACTATATTATATATATCCTATAATTATAATATAGACTATATATAGTCAATATCTCTAATATCTTAGCTATAATATTATATCACTCTAATATCTCTCATAACCCAAGTGATCTCAATTATCTTGACCAATACCTTACACCAATCTCAACTTACCTATTGCTTACCCATACCTTGACAATACCTGAAGGTGGTTACATTACAATTTGTTATCCTCAACTCAATCTACACAAACACACACAACTAGGACACACCTACCTCTAATATGGGCAGGAATAAGCACATGTATGGGTGCTTGCACACAAATATTCTGACATAACACACCCTAAATACTCTACTTGTAGTATATAATAAGACATAACTTCCATGCATATTGCAACCACCAATTTATACCTTAGATACACTACACCCGAGTTGTAGTTCTTCCTCCAGGTAACACTGTCACGCCCCAGTCCCAAAATACATAGGACTAGGAACACGTAAGCATGCCAGCCGCATGGATATGGCAACTCCAATATATGAAAACCAAATCCATACGTACGCTGTAATATGAATATATAATCCACGAGTGGTATAAAATATATCACAAGTCACAAGGTACGATCTAAATCTCATCCACGAAAATCAATATAAATGAATAACCAGCATCTATATAACTAGATCTCAATAAGAAATATCTAAGGATGATAGTTGGATGGAAACAAATCCACTACCAACTCGAATATAAGAGCAACTACAATATGAGTACAATACAATAAACACTATATAAGAATACCAGCTATCAATCACGGCTCGAAGAGAAGACATCCTCGAAACCTATGTAACCATCCAAATCTATGCTCCTGCAAATACTCAAGAACAGATACACCTGGCAGAGGACCAGGTCCTCAGAGGGACGTAACAAGATACATAAAATACGAGCCAATTTGAATACAGTAAACATGCATATAATTTGAAAATAAATAAGTACGCTGTACAAGACCATCTATATGAATGCAAATGAGGATAACTTTTTGACGTATGGGCAAGGATAGGCTACTCGATCTAATCCTCACAACCTCACGCTCGTCAGTGGACATCATCAGCCGACATACCTCTGGATAGCGACCCTCGGACTCCATCAATCGACATACCTCTCGGGTAGCGACCATCGGACACGACCCACCATAGTGCGTGCTAGTGACTACGGTGTTACCAGAGTGGTTAAAAGCCCATACGCCTAATGATTGTCCTCTCATGATACTAGGTGCCATGTGTGTGTCAACATATCTAATATATAATATGACTGAAAGAAACTACACATGCAATAAATAAACATAAATGAAATAAATATAAAAAAATATACTAAGCATGCAAAATACTGTAAGTAATTTGGCAAGGTATCTTGCCTGGGGTCCTGCTGCTGGTATGAATCAGAGTCCAAGTCACAGTCCAAATAGCCTATGTATTACAAATTTATCACGTCAAAAGATAATTTATTTTAATTTATTTAATTTTGGAATAATTACTCTAAAATTCTATTTTAATCTTATTATTCTGATTTTTATGTTAATTCTTAAATTTTGTCCAAAGAAACTAAATTTTATCAACTCGAGACTCATGGCACGCAAATCGAGGTGATCTGTTGACCGAAAAGTCAACCGACACAAACTCAACTTTCATGCATGATTTCCTGTAGATTTCAGCGTCAAAAACATGCTGGAATTTATGGCTCGTCCGAATTCAAATTCGTTTGGGAATTATGGCACATACAAATTTTGTATTGTGTACCGATGGTTAAATTCTAACCTAGAAGTTCTACAGAATTAACAGTATATAAATACTTCGAATTAAATTCTGGGAAAATCATATGTCAATGATCTCGACATTAGCTTTCCAAAACTTTAAACGGTTCATGATCCTGATTCCTGGTTCTCCCAAAATCGTGAAAATATTGAAACACGTTTATTTTCGGACAAGCTGTGCTCTACGAATTTTTCAAAATTTAATACTCATATTTTCATAAAATAAATTATATAAACAGACAGCTAACCTCAATATCTTTCTAACGCAAGAAACTAGGCCTTGTTTGGAGTCCGGAGCTATGCGCAATGGCTTGTGGAAAATGAAGAAACCCTAGATGGCAATTCTCCAAAATCTCTCTCTCTAAAATAATGGGATAATTAGGGTTATAATATATATATATATATATATATATATATATATATATATATATATATATATATATAGGGATGTACCTACGGCTGAATGGATATTTATAGGCTGACATGTGTCAGAATCTGATTGGATAGTTTTATTTATATTATTTATTTTTGATTTGCCTTTATCAAAACATTATTTAAGTCATTTCAAATCTAAATAACTCCAAATAAATATTTAAAATAATCATAAAAATCTGGAAAAATTAAATAAAATATATTTTGAACCTATAAACCCTAGAAAAATATTTAGGACAATTTTATATTCATAAGTTTACTACTATAATTAGGAGAAGCTCTAAACATTAGTTTTATCCATTTAACTAAAAATAAATACTAACATTATTCCAAAAATTCTGAAATAATTCTAGAAAATATATAATAATATTATAAACCTTAGAAAATAACATGGGTCCATTCTATATTTCTGGGATTGCACAATAATTTCTACAAGTCCTAAAAATTAGTTATTAGCCTAAATAACTCCCAATAAATACTAAATATTCAGAAAATTCCCAAATAATTCTAGAAAATATATTTGACTATTTAGAACCTAAAATAAAATTTTGGGATATTTTTAGTTAAGTTTAAACATAAAATAAATTTTTCAAAGTCCTAAAAATTAGTGTTACTAGTTTTTAATTAACTAAAAATTATGGAAAAATCCCAATAATCTAAAATAGCCTAAAAATAATTCCAAATAAATATTTATATAAGTAAATATACTAAAAAAAATTATTTTCTAATTAACTAAGAGAATACTCTAAATAAATTCAACATCTATAATAAATATAATAATATAAAATATACACAAAATACCTATTTTGGGTGAGGGAGTTTACAAACACTCCAACATCAATCACTACAACACTACACTCCTATACTCCTACTGCCTGCATCACCAATTACCCACGTCAATGTGCAGTTCCTACCTCACCTCACTGACTTCACAAACAAGGACCCCTTCTCATGCTTCTCACCTAACTACCCTGTAGTTGGTCTACACTATTTGCTACATCCTGAAGTAGTTGCCAAATGATCCTTACCCGAGTGTTCACTGAATACTCAACTGCACAACAAGTAATTATCTCATCTCCTGCACACCCTACTTACCATGTTTGATTTATAAATTTCAGAATTCCATAATCACAAAGAAAATAACACACAAACTCTTGATAATCTTTCACTCTCAATCCCACTCTTAGTAACACATACCCAATGAACACATCACCATTCTTATGATACCAAGAATAAATACCACCACACAAACACCTCTTCAACTAAACACGAGGACTGACAGTTACTAATTGCTACATAAAGATCACACACTACACCTATACACACTATGACATATATACACACCTTATATACAAGTATAAGTATGTATATATATATATATATATATATATATATATATATATATATATATATATATATATATATATATATATATATATATATTGCAATTTACAAATATATACATATGTATATAGATATACAACTGAATATTAAACAAAAATAGATGAATAAGTATTCTAGCAAACACTTTGGGTGCCTACTAGCAATACGCTCATGATACACACCCAAAACCTATCCAAACGCAACCCAAATTCTATCCACCAGTTCTAAATAGAAAATATAACATATTCTAAGTGCTAACACATCATTCCAAGTGTCATGATACAATTCCACATGTGTGTGGCACCCGTGTCGAAGAAAAAACCCCAAATCACCCCTTATCACAAAATCTTGTGATACGACCTACTCGTATCCAATTGTGGACACATAGCTAGACTCACAACACCAAAACAAACATAAATACATCTAGCTAACCTAATGACAAACACTTGGTGTGTCAATATCAGATTTTCCCCAAAATTAATACCAAATACTATGTAAAAGTCTCTAAATGGGTCCAATAAATCCCAAGCTTCTCCCCATGGGTAGCCCTAATGCATTGGTAATGACTAATTGTGTAAACCTCCTGATTTTTTCAAAATTTTAAAATCTGGATTTTTCACAATTTTCTAGAATTTTCTGGGATTTTTCTATAATTTAAAAACAGGGTTTTAATTATTTAATGATTTTTAAATAATAAAAACAATATTAAAATTATAAAAATAATATTTTTTGGTGTAAAAAGAAAAACTGGACTTAGGGCAATTTTTCTGGAATTTATTGGGCCCCGGACCTATTTTAAATACCTGAAAACTATTATTTGAAATTATTTATTTATTTATTAATTATTTAATGATTTAATTAATTATTTGGTTATTTTTAATTATTTATCCCCGGCCCAGCCCGGCCCAACCCAACCCTTAGCCAGGCCCAGCCCAGCCCGTTTGCTAACGGGTCGGGTCGGGTCCACCCGCACCCGACCCGGGAACCCGTCTCCCTCCCCCGCACTGCACGAACCTGCATTCTCCGCCGGCGGCTCCGGCCACGTCGCCGGAGCCCGCGCCTGACCCGCCCGCGTCTCCCGGCATCCCCTTCGCGCTACCCGGCCCACGACGACCCCGTCCTCCGCCATTCCCGGCCGGCCACCGCTCCCATCCCCTTATAAAACCCCCTCCGGTCACTCACCCTCCGCCTCCAGCACCACCGCATCCCCCACCGCTGCCGCCTCCGGCCTCCCCCTTCAGGCCAGCACCCCGCAGCGTCGTCCCCAGCCGCCTGCGCCCCAGCCACGCCGCCTCACCTCGCCGCCGCTCCGTCCCCGCCCGAGCTCTTCCTCCCCTCCTCTTCTCCGGCCCGCAGCAGCCGAGCCCAGCCACGCCGCCGCCTCGCCGCAGCGCCACCGGCCGGCTCCGCCCTAGCCCCGGCTAGCCGCTCCCCGCCTCAGCGCCGCCCAGCTCCGGCGAGGAATCCCCAAACCCTAACCCTAGTCCCCCCCCCCCCGGGTGTCGGACACAGGACACGTGTCCTGTGTCGTGTCGGACACGATTTTGTCCCAGTTTTTGACCCATGTTCAGGTGCGTGTATCTTCTTGCTCGTAGCTCGGATTTCGATTCCGTGAATTGCGTTGCGAAGCCTGTATGACCCTCTCGGTGCCCGGATAAACCGTTCGGGGCATCGCGTCCTGTGGTGATCGCACACCGCGATCCAAAACCAGGAAAAACCAGACCCTGTTTTACCCCGGAACTGAGTACGTCCCGCCAAACGGGACGACTTGGTCGCGCGCGGTCTTCACAGATACGTGCGCATTGTCGATACGGACGTGTGGGATTTCACAGAAGCTGATTCGGGTGTGCGTGCACACCGGGATCAACGCGTATCCGCGGACATCGCCCCGTATTCGTACTTTATGGAACGCGCCCTAACTTTGTGTACACGCGTCGGATCGAGACGAAACTTGCGCCATCGGACTCGTAGCAATACGCTGGTCCTGTGGGTCATGTTTGGTTCGATTCTGAGAACGTTGACGAAATCGCGTGTCGTTGGCCCCACAAGCCCCGCTCGACGGGCGATTTTGTGATCGGCTCATCGGAATCCAATTCTGGAAGTTCCGTTGGGTTCGTATCATCGTTCCTGACCTGTTGACACTAAGTTTGGTGAATTTGGAGGCCTTTGATCCGGACACATTTTTCGGTGCAAAGCGGGCCCGCATATGGACCCCGTTTTGACCCGAAACTGCCGTTTTTGCCCTTGTCTCCAAATTGGACCCAAGGACAGGTGTTTCTAGCTGATTGATATTTTCTGGATCTGATGGTGATATTTGTTTCAGCAACCGAAGTACCGCCTGCAAATCCAACTGAAGTCAGAGCCGAAATCATAGCCGGACCCACAGGCAAGTGTACCTTGCCAAACCCTGCAGCTTGCTAACTATTTTTCTGGACTTAATTATGCATTAGTGGGCAAGTAAAGCTTGCCAAATCTCAGTAATTCTTGACATAGTATTTTACTTGATTTCTTGTGGAATTAAATGTAAACTTGTTTTAACTGCTTAACCTAGGAAACGGGTGATGGGCTTAGTGTCCGATCATAGTCGGGTGCCAACTCCGTACGAGGAGTTGTGTAACGTCACATAGACATGGATATCGAGACCCGATAATGCTCGTACTTGTCTTATCAAGTACTACTGAACCCAGGACACTTGACACTATTTCATGAGACAGAGTCTTCCTGAGACATTCAAGGTAATTCTGTATAGGATGCATGTTTTATGACATAGACTTTACATTCTTAGACATTTGATTCATAGCTATCAGACTTGCTGCATTAGTTATAATCGTGCGTGACATGGACATGAGGCATCGTGGACATGAGACGTGGGATTACATTGGGTGGGGAGAGACACACAGACTACAGGCTGATATTATATATATATATAACATAGTATATAACATAGTATAGTTCATAGTTATTGCCGCTACCGGCTCCCCGACACAGAGCTTGTAGTGGCTTCAGCCTGAGTTCTAGTGCTGCTCTCATATTGCATATCACTTAGCTGGTTATATAGTTTACCCTGTTGTTTCATTTATCTCTGCACTCCATATATTTTGGCTTGTATTTTCTGTACCTTGTTATGTCCCCTGAGGACCTGGAATGGACTATGTCCCCAGGTATAGCTGAAGAGAACTACCCCGAGGTGTACGGTACAGGAGCACTCCTTGGAGCATAACCAGGAACAGAGGACGAGATAGTGGCAGAAGATTTCTCCTGAGCACCGGCTTCATCTACACAGTATTTCCATTTCCAGTATTTTATTTTCTGTCTATTCTCATTAAATGTAACAGACTAATTCTCGGATTATTTCCCGAGATAAGCTTATTTGATATTGCTTATTTATTTCCATTACATTATTTCTGGCATTACTCTGCGTTGTTCTGTGGATGAGATTAGAAATACCAGAGACTTGTAACATTTTACTGCTAGACTACAGCTTAAGCATGCCCTGATGGATCCATTAAATTGGGTTGTCCATCGGTGCGTGCTGCTGGCCATTGCTCACGTGCTTAGTCCCTCGGCATTTTGGGACTGGGGCGTGACAAATTGCTCTAATTTAATGCAAAAATAAGGGTTAATCTCATATTTTACCTATTAAGAGATGGATTCTCAATGCAAAGGCACTAGTGGACACAATCCTCAAGAATGGACACCTCCTTCAAGATTCTCTCCTTCCAATGATTTCTTCTTGCTAATCCAAGCTCAATCCTCCTTGGAATGACAATAGGAAAGGGTTGGGGATCAATTTGGGAATAGAATAGGTTGGGTCTTCTTCTCAAATGGGGAGAGAAATAAGAGGAGGCTAATTAGAGTTTGTTAGAGGCTATTAATGAATCAAATGTGGGATTTATATAGGGAATATGACCAGCCACTATTCCTAACCCTGATGTAATATAAAATACCCAATAAGCCCTCATAATTAGTTATGAAGGTTTAGTTAGAAAATAGTTTAATTAAAGGGAGTTTCTAATAAGTAAAAGAGCAATTTTTTTAATCTTTGCTCTCTAATTAAATGGGTGAATCATGACTAACTAATGGGTTCACTAATTATGTCATGACAAGTCTAGTCGGGTCCATCTAGGTTCACTAACCAACTAGTCTAACTAATGGCTAACTAGTATTTAACTATATTAGTATATAAATACATGCAATAATACCAACATTAAAAAATAAAAAATAAAAAATATACAACCACTATAAATAAATATGAATATAATTATCAATAAGGGTACAAAATAGGAAAATGCAATAATATTTTTATTTTGGAAATGTGGTAGTGACAAGTCTACCCCCCTTAGAAAATTTTTGTCATCGAAATTTAAAGGTGATCGTACTCCTTCTAGGTCAAACCCCCAGCAATCATGGTCCAAGAAAATCCTTATCTAAAACCATACCATATACAATCTTATGAAGAGAAAATAACATATATGGTTATGGTCGTACTTGTCATAATTTGCAGTCTCAATCAGGGTATACTAACTACACTAACTACAATATAGAATAAGAGCAATCTAAAAGGTACCAATGAAGCACACAA
Organism: Iris macrosiphon; assembly: GCA_036927795.1. Taxonomy (NCBI): domain Eukaryota; kingdom Viridiplantae; phylum Streptophyta; class Magnoliopsida; order Asparagales; family Iridaceae; genus Iris; species Iris macrosiphon. The sequence goes on along the minus strand of JAYESA010000009.1, from coordinate 160,855,629 downwards.
TAATAGATGGAAATAAAGAAAAGAAATATGATGGAACAGAACAAAATATGCTAATCCATCACTTGTAGCATCGGCCTCCTCTACCGTCATCGCAAATGCCTTGCCCCGCTGGGGTGCCTTCCGCTGCTAATGAGTAGCATGATGTTGTGCCACAGGTGGCCTAGCTCCATCTCTCTGACCTCGTGCTCAACCAAACGGAGGTATGGTGGGGCAATCTCTCATCTGGTGTACAGCAGATCCACAAAACAAATACACATTCAGCCTCCTCCTACAAATATCCCAAGTGTCCTGACTTCCTACAGAAGGAACAAGTGAGCAATGAATGAACTTGCCTATGAGGTTGCTGCTGAACTAGAAAATGAACCGACGCTAGAACCTGCCGTTGTTGCTGGATATGGGGACGCTTATCTGGTCCCGCATTGCTACCAGCACCTCCCAAAATATCTGTAAACCCCCTCACCCAAAATTAGGCCTACTTGGCTTAGATAGTGAAACTAGGGCTAGTTTGTATCCAATTGGAAATAGGACACATCATTTCTATTTAATTTTACAATAATTATATCACTTAGTGCACCTTTCTGTTGCTTATATAATTGGAGCACTACACTAGCAATTGCCTACCTACAAAATTCACACTATTGCCCTAGACATAACCGCCTTCTATTCTGACCTCGGTATAACTTATAATTATGCTCTCTTGTGCTACATTTTAGTCGCACAATATTCGTCGTGGACGTTATTATTTAATACTAAATCATTCCAACTTTATATCGTTGTGCGTTCTAATCGAAATTGGAGACACAATCTTGACCCATTTTGTAAAATCCCTAATTTTAATAAACAGTATTAATTATTTAATTAATTTATAGTATTTGTTAGCTAATTAGAAGAAATAGAATTTATTGGATTTTATTTCTAGGTGTTTGGTGCATTAGAGATTTTATGGAGCAACCGTAATTTTTCTTAATTTATTCCATGTAGGAGACCATGTGGACAGTTGCAAGCTTAATTGTATGCACTATTATAATTTCTAGAATTTCCTATATATATATATATATATATATATATATATATATATATATATATATATAATAAAAGAAATTAGAAATAGTATAGGAAAAAAAGAATAGAAAAATAATTAGAAATAAAATAAAAAAGAATATAAGAAAAAAAAATAAGAAAAAGAGAAATAAAAATAAAACCTTAATGAATCTAAACCTTAAACCCTACCCGACCCTTAGACTCTACCCGCACCCGTACCCGCTCAATAGCAGCAGCGGCAGCATACAACCCCCCGCGCCCCCGCTATATACATATATATAAACTCCCCTATACAAAACCCTAACCCTAAGATCTTCCCACAACCCAGTGACCAAAACCCCGTGCCTCCAGCCGCAGACCGTCGTAACCTGCCGGAGTTCCTCGCCGAGCAACCTCCAGCCGCGCGACCGCGCACAACCCCGCGACAGAATTTGATCAACAACGTACCCCTATTCACGCTTCGATTCCCGTGCCACCGCTCGACCAAACTCGACCCCGTCTTCACCGGTACGTTCATGACCTATCCCCCTTTCATATCTGTGTATTAGTTTAACTCAAATAGCGCGCAAACCTAGGCGAAAACAGTGACCAAGTTGGCAAAAAAATGACAACTTTTGGATCGCATAAAACTTCGGTAACTACCTATGTTCACGGACTCGTATCTCCCATCACAGAGATCCGAATTTGCTTTTTCTTTTTGTTATACGAAGACCACCTAACCTAGTTTAATTTCTGTCATTTACAATAATTTATTAGTTGTTGTGTGTAGAATTAAATTAGATGGAAAATCCTAAAAATATACCTTTTCCAACTTTTAGAATTTGTGATACGGAGCGCGTTCCGCCAAACGGGACCGCCCCGTCGTGTACCAAGTGTACCAAAAGATGCGCACAGTATACCCAGACGGGTGGAATTTCGTAGAAACTGATTCGGACGCGTGTGCGTGTCGAAATCAACCCGTATCCGCAGAAATTCCCCGTATCGCGACTTTTGCAAAACCCAGCGCCATTTAGTGCATGTTCGTCAGAATACGATGAAACTTGCGCCACTGGACTCGTGGTATCGCGCTGGTCCTGTGACCCAATTTTTACGTAGTTTTGAGACAGTTAACCAAGTCGCCTATTGGCAAGCCCCACGGTTGACTTTTTGGGCGAAATTGTGTTCGACTCACCGGAATCCACATTTGAAAATACTATTGAGTTCGTACTGACTTTTAGAGTTCCTTTGACCTATAAATTATCATATTTTGAGACCGTTATCCCTGGCACGCTTTTCGGTGCAAAGTGGTCCACATGTGGACCCTACTTTGACCCGAAATTACCGATTTGCCCCTGTCTCCAAATTGGACGAAAGGGTAGTGTTTTCTAGCTATCTCCCTTATTTTGGGAACATTGGTGTTGTTCATTTCAGCATCCGGAGACGTTCATTCTGAGGCCGTAGTTTCTGACTCTTGGTGTTTGACATCTAGACGTTATATTTTGCAGCTCTCTTGCCAGGCAAGTATACCTTGCCATTGTACTGTTATTCATATTCCATATGTTGCATAAATCTTTATTTTCTGTCATTAGTTCATATATTTTAACTGTTATATAAAATGCACGTCCAAGGGAACTTGGGTGCAACGATGGTGTCGTCGTGATATATTTTTATTATGTATATGCATTGATCTTGTTTGTGAGACAACCCCATTATCATATAGCATCAATAGGTTTCATTGGCTGTGACACAGCTGTTACATGAGTATGAGTCTCATATAGATCACGGACTGTGTACTGGGTTGGCCTCCTGTACGTATGGGTCGTGCGTTAGAGATAACTGCTGTTAGAAACTTTGTATGCTAGTAGACTTGGCAGTTATTAGAGGTATTATTGTGTCATGGATGTGACATGCTTAGAGCATGGGGTGGGGAGAACAACAAGTACCGTATTTGGGCTCCTTTGCACTTTCCTTTTGTAACCCGGAAGCTCCGCTGGAGATACGGGCGGTGATGACCCTTATATATTATATATTATCAGGGGGCCTCTGCCATTCAAAAGACGATATACTTTTTAGGCCCCTAATTATCCGAGAGAATCATGCCAATCCCATTATTGCCAGATAGCCCACGTGTTGGAAAGTTGTTCTCAAACTGCATTCACATAGATGGTTAGGCGACCCATTGGATATTTATTTTGGTACTTTATTGGCATACTTTTATGTATCTTGTTATGTCCCTCTGAGGACCTGGTCCCTTGCCAGGTGGAGATATTCATGAGTATTCGCAGGAGCACAGATCTGGACTGGTTACCTATATTTCGAGGAGGTCTTCCCTTCGAGCCCCGTGATTGTTAGTTGATATTCTTATATTGTGTTTATTGTGTTGCACTTATATATTCTAGTTTGGTAGTGGATTTGTTTCCACCCAACTATCATCTTTAGATACGTTTATATTGAGATCTAGTTTCATAGAGATTGGTTATTTATTTATATTTGATTTTTTGTGGATGAGATTTAGTTATACCCTATGACTTGTGATAGTTATACCACTTTTGGATTATTATTCATAATACAGCGTACGCATGTGTCATAGTTTTCATATATTGGAGTTATCATATACATGCGGCTGGCATGCTTACGTGTCCTAGTCCTACGCATTTTGGGACTGGGGCGTGACATGTTTTAGTGGTGGCCCATGCAGGTTAAGAGCATATTGTCTCGGTTATGTTACTGTACCGAGCAAGCCTGCACCTAGGATTAGAGTATAGGATCTCATCCATAATTGACTATGACTCATCTCCCCCTCAATCTATTCTATCGAAATAATTGCATCATACTTGATTCATGTGCTTCCCTAATAGTTCCTTGAGTATAACCCTCCTAAAATATAGAAGTTCCTGTTGTTAGATAATAAGTAGGGTAACCTTCCTATTAAGAGTACAACTAGGATATTGACACATCACTAAGATCCGAATACCTAATGATCCCTAGCGTCCCTTATCTATAGATTGGTTTATTATTACCCCTTGATGCATTTATAAAGACTTGAGAGTAGTATAAACACTACTAGAGTTAGTTAGAAGTTTGACCATAGTATTTGACCCTAGTATTGAGGAACCAATAGAAATCCAAAGTTAAATATTAGGACTAACCTAGCTTATCATGGTGAGATAGTACTAGAGAACTATAACTTTAGCTTCTTGTCTTGATATTAACAGAACAGTATCTTAGGAAGCCAAGGGGAATGACTAGAACATTTTTCTTGATCATACCTCGAACCTAGAGATTAGCAACCACCTTCCCTCAAAAAACCATGACATTATCTAGAGTCCTTCTATTTAGTTTTATGACTTGTTCCTCTGGACCCTTAGTGCTTGCTAGTTGTGCGACGACTAATTATGTTTTTTTATTCTTCATCTTTCAACTCGTGCCACTTGACACCTCTGATTATAGACCAAGTAATTTTATTCTATGTTAGGATATATAGCTTGCTAGGGTTATAATTGTAATATTAAACTTTAAAATTATGTGCTTGGTAGTTAAAACTTGATAGTTGACTATTCTTTTAGATTATAATTTTATGGTTATTCTTTAGTTGTAGATCACGTGATTTATACCCCCACCTCGATATAAGTTATATCTCCTTTTCCACTTAAGGCCAGTAACTTTTCCATTCTTACTATTGACACTTATTCTATAAGCACTATAACTAAGACTTAAGATGACCATTATCTATATAATGCAATAGGTGACCCTAATAAATACTAAGATCTTTTCCTCGTATACCCTAATAAGAGTTTCTACTTTATTTACAAGAACAATATTATTTTATAGAAACCCCTAAAGCAGTTACAGTATCAGTTTAATTATTTTAAGTTGGGTAGTATGCCTCATAACATAGTATCACATAGTCCTATTAACCCATTGATGAATTGTAATAGAATGACACAACTTTAGACTTGTATAAGAAGATAGTATTTATTCAGACTGTAGAACTTAGAGGCCCATATCCCTATTTGGTCAACTAGCAACTTAGATAAGGAGTTAGTATGACAACTGTAAAGACTGCAAAGTCTTGTCTTCTTTGTAACTTGAAATATTTTGTACCTTCTTTTATCATAATCCAGCGTATTTATATTTTCTGAACTACCTCGACTTATGCTGCTATTATAGCCTAGTTTTACAAGCTAAATCTTTTATCAAGCTTGTTCATGACATATGTGTTATTGGGGCCTGATCAACCATACTAATATAATTTTCTAATCAGAATCAGTGTATTAAGGTCTAATTAACCTTAGTGCACTTGGTTCGCCCTTCGCATGACTACTTATGTGGATCGAGATAAAATTGACTTAGCTCTTAGACGAATGTACTTGCCCTCTAGACATGTCTGAGCGTATCATATCAGTTACATAACTGTACTGATACGAGCATGCGAATAAGAAATTACCAAATAGGATTTCAATCCACAACTGCCTTGACAATTTCCATTTGAATTCTTTAAACGCCTTGATCCCCATACTTGTATTCTATTACCTCCCACTTGAACTCTTCATTATTGTTCTCCGTCTTCCACTATTTCGGAAAGACGAACACTTGTGCTTGGTATAAGTTGATATACATATAGTACTAGATATACCCCATAGGCCAATCATATTACTTGATGATTATTTTCCGTAATTAAGGGCGTCATATATGATATATTTGGATGTTAAAACTTCAGAGAATTGAATAACATTATTAAATAATTTGAGGAATAGTTTTTTAGATGTATAGCCTTATGTGATAGATGGGTAAATTCTAAGTTGGGTAAAAGTCGTATTGTTAATTTGAGGTAAAATTCTTTTAGATTGTGATCAAGAAGGATTAGATTGAGAGATTAAGACATTTTAAATGTGGAGAAATTTAGAAGAAGGAGTTAGATGATGAGTATTTAATAAATTTTAAAATCTTGATATGTCGGACCAAATATTTATACTTGAGCATATGATTTAAATTCTGAATATTGAAGGTTGAATCATCGATTTAAATCTTGAGAAAAAGAAATAGAACTCTGAAACATGAACATTGACGGATTGAATCCAAATCTGATGATTTGAATTAAAAGTTAAAATTTATTGTTGGATTACCTATTTGAAATATTGAGGATGCGAATTGAATTTAAAATTTTGAAAAGTATAAAATTCCTAAGTTGAAAATAGAATAATATTTGCTTAAAATTGTTTTCTAAAGGAGATTATGATAGTTGGAGATTGCGATATAGATTTTGATATGGGATATCATATAGATTTGAATTATATTTGGATGATTGATTATTTAAAAATCGAGAAGCTAGTACGAGATATTGAATTTTGATTTAAATAATAGTTAATTTAATTTGAAGTAAGTGTGATAGATTTGAATAGATTCTGTTATTTATAATTTTGGAAGAGTTCGCGATTGACTGACCTTATATACGATTGTGAATGATTTAACAAATTATACCCTAGTTTAATTTCGAGGACGAAATTATTTTAAGTTGGGTAGATTGTAAACCCCCTCACCCAAAATTAGGCCTACTTAGCTTAGATAGTTAAACTAGGGCTAGTTTGTATCCAATTGGAAATAGGACACGGCATTTCTATTTAATTTTACAATAATTATATCACTTAGTGCATCTTTCTGTTGCTTCGATAATTGGAGCACTACACTAGCCATTGCCTACCTACAAAATTCACACTCTTGCCCTAGACATGACCGCCTTCTATTCTGACCTCGGTATAACTTATAATTATGCTCTCTTGTGCTACATTTTAGTCACACAATATTCGTCGCAAACGTTATTATTTAATTCTAAATAATTCTAACTTTATATTGTTGTGCGTTCCAATCGAAATTGGAGACACAATCTTGACCCATTTTATAAAACCCCTAATTTTAATAAACATTATTAATTAATTATTTAATTGATTTATAGTATTTGTTATCTAATTAGAAGAAATAGAATTTATTGGATTTTATTGCTAGGTGTTTGGTGTATTAGAGATTTTATGGAGCAACCGTAATTTTGCTTAATTTATTTCATGTAGGAGACCATGTGGATAGTTGCTAGCTTAATTGTATGCACTATTATAATTTCTAGAATTTCATATGTGTGTGTATATATATATATATATATATATATATATATAGTTTATTATAAAAGAAATTAGAAATAGAATAGGAAAAAAAGAATAGAAAAAGAATTAGAAATGAAATGAAAAAGAATATAGGAAAAAAAAAGAAATAAGAAAAAGAGAAATAAAAATAAAACCTTAATGAATCTAAACCTTAAACCCTACCCGACCCTTAGACTCTACCCGCACCCGCACCCGCTCAATAGCAGCAGCAGCAGCATACAACCCCCCGCGCCCCCGCTATATACATATATATAAACTGTCCTTTACAAAACCCTAACCCTAAGATCTTCCCATAACCCAGCGACCAAAACACTGCACCTCTAGCCGCAGACCGCCGTAACTCGTCGGAGTTCCTCGCCGAGCAACCTCCAGCCGCGCGACCGCGCACAACCCCGCGACAGAATTTGATCAACAGCGTACCCCTGTTCACGCTTCGATTCCCGCGCCACCGCTCGACCAAACTCAACCCCGTTTTCACCAGTACGTTCACGAACTATCCCCCTTCCATATCTGTGTATTAGTTTAACTTGAACAGCGCGTAAACCTAGGCAAAAACAGTGACCAAGTTGGCAAAAAAACGATAACTTTTGGATCGCAGAAAACTGTGGTAACTACCTATGTTCACGGACTCGTATCTCCCACCACAGAGATCCGAATTTAGTTTTTCTTTTTGGTATGCGAAGACCACCTAACCTAGTTTAATTTTTGTTATTTATAATAATTTATTAGTTGCTGTGTGTAGAATTAAATTAGATGAAAAATCCCAAAAACATAATTTTTCCAACTTTCAGAATTTGCGATACGGAGCGCGCCCCGTCAAACGGGACCGCCCCGTCGTGTACCAAGTGTACCAAAAGGTGCGCACAGTATACCCAGACATATGGGCTTTCGCGAAAACTGATTCGGACGCGTGTGCGCGTCGGAATCAACCCGTATCAACAGAAATTCTCTGTATCGTGACTTTTGTAAAATGCAGCGCCATTTAGTGCACGCTCGTCAGAATGTGATAAAACTTACGCCACTAGACTCGTGGTATCGCGCTAGTCCTGTGACCCAATTTTTATCCAGTTCTGAGACAGTTGACCAAGTCACCTATTGGCGGGCCCTACGGTTGACTTTTTGGGCAAAATTATGTTCGGCTCACCGGAATCCACATTTGGATATACCATTGAGTTTGTACTGACTTTTAGAGTTCATTTGACCTATAAATTATTTTATTTAGAAACCGTTACCCCTGGCATACTTTTCGGTGCAAAGTGGCCCACATGTGGACCCCACTTTGACCCAAAATTTTCGATTTGCCCCTGTGTCCAAATTGGACGAAAGGGTAGTATTTTCTAGCTATCTCGCTTATTCTGGGAACGTTGGTGATATTTATTTCAGCATCCGGAGACGTTCATTCTGAGGCCATAGTTTCTGACTCTTGGTGTTTGACATCTGGACGTTACATTTTGCAACTCTCTTGTCAGGCAAGTATACCTTGCCATTGTACTGTTATTCATATTACATATGTTGCATGCATCTTTATTTTCTGTCATTAGTTCATATATTTTAACTTTTATATAAAATGTGCGTCCAAGGGAACTTGGGTGCAACGACGGTGTCGTCATGATATATTTTTATTATGTATATGCATTGACCTTGTTTATGAGACAACCCCATTATCATGTAGCATCAATAGGTTTCATTGGCCGTGACACAGCTGTTACACGAGTGTGAGTCTCATATAGATCACGGACTGCGTACTGGGTTGGCCTCTTGTACGTATGGGCCATGCGTTAGGGATAACTGCTGTTAGAAACTTTGCATGCTAGTAGACTTGGCAGTTATTAGAGGTATTATCGTGTCATGGATGTGACATGCTTAGAGCATGGGGTGGAAAGAACAACAAGTACCATATTTGGGCTCCTTTGCACTTTCCTTTTGTAACCCGGAAGCTCCGCTGGAGATACGGACGGTAATGACCCTTATATATTATATATTATCAGGCGGCCTCTGCCGTTCAAAAAATGACATACTTTTTAGGCCCCTGATTCTCCGAGAGAATCATGCCAATCCCATTTATGGCCAGATAGTGTAGCGCCCCGTTCTCCCGGTGCGGAGATCGCGGCTAAGAAACACAAGACGGTATCGTTCGATCGGGATAGATTGAATTAAGAACTCGTCCTCGTTATGGATTTGTTTCTTCGGAATTGATTCCCATATTCAGTAGACTGCGCCCCAAGGATCGGCTTAGCGGCAGAGTCAGGAGGGACCTCTCCGCTGCTATCTTTTATTGCCTCGGTTTTCGATGTCGCTTGTTGCTTTCGTGCTTTGAGTTGGTTTTGGGATTTGCTTGTTTTCCTTGAACGGTTTCGATGGTTTTCATTGTTTTCGTTCATTGACTTGCACTTCTATTCCGAGATTGGAAAGAGAGAAAAAAGTATTAATCGAGCTGTTCGTGTGCAGGTGAACGAACAGTAGGCGGCTTGCGAGCGGAGTCGTGAAGCGCCTCTTTCCTTCTTCTTTCCAAAAATCTAAGTGAGTGGCTACCAACCCGATTAGCTAGTCCTGCTTCCAAGCTTCACTCCTTGCCCCGATCAAACGATACCAAGTAATAACTAAAAGAAACCAAGATAAAAGAGAATAGACTTGGTACTTATGCTTGTCAATGAAACTTGTGAACGGTTATATCTTTGCATGCTTGTTCGTTCGGAAATGTTCATCAAATGCATAGATACAAGTTTAAATGTATATCCTGATGCATAAATATAACGTAGTTGCAATGTAAAATAAATCATGCAATACCGCTTGTCTTGTACTCATGTAGCCTCCGGGCGAATGCTTGTTAACGTAGCCTCCGGGCGAATGCTTTTTAACGTAGCCTCCGGGCAAATGATTGTTAGTGTGCGATCACGGACAACTTGTGGACAAGGTATAGTTCCTGCGGGCGGCTGCTGGGGCACTGGCACCGTTCCGGCTCCGGACAGAACTAACGTTTAGTCTCACGTACTAGGACAGGGTGGTATACGGCGCCTAACGTTCTTGCACGTAGCAAACCATCTTCGTCACAGACTAGTGTCTATTATGGCAATCAAGCCAGTGATCATCGTGTATATTTAAACCTGTTGTATACTAACTTGTGTCTTCGTTTCAGGAAAGGCATGGTAAGTATTGTGCAGGTAATTCAGACGGTCAGGTAAAATCCACCTAACGGTGGCACATTTATTTCAGTAAATTCAATATGCTGCTTACTTGTAAATGAACTAAGGCAAGATAGAAACCCACAAAATATGTATGCTTCACTAAACAACGTGTTGATTGGTATAGTCAGGCTAGCTCGCCTTCACCAGCATGTTTCAATATGCTGACCCTCGTTGAAACAGGTTCTCCGCACCAAGGCGAACCGAGCGAGGAGCCGAAGTCATCTACCCGATCCAGTCCAACTGTTGGCGCATCTTCACCGCGCCCCCTGAAGTATTTGATGACAGGAGCTGCAACTCTTCATACACAAATGCAGCTCCATGGCAAAGCTATCCTCCAGCCAGGAGGTCTTTATCATTTTGAGTTTATAAAGGGATGTAATGTACAGGACTGCTATCTCATTTTGAGTCATCTCTTTTGTAAGCCGTTCGGCATATTAGCTAACTCGTTCAAGAGTTTGTAATAGATGTTCATTATCAATAAAGAGAACTTTTCCATTTCAAATCTGTGTTTCAATTTATCTGCGTACTCTGAATATGTGCTTGCTATGCAATTCATTAAAGCCTTATGCGGGCGCAACCCCAGGCCCGCACGGTGGTCACGATTCGGGGGACGCCTCAAGTGATTCTACGGAATTGGGTCGTGACATAGTGGTATCAGAGCACAGATTCAAAGTTCCTTAGACTTCGTGCTGGAAAAGTTCCTTTAACGATCAACTTCCTGTGCGAACTCTTGTACTCGCTAGGCCAAAATGAGACACGTTCATGCAATAAGTCCATAATACATTATGATCCTAATGTAATTTACCTTCTTTTGAAGGAATGGCTCCAGCGCAATCTGCAGCGCAAACCCCGGACGAAACGCAAGGCCAAGAAAGTAGTTCGGATACTTCGGGAAGTTCAAAGAGCCAGCGAGCCGTGCCAAGCATCGATTCCGTCCAACGAATGTTGTAGATGTTGGAGGCAAACCAACAAAGGGACGAGGCTCGCTATGAACGGGCCGAGAAGCGGGCGGAAGAGAGTCAGCTCAAGTTTCAAGACAATATAGAAGCACGATTCTCAGTCTAACAGAAGCAGGTAGATACCCTACAGCAGATCGTTCAGACTTTGGCATCCAACCAGTCCGCGGCAACGCCAGCGACTCCGGTGGAACAGCCCGTGCTTGAAGTAGAGACGCCGCAAATTCCAAGGGCGAGGGACGTGACTGCCTTCGACTTTGGCCACTTCAAGAAAGTCTGCAACACCCCATTCAACGGGACTGAGGACCCAGTCGTAGCTCTAGATTGGTTGGCCGAACTTGAAGATCACTTCGCTCTGCTAGAGGTCCCCGAAGAGAAGCGCGTCGCCTGCGCGCATCTACAGCTCCGCCTCAACGCACACGATTGGTGGGACGTGCATCGACGATCTCTCCAATTTGATCACGGAGAGGAGGCGATCTCGTGGAAGATCTTTCGTGCCGCATTCGAAGAGGAGTTTGTACCCCCTCCAGTACAACGTCAAATGGAAAACGAGTTCGTGCAACTGAGGCAAGGCGGTATGACAGTTAAAGAGTACTCCGCCGAATTCAACCGACTCTCCAAATTCGCTAGGGCCTATTTACCTGATGCAGCGAGTCGAGCTAGAAGGTTTGAAGGTGGACTACGCCCTGCCATCCATTCGCACGTAGCCGTTCCTCAGTATCGTACGATGCGTGAAGTCATGAATCACTCCCTATCGTTAGAACCACAGTATCCTCATGTTGCTGCCGGCGCTGTGCATACATCTAGTCACAAACGCCAAAGCAACGAAGGAGGAAACACCGCTACAAAGTGCCGCAACAACGGTGGTCCGCAGAGAGGGCAGCTATGTCACTTCTGTAGGAGGCCAGGGCACCTGGTCAACGAATGTCGTCTGAAACAAGGATTATGCCTCATTTGTGGCGATGCAAACCACAGAATTCGTGACTGCCCCAAATACTCTGCTAAACATCCCCAACGTAACGTTCCCTGATGGTAGGTCCTGTTCTTAAATTTCGGGACGAAACTTCCAATTAGTTGGGTAGGATATAGCGCCCCATTCTCCCGGTGCGGAGATCGCGGCTAAGAAACACAAGACGGTATCGTTCGATCGGGATAGATTGAATTAAGAACTCGTCCTCGTTATAGATTTGTTTCTTCGGAATCGATTCCCATATTCAGTGGACTGCGCCCCAAGGATCGGCTTAGCGGCAGAGTCAGGAGGGACCTCTCCGCTGCTATCTTTTATTGCCTCGGTTTTCGATGTCGCTTGTTGCTTTCGTGCTTTGAGTTGGTTTTGGGATTTGCTTGTTTTCCTTGAACGGTTTCGATGGTTTTCATTGTTTTCGTTCATTGACTTGCACTTCTATTCCGAGATTGGAAAGAGAGGAAGAAGTATTAATCGAGATGTTCGTGTGCAGGTGAACGAACAGTAGGCGGCTTGCGAGCGGAGTCGTGAAGCGCCTCTTTCCTTCTTCTTTCCAAAAATCTAAGTGAGTGGCTACCAACCCGATTAGCTAGTCCTGCTTCCAAGCTTCACTCCTTGCCCCGATCAAACGATACCAAGTAATAACTAAAAGAAACCAAGATAAAAGAGAATAGACTTGGTACTTTTGCTTGTCAATGAAACTTGTGAACGGTTATATCTTTGCATGCTTGTTCGTTCGGAAATGTTCATCAAATGCATAGATACAAGTTTAAACGTATATCCTGATGCATAAATATAACATAGTTGCAATGTAAAATGAATCATGCAATACCGCTTGTCTTGTACTCACGTAGCCTCCGGGCGAATGCTTGTTAACGTAGCCTCCGGGCGAATGCTTGTTAACGTAGCCTCCGGGCGAATGATTGTTAGTGTGCGATCACGGACAACTTGTGCACAAGGTATAGTTCCTGCGGGCGGCTGCTGGGGCACTGGCATCGTTCCGGCTCCGGGCGAAACTAACGTTTAGTCTCACGTACTAGGACAGGGTGGTATGCGGCGCCTAACGTTCTTGCACGTAGCAAACCATCTTCGTCACCGACTAGTGTCCATTATGGCAATCAAGCCAGTGATCATCGTGTATATTTAAACCTGTTGTATACTAACTTGTGTCTTCGTTTCAGGGAAGGCATGGTAAGTATTGTGCAGGTAATTCAGACGGTCAGGTAAAATCCACCTAACGGTGGCACGTTCATTTCAGTAAATTCAATATGCTGCTTACTTGTAAATGAACTAAGGCAAGATAGAAACCCACAAAATATGCATGCTTCACTAAACAACGTGTTGATTGGTATAGTCAGGCTAGCTCGCCTTCACCAGCATGTTTCAATATGCTGACCCTCGTTGAAACAGGTTCTTCGCACCAAGGCGAACCGAGCGAGGAGCCGAAGTCGTCTACCCGATCCAGTCCAACTGTTGGCGCATCTTCACCGCGCCCCCTGAAGTATTTGAAGACAGGAGCTGCAACTCTTCATACACAAATGCAGCTCCGTGGCAAAGCTATCCTCCAGCCAGGAGGACTTTATCATTTTGAGTTTATAAAGGGATGTAATGTACAGGACTGCTATCTCATTTTGAGTCATCTCTTTTGTAAGCCGTTCGGCATATTAGCTAACTCGTTCAAGAGTTTGTAATAGATGTTCATTATCAATAAAGAGAACTTTTCCATTTCAAATCTGTGTTTCAATTTATCTGCGTACTCTGAATATGTGCTTGCTATGCAATTCATTAAAGCCTTATGCGGGCGCAACCCCAGGCCCGCACGGTGGTCACGATTCGGGGGACGCCTCAAGTGATTCTACGGAATTGGGTCGTGACATAGTGGTATCAGAGCACAGATTCAAAGTTCCTTAGACTTCGTGCTGGAAAAGTTCCTTTAACGATCAACTTCCTGTGTGAACTCTTGAACTCGCTAGGCCAAAATGAGATACGTTCATGCAATAAGTCCATAATACATTATGATCCTAATATAATTTACCTTCTTTTGAAGGAATGGCTCCAGCGCAATCTGCAGCGCAAACCCCGGACGAAACGCAAGGGCAAGAAAGTAGTTCGGATACTTCGGGAAGTTCAAAGAGCCAGCGAGCCGTGCCAAGCATCGATTCCGTCCAACGAATGTTGCAGATGTTGGAGGCAAACCAACAAAGGGACGAGGCTCGCTATGAACGGGCCGAGAAGCGGGCGGAAGAGAGTCAGCTCAAGTTTCAAGACAATATAGAAGCACGATTCTCAGTCTAACAGAAGCAGGTAGATACCCTACAGCAGATCGTTCAGACTTTGGCATCCAACCAGTCCGCGGCAACGCCAGCGACTCCGGTGGAACAGCCCGTGCTTGAAGTAGAGATGCCGCAAATTCCAAGGGCGAGGGACGTGACTGCCTTCGACTTTGGCCACTTCAAGAAAGTCTGCAACACCCCATTCAACGGGACTGAGGACCCAGTCATAGCTCTAGATTGGTTGGCCGAACTTGAAGATCACTTCGCTCTGCTAGAGGTCCCCGAAGAGAAGCGCGTCACCTGCGCGCATCTACAGCTCCGCCTCAACGCACACGATTGGTGGGACGTGCATCGACGATCTCTCCAATTTGATCACGAAGAGGAGGCGATCTCGTGGACGACCTTTCGTGCCACATTCAAAGAGGAGTTTGTACCCCCTCCAGTACAACGTCAAATGGAAAATGAGTTCGTGCAACTGAGGCAAGGCGGTATGACAGTTAAAGAGTACTCCGCCGAATTCAACCGACTCTCCAAATTCGCTAGGGCCTATTTACCTGATGCAGCGAGTCGAGCTAGAAGGTTTGAAGGTGGACTACGCCCTGCCATCCATTCGCACGTAGCCGTTCCTCAGTATCGTACGATGCGTGAAGTCATGAATCACTCCCTATCGTTAGAACCACAGTATCCTCATGTTGCTGCCGGCGCTGTGCATACATCCAGTCACAAACGCCAAAGCAACGAAGGAGGAAACACCGCTACAAAGCGCCGCAACAACGGTGGTCCGCAGAGAGGGCAGCTATGTCACTTCTGTAGGAGGCCAGGGTACCTGGTCAACGAATGTCGTCTGAAACAAGGATTATGCCTCATCTGTGGCGATGCAAACCACAGAATTCGTGACTGCCCTAAATACTCTGCTAAACATCCCCAACGTAACGTTCCCTGATGGTAGGTCCTGTTCTTAAGTTTCGGGATGAAACTTCCAATTAGTTGGGTAGGATGTAGCGCCCCATTCTCCCGGTGCGGAGATCGCGGCTAAGAAACACAAGACGGTATCGTTCGATCGGGATAGATTGAATTAAGAACTCGTCCTCGTTATGGATTTGTTTCTTCGGAATCGATTCCCATATTCAGTGGACTGTGCCCCAAGGATCGGCTTAGCGGCAGAGTCAGGAGGGACCTCTCCGCTGCTATCTTTTATTGCCTCGGTTTTCGATGTCGCTTGTTGCTTTCGTGCTTTGAGTTAGTTTTGGGATTTGCTTGTTTTCCTTGAATGGTTTCGATGGTTTTTATTATTTTCGTTCATTGACTTGCACTTCTATTCCGAGATTGGAAAGAGAGGAAGATGTATTAATCGAGCTGTTCGTGTGCAGGTGAACGAACAGTAGGCGGCTTGCGAGCGGAGTCGTGAAGCGCCTCTTTCCTTCTTCTTTCCAAAAATCTAAGTGAGTGGCTACCAACCCGATTAGCTAGTCCTGCTTCCAAGCTTCACTCCTTGCCCCGATCAAACGATACCAAGTAATAACTAAAAGAAACCAAGATAAAAGAGAATAGACTTGGTACTTATGCTTGTCAATGAAACTTGTGAACGGTTATATCTTTGCATGCTTGTTCGTTCGGAAATGTTCATCAAATGCATAGATACAAGTTTAAACGTATATCCTGATGCATAAATATAACATAGTTGCAATGTAAAATGAATCATGCAATACCGCTTGTCTTGTACTCACGTAGCCTCCGGGCGAATGCTTGTTAACGTAGCCTCCGGGCGAATGCTTGTTAACGTAGCCTCCGGGCGAATGATTGTTAGTGTGCGATCACGGACAACTTGTGCACAAGGTATAGTTCCTGCGGGCGGCTGCTGGGGCACTGGCACCGTTCCGGCTCCGGACGGAACTAACGTTTAGTCTCACGTACTAGGACAGGGTGGTATGCGGCGCCTAACGTTCTTGCACGTAGCAAACCATCTTCGTCACAGACTAGTGTCCATTATGGCAATCAAGCCAGTGATCATCGTGTATATTTAAACCTGTTGCATACTAACTTGTGTCTTCGTTTCAGGGAAGGCATGGTAAGTATTGTGCAGGTAATTCAGACGGTCAGGTAAAATCCACCTAACGGTGGCACGTTCATTTCAGTAAATTCAATATGCTGCTTACTTGTAAATGAACTAAGGCAAGATAAAAACCCACAAAATATGCATGCTTCACTAAACAACGTGTTGATTGGTATAGTCAGGCTAGCTCGCCTTCACCAGCATGTTTCAATATGCTGACCCTCGTTGAAACAGGTTCTCCGCACCAAGGCGAACCGAGCGAGGAGCCGAAGTCGTCTACCCGATCCAGTCCAACTGTTGGCGCATCTTCACCGCGCGCCCTGAAGTATTTGAAGACAGGAGCTGCAACTCTTCATACACAAATGCAGCTCCGTGGCAAAGCTATCCTCCAGCCAGGAGGTCTTTATCATTTTAAGTTTATAAAGGGATGTAATGTACAGGACTGCTATCTCATTTTGAGTCATCTCTTTTGTAAGCCGTTCGGCATATTAGCTAACTCGTTCAAGAGTTTGTAATAGATGTTCATTATCAATAAAGAGAACTTTTCCATTTCAAATCTGTGTTTCAATTTATCTGCGTACTCTGAATATGTGCTTGCTATGCAAATCATTAAAGCCTTATGCGGGCGCAACCCCAGGCCCGCACGGTGGTCACGATTCGGGGGACGCCTCAAGTGATTCTACGGAATTGGGTCATGACATAGTGGTATCAGAGCACAGATTCAAAGTTCCTTAGACTTCGTGCTGGAAAAGTTCCTTTAACGATCAACTTCCTGTGCGAACTCTTGAACTCGCTAGGCCAAAATGAGATACGTTCATGCAATAAGTCCATAATACATTATGATCCTAATGTAATTTACCTTCTTTTGAAGGAATGGCTCCAGCGCAATCTGCAGCGCAAACCCCGGACGAAACGCAAGGCCAAGAAAGTAGTTCGGATACTTCGGGAAGTTCAAAGAGCCAGCGAGCCGTGCCAAGCATCGATTCCGTCCAACAAATGTTGCAGATGTTGGAGGCAAACCAACAAAGGGACGAGGCTCGCTATGAACGGGCCGAGAAGCGGGCGGAAGAGAGTCAGCTCAAGTTTCAAGACAATATAGAAGCACGATTCTCAGTCTAACAGAAGCAGGTAGATACCCTACAGCAGATCGTTCAGACTTTGGCATCCAACCAGTCCGCGGCAACGCCAGCGACTCCGGTGGAACAGCCCGTGCTTGAAGTAGAGACGCCGCAAATTCCAAGGGCGAGGGACGTGACTGCCTTCGACTTTGGCCACTTCAAGAAAGTCTGCAACACCCCATTCAACGGGACTGAGGACCCAGTCGTAGCTCTAGATTGGTTGGCCGAACTTGAAGATCACTTCGCTCTGCTAGAGGTCCCCGAAGAGAAGCGCGTCGCCTGCGCGCATCTACAGCTCCGCCTCAACGCACACGATTGGTGGGACGTGCATCGACGATCTCTCCAATTTGATCACGGAGAGGAGGCGATCTCGTGGACGACCTTTCGTGCCGCATTCGAAGAGGAGTTTGTACCCCCTCCAGTACAACGTCAAATGGAAAACGAGTTCGTGCAACTGAGGCAAGGCGGTATGACAGTTAAAGAGTACTCCGCCGAATTCAACCGACTCTCCAAATTCGCTAGGGCCTATTTACCTGATGCAGCGAGTCGAGCTAGAAGGTTTGAAGGTGGACTACGCCCTGCCATCCATTCGCACGTAGCCGTTCCTCAGTATCGTACGATGCGTGAAGTCATGAATCACTCCCTATCGTTAGAACCACAGTATCCTTATGTTGCTGCCGGCGCTGTGCATACATCCAGTCACAAACGCCAAAGCAACGAAGGAGGAAACACCGCTACAAAGCGCCGCAACAACGATGGTCCGCAGAGAGGGCAGCTATGTCACTTCTGTAGGAGGCCAGGGCACCTGGTCAACGAATGTCGGCTGAAACAAGGATTATGCCTCATCTGTGGCGATGTAAACCACAGAATTCGTGACTGCCCCAAATACTCTGCTAAACATCCCCAACGTAACGTTCCCTGATGGTAGGTCCTGTTCTTAAGTTTCGGGACGAAACTTCCAATTAGTTGGGTAGGATGTAGCGCCCCATTCTCCCGGTGCGGAGATCGCGGCTAAGAAACACAAGACGGTATCGTTCGATCGGGATAGATTGAATTAAGAACTCGTCCTCGTTATGGATTTGTTTCTTCGGAATCGATTCCCATATTCAGTGGACTGCGCCCCAAGGATCGGCTTAGCGGCAGAGTCAGGAGGGACCTCTCCGCTGCTATCTTTTATTGCCTCAGTTTTCGATGTCGCTTGTTGCTTTCGTGCTTTGAGTTGGTTTTAGGATTTGCTTGTTTTCCTTGAACGGTTTCGATGGTTTTCATTGTTTTCGTTCATTGACTTGCACTTCTATTCCGAGATTGGAAAGAGAGAAAGAAGTATTAATCGAGCTGTTCGTGTGCAGGTGAACGAACAGTAGGCGGCTTGCGAGCGGAGTCGTGAAGCGCCTCTTTCCTTCTTCTTTCCAAAAATCTAAGTGAGTGGCTACCAACCCGATTAGCTAGTCCTGCTTCCAAGCTTCACTCCTTGCCCCGATCAAACGATACCAAGTAATAACTAAAAGAAACCAAGATAAAAGAGAATAGACTTGGTACTTATGCTTGTCAATGAAACTTGTGAACGGTTATATCTTTGCATGCTTGTTCGTTCGGAAATGTTCATCAAATGCATAGATACAAGTTTAAACGTATATCCTGATGCATAAATATAACGTAGTTGCAATGTAAAATGAATCATGCAATACCGCTTGTCTTGTACTCACGTAGCCTCCGGGCGAATGCTTGTTAACGTAGCCTCCGGGCGAATGCTTGTTAACGTAGCCTCCGGGCGAATGATTGTTAGTGTGCGATCACGGACAACTTGTGCACAAGGTATAGTTCCTGCGGGCGGCTGCTGGGGCACTGGCACCGTTCCGGCTCCGGACGGAACTAACGTTTAGTCTCACGTACTAGGACAGGGTGGTATGCGGCGCCTAACGTTCTTGCACGTAGCAAACCATCTTCGTCACAGACTAGTGTCCATTATGGCAATCAAGCCAGTGATCATCGTGTATATTTAAACCTGTTGCATACTAACTTGTGTCTTCGTTTCAGGGAAGGCATGGTAAGTATTGTGCAGGTAATTCAGACGGTCAGGTAAAATCCACCTAACGGTGGCACGTTCATTTCAGTAAATTCAATATGCTGCTTACTTGTAAATGAACTAAGACAAGATAGAAACCCACAAAATATGCATGCTTCACTAAACAACGTGTTGATTGGTATAGTCAGGCTAGATCGCCTTCACCAGCATGCTTCGATATGCTGACCCTCGTTGAAACAGGTTCTCCGCACCAAGGCGAACCGAGCGAGGAGCCGAAGTCGTCTACCCGATCCAGTCCAACTGTTGGCGCATCTTCACCGCGCCCCCTGAAGTATTTGAAGACAGGAGCTGCAACTCTTCATACACAAATGCAGCTCCGTGGCAAAGCTATCCTCCAGCCAGGAGGTCTTTATCATTTTGAGTCATCTCTTTTGTAAGCCGTTCGGCATATTAGCTAACTCGTTCAAGAGTTTGTAATAGATGTTCATTATCAATAAAGAGAACTTTTCCATTTCAAATCTGTGTTTCAATTTATCTGCGTACTCTGAATATGTGCTTGCTATGCAAATCATTAAAGCCTTGTGCGGGCGCAACCACAGGCCCGCACGGCGGTCACGATTCGGGGGACGCCTCAAGTGATTCTACGGAATTGGGTCGTGACAGATAGCCCACGTGTTGGAAAGTTGTTCTCAAACTGCATTCATATAGATGGTTTGGTGACTCATTGGATATTTATTTCAGTACTTTTTTGGCATGCTTTTATGTATCTTGTTATGTCCCTCTGAGGACCTGGTCCCTTGCCAGGTGGAGATGTTCATGAGTATTCGCAGGAGCACAGATCTGGACTGGTTACCTATATTTCGAGGAGGTCTTCCCTTCGAGCCCCGTGATTGTTAGTTGATATTCTTATATTGTGTTTGTTGTGTTGCACTTATATATTCTAGTTTGGTAGTGGATTTGTTTCCACCCAACTGTCATCTTTAGATATTATATTGAGATCTAGTTTCATAGAGATTGGTTATTTATTTATATTTGATTTTCTGTGGATGAGATTTAGTTATACCCTGTGATTTGTGATAGTTATACCACATGTGGATTATTGTTCATAATATAGCATACGCATGTGTTATGGTTTCCATATTTTGGAGTTGCCATATACATGCGGCTGGCATGCTTACGTGTCCTAGTCCTACGCATTTTGGGACTGGGGCGTGACAATATCTCTACCTCTCTTGGACTTGAGATCTAAGTCATCCTCAGCCCTCTGCGCATCCATCGAGATATCCTCAAAAGTAGCTGTGCGGTGCCCCCTAGTGAAGGATTTGATCTCCCTGATCAAACCCTTCCGAAATTTTTTGGCCTTCCCTTGGGGATTTTGTCCATCCACAAACCTGCTCAATCTGCAAAACTCTACAGCGTACTCGTCCACTATCATACTCCCTTGGACGAGGTCTAGGAATTGGCTCTCTAAGGCACTCAAAGCCACGTCCGAAAAGAACTTCTCCTTGAAGATCTCTTTACAAGCCTCCCAAGTTAATCCTGCTACTGTGATCCTCGGGTCTGTCCTGAACCATGTCAATGCTATGTCGAACATCTGGCTACCCTCTACATCCACTCGTAGACTCTTCAAAATCTGTGCCAGACGTAGGTTCCTCTCTACGTCCTCGATCCAATCATCGGCATATAAGATCCCTTTTGTGCCCTTGATGTCCTTGGACCTCATCCTCTAGAAATCAATAATAGTGCCCGGCCTCAGCTGCTGCGGATCAGGCTGAGATAGAATAATCTGCGGCTGAGTAAGCACTACTCTCACTACGAATGCTAGCGTTAGCTGATGGGCATTCTATATTCTTTGCCTCATCACGTCTGACTGGCATTGTTGAGCCTATTTTTCGGCCCTCTGGGCCTCCATCATCTCCCTAAAGAGTACAAATATCGACGTGGGATCGACTGGTGGTGGGGGTGGTGGAAGCTCCTCTGAAACTGTTGGCACTATCCTCTGAACTGGAGGTGGAGCACCCCCGAAAGTTGCTGCTGAAATCCCCACCAGGACGGGTGAGACAACCCTCTGAGCTGGAGGCGGAGAAGTAACCGACCTCACTGAAGCAGCTCCAGAATGATGTGATAAAGTCTTCGACGACATCCTAAAGACAGATCAAAACAAGGAATCAATATTGCGCAAGATACGATATCATCAAAGAAGGACAATATATTTCAAAAGAAATGACTGAGTACTCTTTCTCTTTCTTATATCCTATATCATGTATTCTATCTCAGGCTCGCAGTAGCACAACTGTGCCATTGTACTACCACGACTATGCACTAGTTGTGAAGACAGACCTGCATCGGCCACCACAAAAACGTGTAATGACCCGCACTCGGTGTAGGGGCACGAGTACGTGGGTACGTCCAGCTTACGCCACAGCATCATTGGTAGAACACTGTCTAGGTCAACAATACTATCTAAACATCTTACACAATATATATAAGGTACCTGTCATGCTATCTCAACTCCTATTAGAGGACAATATGATATATGATAAATAATAAACAATACTCAATCACAATATAAAACTTAAGGAAGATATAGGCACGATATGGAGTAGAAGAAGAGAATAAAGAGTCATAATACATCACAAGTCTAAGTCTCATCACAACACAGTAGTCCAAAATAATAATACATGCTATAAAAGTCTAGATAGAACAAATAAAACATCATAATGTGCTAGCTAAGTCTCATTAGTAGTAGGTACTAGATCATCAAGCGACTCGCCATCTTGTGGCCCGTAATGGGTGTGACACATCTGCTCTAATCAATCATCTAAAAAATATATCCAGTCAAGATTGGAGCAAAGTACAACCCAATAACAGTTTCAAATAATTGACAAAGACTATAAAACAATTATAGAAAGTAATACATGATAAGCAAAGAAAGAATGGATCAAGAAATAAAATATAGCAACAACTAAGTAAAGAACAATGAAAAGTACATATGGCGAGCAAGAGATTATGGCAATAAAGACAATAGATGAGCAAGACTGAAACTAGATAGCTATGATGTGTCCAGAAAGTATAATGTAAAGCCAACAAAAAAAGAAACACTAAACTAGTATGTTTTAAAATACCACTTTTGACATGTAAACAACTAAGGATAATACGGCTCATCGCACGTGAGGTGTGCAACTGCTATATTCCAGATTAGACCAGTAGGGGTAATTCCAGCTTCTAGGGAATATTTACATGTTTACTAAGATATTTCTCCGCCCGACTAGTATCAATGAATCCAAATCCTGATACGCAAATCAAGTACGAGGCCAACTAGATAAAGTAAGTAATGTTAGTAAGTGAGTCCCGATGTGATGCTAGTAAGTGTTATGACGTACAGGTATCACGATCCACACCTGGTGTAGGGATGCAAGTAGTGAACAATGCCCAACCTAAGCCGCAACATCAGCGGTAGAACGATATTTGGATAAACTATCTATCTAATATTCAACACATAGCAACGCCACCAATGTAATATGAATATACTCAATCACAGATCTATAAGATGGAAATAAGCACGAATATGATAAAAGAATAGAAGAGTCACAAATACAACTCATAAGACAAAATAATATCCAATGAGTCCATAAATACTAAAATAATATGCTAGAGACAAATCCAGTACAAAAAAAAACTAACTAAGAAGCTACGAGTCTTGGGTCATTTGTCTCAGTCGGGATGAGACCCTCCAGAGCCAAGGTCTCTGGCTCTAAGCCTACCACGTCATGAGGCCTGTAGTGAGTGGGGTACCACTCCTTAGTGTCATCTGGAAAAAATATGTCCAGTCAGGAAAGAAGCAGAGTACATCTCTAACAGCAGTCCTAATAAATGATATAAACTATGTAACAGTAAATAGATGTGAATATACAAGATACAACATATAGATACAAGAGGTATGCAATAAAGGAAATACTGGAAATAAATACAAGAATGAGCAATATGGTAATGAACAAGAAATACTGATGACTAAGAACTTGATACAAGAATTATGGCCTGGCTAATCATACGTGCGGTGTATGATTAACACTATTCAATGAACAAGACTTGATACAAGGAGGGTATGATCATATATCTATACTACATACTCCCCGCCCCCGACTGGCATAGTAGATCCAACCATGGTACGTTATGACACAGATTTCCACAAGAAGGGCCCTACTCTTCTCATGAACCAAAGTCTGTATTTGCACAAGAAGAATAAGGAAACAAGGCTTGCACAAGATACACCATACATACCAAGGAATAATATCTCATGACAAAATTCGGATATAACAATTTGTGTAACCATTATGTCAAAAAATCAAGGATATCTACACTAGATTCAAGAGACATAGAGGATATCATAAATAAGAAATTATCAAATAGTGTACTCGCCTTAAATTCGGTGAACAGTATCACATATGTACGGTACGGTGCCTCGAAGACATAAATAGGGAATATTACATCAATACAAGGTTTTGGAATAAAAATAAATTAAACTAGTCAACTTCTAGGTCAAAAAGCTATTTCTAAGTCAAAACCGTTAAACTATGCCAACTCTAGGTTAAACTAGCTATTTCTAGGATACTCGGAAACCATAAGATACCGTATCCTAAGATACGTAATCAATAGATATAAAAATATCATAGTATGTATATAAAATTAATAATATTTAATATCCCTAACTAAACTAATGCTAAGTGGATACCTTGACTTTGAACCAATGCAGTATCACACCACTATACACCCATCTTGATACTCAAACCTAATACCTTGAGTATCAACCCAATACCTTGACATTACCTTGGTATCACAAGGTAATGTGAATTCTATATATACTTAACTACCCAATATACTAAACTCTAAACTAATATATATATCTATATACATACATACATACATACATATCACTAATTAGAGATACAAGTATATATATATATATATATATATATATATATATATATATATATATATATATATATATATATATATATATATATATAACTACTACTAATTATATGTAACTACATATATAGCTGCAGTTGCTGCTACTGCATGCTGCCTGCTCACTGCTTGGCTGTTGCACATGCTGCTGCAGTTTGCTAGGTAGCTGCAGTTGCTAGCTAGTTGTACTAGCTACTGCTCTAGCTTTGCTGCTGATGCTCTCCAAGCTATTGTTGTTGCTGTGATGATATGTTGCACTGCCTGCTGTGATGATGTTGCTGCTGGCTCCTGCTTCAGTGATTCAGTGCTTGTTGCATGCTTGTTGTTGGCTGCTACAGTGTTGCTGTTGCTCGACTGCTTGATGTTGTTGTTGCCTTAGCAACCCGACCCCTCACACACACACACACACACACATACACACACATATATATATATATAACTAGACACAAATACCTATCTAAACATATATATACATATCAATCTATAAACATACATAAATACATAACACTTATATATATATATATATATATATATATATATATATATATATATATATATATATATATATATATATATATATATATATAGCTAATAACAATTATGTTGAAATACAAGAAAACAAACACGTGGAGTATATCACACTCGTATTACACTAGATCTATGATACGCTTGTGATACGAGTCCACCACACAACAAAATGTACCCCAAAGAACAATATCAAGTCTAAAATAATAATTATGAACAATACGAAGAGTTAATTACACATCTACGTGTTCGTGTCAAAATATGACATGCTCAAACTCCCGTGTCGGAAGAAAACCCCCAAATTAACCTGTGTCTCCAAATTATCCGGATACGACCTACACATATCCAATTGTAGATACGACACTAGCCACACACAATCAAACACATATCAATTTTGTCTAATTGACCAATTGACAAACACAAGATGTGTCAATCTCGGAATTCTTCCAAAATTGATACAAAACAACACATAACTTTCTCCACAGGCCTCCTATGAACCTAATTCCAATTCCTATGGGTAGCCTTAGCATATGGGGTAGTTCCTAATGATTAAAATACATATTTATAGTCTAATTAAAGAGGAAAAACTGAATTGTATATATTGGGAGATGGATTTCCAATAAAACTTCTAAAATTGGTAAAATGAGCCTCCAACTTGTAGATCCTTACTCCTCTTGTAGATCCTTACTTTCTCCTTGTAGATCCCTGCTTCAATAGCCTCCAATAATGATTAGGGAAGGAATTGGAAAAAAAATTGGGTGGAAATTGATATGGGAATAAAATAATTTGGAAGAGAAAATTCTAGATCTAGATTTGAAATAAAAATAAAGAGAGAGAAATTTCTCCCTCCATTTAAATATGGCCGGCCACCAAACCCCCTCCCCAAGCTACGATATAAAGTCTAAAATACCCCTTGGGGCCTCTCATGAAGAAATAATTAAGAAGAGAAGGTTATAGTCTAATGCGTTTAACTTAATTAATCATCCTCCTAATGAATAGGCTTCTAATTGGGCTCAATTCTAACATGATTTAAATATTGGTCCATGGATCTAATCTAAACTAGTTAGGTTCACTAACATAATTCCAAATCAATAAACTAACATCTAACAATAAATAAATAATACAATAAATAAATATACAATATGCACAATATTTAATTAATTATGATATGACCAAAATACCCTTTTCTAGAAAATGTGATAGTGACAAGTCTACCCCCCTTAAAATAATTTCGTCCTCGAAATTCAAAGATAAAATTATCCACAGAAAATAAACAGAATAGAACAGAACAGAAAAGAACATACCTCAAGGCACAAACAAATATGGATAACGCTCTCGCATTTCATCCTCTCTCTCCCAGGTAGACTCCCCTGGAGAGTGATGCCTCCATGCAACTCATACCAAAGGAATAGTCTGGTTGCTCATCACCTTCTCTCTCCGATCCAAAATCTCAATTGTCTTTTCTGGATAGCTAAGAGTAGGGCCCGCCTCTATCTTCGCGTGATCCAACACGTGACTAGGATCCGCCACGTACCGTCTCAACTGCGACACGTAAAATATTTTATGCACTCCCTCTAATGCAGGTGAAAAGTCTAGTCTGTAATCAAATGCATCGACCCTCTCGAGAATAGTGAAAGTTTTGATGAATCGCGGACAAAGCTTCCCGCCTCCACCGAAATGAATTATGCCTCGTGTCGAAGAAATCCTCAAAAACACCAAACCACCAACCTAGAACAAAACATAACCTTAAGAACTTAATCTATAACAAACAACCAATATCAAGCACAAAACAAAAATCTAAAACTATACCTCAAACTCCAAAGGTCTCCGGTGGCTATCGGTCCAATATCGTTGTATGTCCTACGCCACTCGAAGTCTGTCTCTGATCAGCTTAACCTTCTCCACTGCATCCATAACCATCTCTGGCCCTAGCAAAACTCTCTCTCCAACATTATCTCATGACAAAGGAGCACGACATCTTCGACCGTACAGAGCCTCAAATGGTGACATCTCTATACTAGCATGGTAGCTGTTGTTGTAAGCAAACTCTTCCAAATGGAGATGGTCCTCCCAAGATCCTCCAAAATTTAGTACACAGGTGCGCATCATATCCTCGAGAGTCTAAATAGTCCTCTCTGATTGACCATCTGTCTGTAGATGATATGCAGTACTGAACTTGACCTGGGTGTCCAAACTCGCCTGCAAACTCCTTCAGAAATGAGAAGTGAAATGACTATTCCCATCTGAGACTATGCTGATGGAAACCCCATGTATCCTGACGATCTGCCTCACATATATCTCTGCCAGCTTCTTCGTAGACAAACCCATATTAAAAGGAAAAAAGTGGGCCTACTTGGTTAACCTGTCAACGATGACCCAAATCGCTTCTTTCCCTCCTGGAGATCGTGGAAGTCCGGATACAAAATCTATAGTAATGTGCTCCCACTTCCACTCTGGAATAGGTAATGGCTGAAGTAAACCACCTGGCCTCTGCCTCTCAGCTTTCACCTGCTGGCACACTAAGCATCTGAATACAAACTGTGCCACTTCTCTCTTCATGCCATACCACCACATACTCTCTCGCATATCCCGATACATCTTGTTGGCACCTGGATATATGGAATACTGAGAGCGATGCGCTTCCTATAATGCCTCCTCACGCAGCTCCCCACTAGGCACACACAATCTAACACCATACCGCAAAGAACCATCCTTAGCAATGGTAAAATCATCCTCCAATACTGCTCTCACCTGAGCTCTTATGCTCCTCAGAGATACATCCTCATACTAGTTTTCCTTGATCTTGTCCATCAACTCTGAGTGTATCTGTAATCCCCATATCTGTATAGCAAAACCAGGAACTATCATCTTAATGCCCAAGCTCTCCAAGTCCTCCAACAAATATCGATCATGCGTCAATAACATAGCTACCGGATAGTTGCTCAAGGCATCGACAACTACATTGGCTTTTCCAGGATGATACTACAAAGATATGTCAAAATCCTTCATCAGTTCTAACCACCGACATTGCCTCATGTTCAACTCCTTCTGGGTGAAAACGTACTTCAAGCTCTTGTGGTCTGTGAAGATCTCCACACGCTCTCCGTATAAATAGTATTTCCACAACTTCAGGGCAACGATGACTGCTGCCAACTCCAAATTGCTGTTGTTTACTCTATAGACATGCTGTGAAATTGGTTCTGCACCTAGCACCAAGTCTATAAAGAATTCAATATCTCGATATAGCGGCAATCCTGGCAATTCCTTAGAAAACACATCCAAGAACTCTGCTATCAACAGATGTGGCAACTCCTTATCTTCCACCATAGCTCCACAGATAATGCCTTCTCCCTACTCTGCAGCTCCTCTAGCAAACTCAAACTCTGGCTCTCCTGGAGGGCTAAACAAAACTCTACCTCCTCTGTAATCTATACTAGCATGGTGCCTACTCAAGCAATCCATCCCAAGTACAATGTCATAGCTCAAAAGTGGCATTACAAGTAGACACGCACTCAGCTCCCGGCCTCCCAGAGTAACTCTCCGATCCTTGCAAATATCACTAACCATGATAATGCCTCCCTCGGTCATGATCATGAAAATCCTAAGCAAATACTTAGCTACCAAATGATGCTTAAGAGAAAAAGAAACAAATACAAAACTATGGGAAGTACCACTATCAAATAAAGCTAAAGCTGGAATAGAATCAAGAAGAACAGAACCTGCGATGACATCTCCGGTGGGCTCGGCCTCCTCGACCGTCATAGCGAACGCTCATCCCTGACGTACACCTCTATGATGTTGGTGTTGGTCATAACACTGCTGCTGGGTCGGAAGCAGCGGTCCCCTCGGCTGTATTACAGGTTGTCTCGCCAGTGTCCTCTGAGCTGGAGCTGCTCCCTAAACTGTACCACGAGGATTGGAAGGACACTCTCTCAGCTGATGCCCTTCGGTACCATAATACAGACAAACCCCCAACCTTCTCCTACAAACTTTCCAGATGTGGCCCGGCTTCTTGCAGTAGTGGCAGGAAGCTTGCTATGACTGTCTCTGCTGCTGCGGTGCATGGTGAAATGGTGCCCTAGCTGAAGTCTGGTGCTGCTGCGGATGCTGAAAAAGCATGGACTGGAAATAAGGATGCTTAGCAGTCATTGTGCTATTGTTAGACCCCAAAAAAGAATCGCGATCTCTCTTGGGTTTCAAACCCAACTCCTACTCAACCTTGCGTGCCTCCGTAAGTATCTCCGAGTAGGTCTCATAGAAAGACTGAATGGGGATCTTCACTTCCCAGTTCAGGCCCTCACAAAAACGGATAGCTTGAACCTCCGGCTCCCTCACCAAATACTTTGCAAATTGGCTCAGCTTACCGAACTATGTGGCGTATTCCTCCACAGACATGCTTCCCTGAATAAGGCTCTCAAACTGCCTCCCCAAGTCTAACTTGTCTGTCCAAGCAAAGAACTTTCTCTTGAAGAGGTCCTTGAACACCTCCCAAGACTGCCTTGTATTAGCAAGAAGTGGCTCATTCCTGAACCAAGTACGGACTATGTCGAACAGTTGAAGTCCTACTGCTTCAACCTTCAGATCCTCAGCAAGCCGGGACACCCTCATGAGATACTAAATATTCTCGAGCCAATCATCAGCGTAGACAATGCCCTTCGTCCCCTTTATGACCCGAGGTTCCAGCTTCTTGAAGTCCTGAATGTTGCCTGACCGAAGTTGGGTAACCTGTGGAGCAACCTGCTGCTGGACCGAAACTACTCTCTCTACTACGGCAAGGGCAAGCTGATGAGCACTCTCAATGCCATGCCATAACACGTCGGTCTGCCTCTAGTGTGCCTCGGACTGAGCCCTCTGAACCTCCAATATCTTGCAAAACAGTGTGGACACCTGAGTCGCACCTGTCGGCGCAGAATGTGGAGGTGGAAGTCACTCAGATACAGCCGGAATAGTCCTCTGAGTTGGAGGTGGACCCTCGAATGCATCTGATACGCCAATCACCGGAGAAGTGACTGGTGCAGGCCCTCGTAAAGTCGCAGATCTCTCAGAAGCGGCTCCTCCCTGCTGTGATCTAGTCTTAGGCGACATCCTTTGGCAAAGCAAAAGGAAAAAATCAATATGGCATATGATATAATACACTCAAAGAAGGACACTTAAAGATCAAATATCAATATCAAGGAAGAACAGTTGAAATGGATCAATAAAGTTTTTTCTAGATGTGATTGAGTATTCTCAGCCTATAGCCTATATCTTATATCCTGAAACAGGCTCATAATAGCACTCAATTCATAGCACTACTACGAATCGCACTAATTGCGACCTCGAAGACCTGCATGGGCTACCACTAAAAATATGTCATGACCCACACCCAGTGTAGGGATGCAAGTAGTGAACAACGCCCTGCCTACGTCGCATCATCGACGGTAGAATATTATTTGGGTAAACTATCTATCTAATATTCAAGACATAGCAACACCACCAATGTAATATAAATATACTCAATCACAGATCTATAAGATAGAAATAAGCACGAATAAGATAAAAGAATAGAAAAGTCACAAATACAGCTCATGAGACAAAATAATATCCAATGAGTCAAGAAATACTAAAATAATATGCTGGAGACAAATCCAGTATAAAAGGAAACTAACTAAGAAGCTACGAGTCCTAGGTCGTCTGTCTCAGTCGGGATGAGACCCTCCTGAGCCAAGGTCTCTGGCTCTAAGCCTACCACGTCCTGAGGCCCGTAGTGAGTGGGGTACCACTCCTCAGTGTCATCTGGGAAAAATATATCCAGTCAAAAAAGGAGTAGAGTACATTTCTAACAGCAGTTCTAATAAATAATATAAACTATGTAACAATAAATAGATGTGAATATACATGATGCAACATATAGATATAAGAGGTATGCAATAAAGGAAATACCAGAAATAAATACAAGAATGAGAAATATGGAAATAAATAAGAAATATTAATGACTAAGTGAGTGTGTCACGCCCCAGTCCTAAAATACGTAGGACTAGGACACGTAAACATGACAGCCGTATGAATATGGCACTCCAATATATGAAAACCATAACATACGTACGCTGTAATATGAATAACAATTCACCAGTGGTATAAACCATCATAAATCACAGGGTATAATCTAATCTCATCTATAGAAAATCAAATATAATGAATAACCATTATCTATAACCAGATCCCAAAATGAAGTATCTAAATATGACAGTCGGATGGAAACAAATCCACTACCGAACTAGAATGAAGAATAAACAAGACAAATACAATATAAATACAACCTCTAGCAATCACGAAGCTCGAAGAGAAGACCTCTCGCAATATAAGTAGCTAGTCCGGATCTGCACTCCTGCAAATACTCATGAACATTACACCTGGAAAGGGACCAGGTCCTCAGAGGGACATAACAAGATACATAAAAGCATGCCATAAAGTAAATACTGTAAAAACTCCAGGGTGACCTAACCATCTAAGTGAATGCACTTTGAGGATAACTTTTAGTGTATGGGAAAGTGTAGGCTAGACATATGCTGACGTAATTCACTAATCGTGACAACTGGCTAGTATATGCCACATATGCCCCCAAAGGAGGGCGCTCAGTAATAACGTCCATCTCCGAAGAGCATGGCATCAGTATAGTATATCGTCCATATTGCTCCGAAGAAAGTGGCATCAGTATAATATAACGTCCATATCACCCCGAAGAGTGTGGCATCAGTGTAGTATATATCGTCCATATCACTCCGTCGAGTGTGGCATCAGTGTAAAGGAAGTGGGGTATCCCACACGCCTACTAGTCGTCCTCCCCGCCCAATGATCTATGCATGTTGTATCCACAACACACCTTAGCTACTACGCCGCGGCGTCGTAACTCTGGCTCATAGTCTATCGTTAGAACAGTAGTCCAATCTTCCAACCAAACAAGGACAAGAATTGGACCATCATACTACGATAGTCTATGCTCCGCCTACTAATAACTGCTAAGTCTTCTAACATACATCACTATTAGCAGTTATACCCTATCCGTTGCACGCCTACACGTACAGGTGGCCAACCACATACGCAAGTCCGTGCTCTACATGAGACTCACAACACGTGTAAGAAATGTGTCAAGGCCTGGGAATCATACCGATAACTCCACAACTTTAGGTGGGTCTACTAGACACTAGGTTAGACACAAGTCCTAATGTCAACGCCTCCGTTGACTGCACCCGAGTCTCTCTCAGATGCACACAGTTATATAATATAAACATGCAAATAATAATATAGAATTTAAACAGTACAACAAGGCAAGGTATACTTGCCTAGCAAGAGAGCTGCAGAGTGTAATGTCCCGCTGTCAAACACCAAGAGTCAAAAACCACGACCTCAGAATGAACGTCTCCGAATACTGAAATAAACATCACCAACGTTCCTAGAATAAGCAAAATAGCTAGAAAGTACTACCCTTTCGTCCAATTTGGACATAGGGGCAAAACGATAATTTTGGATCAAAGCGGGCTCCACATGTGGGCCACTTTGCACCGAAAAATGTGCCAATGGTAACAGTCTCTAAATGGGATAAATTATAGGTCAAACAAACCCTAAATGTCAGCACGAACTCAACGGTACTGTCAAATTTGGATTCCGATGAACCGAACACAATTTTGTCCAAAAAATCAACTATGGGGCCCGCCAATTGGCGACTTGGTCAACTGTCTCAGAATTGCATGAAAATTGGGTCACAGGACCAGCACATTACCACGAGTCCAATGGCATAAGTTTTGTAGTATTCTGATATGCACAAAATGCACAGGACTTTTGTAGAAGTTGCGACACGGGGGGATCGTCTGTGGATACGGGCTGATTCTGACGCGCACAAGCGTCCAAATCAGTTTTCGTGAAATTCTACACGTCCGGGTATACTGCGCGCACCTTTTGGTACACTTGCTACACGACGGGACGGTCCCGTTTGGCGCAGCGCGCTCCGTATCACAATTTCTGGGATTTGCCAAAAGGTATATTTTTGGGGTTTTTCGACGAATTTAATTCTTCACACAGCAATTAATAAATTAATATATTTGATAAAAAATAAACTAGGTCAAGTGGTCTTCGAATACCAATTAGAAAAATCGAATTCGGATCTCTGTGGTGGGAGATACGAACCCGGGAACCTAGGTAGTTACCGCAGTTTTCTGCGATACCCAAAAGTAATCTTTTTCCGTCAACTTGGACGATGTTTTCGCCTATGGTTTCGTATTGTTCAAGGTAAACTAATGCACAAATATGGAAGGAGGATAGGTGAGGATCATACCGGTGAAGATGGGGTCTAGTTTGGTCCAGCGAGGTGACGGAAAACAGGGCTGGAACACAGGTAAGTTGCTGTAACTTTCTGCAGCGCACGGGGTTGCGCGGGGTCGCGGTCGTCGTACGGAGGTTCTGGGCTGTCAGGTGGTGCGCCTAGGGCGGCGGTCTCGTTGGGAAGATGGAGAAGAATTAGGGTTAGGATTTTATGAAAGAGGTGAATTATATTTAGGGAAGAGAGGGAGAGACCGAGAGAGAGAGAGTCGGGCCGTGGAACTTCCTGTGCGCGGGTGAGAAGATGCGGGGCTTTGCTACTGCTTCTTATTTCCAAGGGGCCTGGTGTTAGGCTATGGGATAGCGGTTAGGTGGGGCTATTTGGTTTGGGATCCATTAAGGATAATTCCATTTGTTTTTCTTTCTTTTCTTTTCTTTTCTTTTCTTTTATCTTTCTTTTATCTTTCTTTTTCTTATTCTTTTATCATTCTTTTCTATTTGCTATTCCAATTAATATATATATATTCATAGAAAAAATTCTAGAATTTATATTAATGCATACCATTAAGCTAGCAACTGTCCAAAGGGTCGCCTACATGAAATAAATTAGAAAAAATTTATACCGGCTCCATAAATCTCCTAAATGCACAAACACCTAAAATAAAAATCTATTTCCTCTATTTAGCTCATAATTACTATAATTAAATTAATAATTAATAAAAATTAAATATGAATTTTAGGATTAGGGGTTTTACATCCTACCCAACTTATAAAAATTTTGTCCTCGAAATTAAAACTAAGTCCAATTGTCATGGGAATGTTTGGGGGCTATAATTTGCATTGTTTAAAATGCAAGATTAGGTTTAAATGAGGAGCGATGTTGCGCGTTGCACGTTCCAAAAATCCATGGAAAAGATTTATAGGAACCAGAAATAGGTTTCTTCATATGTCATGTCCAATGGTGTAAATACCTCAATGCACTTTTGCATAAAAATGCCCAACAATTAGAAAATCGCACAAAGATGGAAATTGGATTAATTCAATTAAAAATAATACGCAGGGTGTCATTTAATTAATTAGAAGTACATGGGGTGAAAATTTGGTGGGACACAAGGGTCATGGACATAGAGGGCTCAGGATAGATATTATCCTTATTTAGGTTGTACGAAAAGGGTCAAGACTGTGTCTCCAATTTTAATTGGAACGCACAAGGTACAAAGTTGGAATTATTTTAGAATTAAGAAATAACGTCTGCGATGAATGTTGTGCGACTAAAATGTAGCACAAGAAAGCATAATTATGAGTTACACCGAGGTCAGAAATAGAAGGCGTGCACGTCTAGGACAAGGATGTGAAGTTGTAGGAAGACAATGGCTAGTATAGTGCTCCAATTATCGAAGCAACGGTAAGGTGCGCTAAGTGATACAAATATTGTATAATTAAATGTCGTGTCCTATTTCTAATTGGATGCAACTAGCCCTAGTTTCTCTATCTAACCAAGTGGGCCTAGTTTTGGGTGAGGGAGGGTTTACAATCTATCCAACCTTAAAATATATCATCCTCGAAATTAAAATAAGGCATAATTTGTTAATTTCTTCACATTCGCATATAAAGCAAATCATTCACAATCTCTTCCAAATTTTTAAAATTATATTTTAATTCATCGCAATCACTTTCGAAATTAAGGTAATCTCTGTTTAATCAAAATATTAAAATTTCTCCTCGATTTTTAAATAATCACATCCAAATTCAAGTTAAATCCATATGACATCTTCAAGGTTTAAATAACCCATATCAAAATTTTCACATTACGATCTCCAACTATCATAATCTCCTTTAAAAGAAAACAATTCTAATCCAATATTATTTCTGTTTTTCCTTATGAATTTTTGTATCCTTCAAATTTTAAATTCAATTCACATCCTCAATATTTCAAATAGGTAATCTGGCCATCAAAATTTAACCTTTAATTCAATTCATCAATTTTGGAATTTATTCTGTCAATGCTCATGTTTAGAGTTCCATTTATTTTTCTCAAGATTTAAATCAATGATTCAACCTTCAGTATTCAAAATTTAAATCATATACCCACGTATAAAGGTTTGGTTCGCTATATCAAAGTTTTTTAAATTTATTAATTCATCATCATCTTAATCCTTCTTTTAAAATTTCTCAAAATTTAAAATGACTTGAATCTCCCAATCTAAATCTTGCTTGATTACAATCTAAAAGAAATTTCTCTCAAGTTGACAATGCAACTTCTACCCAACTTATAATTTACTTATCTATCATATAAGGCTATACACTTAAGAAAAATATTCCTCAACTTTTTTAGTCATGCTATTCGATCCTCAAAAGTTTGAACACCAACATTTTACCTATGATATGCCCTTTATTACGGAAAATCATCATCAACTAATGCGGTTGGCCTATGGGGTATATCTAGTACTATATCAAGCTTATACCAAGCATGAGATTTCGTCTTTCCAAAATAAGGGAAGACGGATAACAATAATAAAGAGTTCAAGGGGGAGGTAATAGAATAGAAGTATGGGGATCAAGGCGTTTAAGGAGTTCAAAAGGAATTGTCAAGGCAGTTGTGGATTGAAATCATATTTGGTAATTTCTTATTCACATGCTCGTATCAGTACAGTTATGTAACTGATACGATATGCTCAGGCATGTCTAGGGGGCAAGTACATTCGTCTACTAGACACTACATATCTCAATCCATGTAAAGTAGTTATGCGAAGGGCGAACCAAGCGCACTAAGGTTAGCTAGACCTTAATACACTGATTCTGAAACGTATTAGTGTATGCATCCACTAATACATATATTGTGAACAAGCTTGATAAAAGAATATGCTTGCAAAACTAGGCTATAAAATAGCAGTATAAGTCAAGGTAGTATATAAATGAGCTCGATCATGATGAAATAAGGTACAAATAATTCAAGTTCACAAAACAAAACAAAAATAAGACTCTACAGCCTCTACAGTTGTAGTACTAACACCTTGTCTAAGCTGCTAGTTGACAAAATAGGGGTATGGGTTTAAATATCACAGTCGGGATGAACACTATTATCTTATACCAGCATATAGTTAATGTCATTCAATTATACTACAATAATAAGTCAAGAGGACTGTGTCACTAGGTTGTGAGGCATACTACCCAGATAATAAACTAATACTGTGACAGTCTTAAGGGGATTCTACAAAATAATATTGTCCTTGTAAATAAAGCATAAACTCTTATTGGGGTTTACGAGAAAATTATCCTATTGCATTATATCGGTAATGGTCACCTTAAGTTTTAATCATAGTGCTCATAGAACAAGGGTGTCAATAGTAGGTATGAAAAAGTTACTAGTCTTAAATGAAAGGGGATATAACTTGTATCGAGGTGGTTACAAATTATGTGATTAAAACTAAGAATAATCAAATTATAATCTAAAAGAACAACTCAAACCATCAAGCTCTAGCACCTAATTTCAAGGTTCCAGGCTACAACTATAACCCTAGCAAGATATATATTCTAATATACAAGGAATCACTCGGTCTACAATCAGAAGTGTCAGGTAGCACGAGTTGGAAAAGGAAGAGAAGCATAATTAGTCATCGCACAATTCGCGAGTGCTAAGTTTTCAGGAGAACAAGATATAACTAAATAGAAAGACTCTAGATGACATCATGGTTTTCCTAAGGGTGGGTGGTATGCTAATATATGTGTTCGAGGTATGATCAAGGAAAATGTTAGATTCATTCCTCTAGGTTTCCTTAGGGTACTGTCTACTTAATACCAAGACAAGAATCTAAATTGTATAGTTCTATAATACTATCTCACTATAAAAGTTAGGGTTGGTCGTAATATTCTACCTTGGATTTCTATTGGTTTCTCAATGCTAGGGTAAAACAGTATGGTCAACTTTCTAACTAACTCTAGTAGTTTCCATACTACTCTCAAGTCATTCATAATTACATCAAGGGATAATGGTAACCCAATCTATAGGTAAGGGGATGCTAGGGTTTACTAAATATTCTAAACTTAGTGATGTGTCAAGGCCCTAGTTGTATTCTTAATAGGAATGTTACCCTAAATATCATCCTATCAACAGGGATTCCTATATTCTAGCAGGGCTATACTCAAGGAACTAATAGGGAAGAACATGAATCAAGCAGGATGCAACTATGTAAATAGAACAAACTGGAAGGAAGATAAATCATAGTCAATTGTGGATGAGATCCTATACTATAATCCTATCTACAGGCTTGCTCGGTACAGTAACGTAACCGAGACAATATGCTCTTGACCTGCATGGGCCACCACTAAAAATATGTCACGCTCCAGTCCCAAAATATGTAGGACTATGACACGTAAGCATGCCATCCGTATGAATATGGCACTCCAATATATGGAAACCATAACACACGTACGCTGTAATATAAATAACAATTCACCAGTGGTATAAACCATCATAAGTCATAGGATATAATCTAATCTCATCCACAAAAAATTAACTATAATGAATAACCAATATCTATAACCAGATCCCAAAATAAAGTATCTAAAGATGACAGTCGGATGGAAACAAATCTACTGCCGAACTAGAATGAAGAATAAATAAGACAAATACAATATAAATACAACCTCTAGCAATCATGAAGCTCGAAGAGAAGACCTCTCGCAATATAAGTAGCCAGTCCGGATCTGCGCTTGTCACCACCCCATTTTCAGATCCGGATATTTTTTTAATTTTAATTTAGTTAATTGTGTATTATTTATATTTAATTATATTTATATTTAATTAGTGATTGTATTATTTTTTATTATATTTTTATTGTATGTTTTAGGATTTTGGCTAGCCTGGACCCATGTCAGACCCTAGTGGACCCATGTCCGACCCAGCCCACACCCCTGTGAGACTTATTTTGGGGCTTAGAATATTTATTTTATTTTTAGGAAGTTAGTTGGAGAGATTTGGAACTAGTTTGAGTGCATTTGGAGCCCCGAAACCCAAAACCGAGTTACGGGAGGGCATTTTGGTCATTTGGACTTAGTGGAACCCTTTATGTAGCAAGTGGCCGGCCCCAAACCCTTCCCAGACCGTGCATTCCAGCAGGAGCAGCTCCCCACTTCCTTTTCCTCTCCATTCCACTTCTTCTTCTTCATTTCTTCTTCTCCACTTCTCCTTTCTTCTTCCTTCTTCCTCCAAAGTAAGTTTTCTTCCACTTTTCTTCTTCTTTCTTCCATTCCTTCTTCTCTAAGCTAACCCTAACCTTGCATTTTCCCTAACCTAGGTGTGAGGAGCTTAGATCTAGTGTGGGAGCTAGAGTTGGTGGCTTGGAGCTTGAGGGAGGTGATTTCTAGGGGTTGTGAGACTTTGGCCTTGGGATTCCAACTCCCAAGAGGTAAAACCTAACTTTCCCCTTCCTAATTATTTTTGTGTAGTGTAATTAGTGTTGTAGAACCTTCCTAGACCCTAACCCTACCCGTAGGAGGAAGTTGGAACTAGTTTGGGTGAGTTTAGAGACTTTGACATTAGGTTTTGTGTCGATTTCGGGTGGAATCCGAATTTGGCCCAATTTTGGGTAATGCCCTAGGTTAGATGGACCTAGGTAGACGTTGTCGGGTGTCTTGAGGGTGAGTGCGTGTCTCCGTTCGGACACGGGAAGCCGCGTCGCGGAGAAACGGGCGTTTCGGGCGAAATTGGGGCTTTTCGTCGTCGCCGATTCTAAGTGCGTGTGCGTTTCCGCCACGGGCCTAGAATCGATGCGGGAGCGCATTTTCTAGGATCTAGACATCGTTTAGGACACGTGGGTAAATTTTGGGCCGATTCCGAGTTCGTTTGGTGTGCGTTTCAGGAAGTTTTCCGAGCCGCGCACCACGTGTTCGTCGAAATGACCGAACGGCCATTTCGACTTGGTTTCCTCGTTTCGGGCTTGTGCGCGCGTTGGGTTAGTATCGGAGAGTGTGTGCTAGAGTTTTCGAGCTATATTTTATATATTTATAGGCGTTGGTGAGTGTCGGGATCGTTGGGCGTGAGTGGGGTGTGTGGTTTGAGTGTTGTGTTGTGTTGTGGTTGTGTGTGTATCTTTATATATATATATATATTTATATGTATTTGTATATATGTATATATATTTATATATATGGGTGTGTGTATTTATATCTATGTGCTTGTGGGTGTATATGTCTATGTGTATATATATATATGTATATGTGTAAGTGTGCTTGTGTGTATATGTATATATATATTTGAATGTGTGTGTGTATATATATATATCTTAGAGTGTGTGTGTGTATTGATATGTATATATATATATTTGTATGTGTGTATATATATATTAATATGTGTGTTTATACATATTTATAGCTATGTATATATTTGTGTGTGAGTGTGTGTATTAGTGTGTTTGTGAGTGTGTAGGTGTGTGTGTTAGTGAGTGTGTTAGAATAGAGATAAGTGTATATATATATAGGTATCTAGTAGTGTATATATAGAGCTATTAGTGTGTATATACATATATATAGATATATGGGTGTTTATACATATATATAGATATATGTATATAATTATATGTGTGTGTGTGTTGATATGTGTTTGAGTGTTTTTGTGTGTTAGTAGATATATTAGTGTGTGTATGTATATATATAGGAGCTTGTGTGTATATATATATGTATGTATATATATATATATATAGATATATATATATGTGTATATATAGGAGTGTGTGTGTGGGTGTATGAGAGAAGAGAGGGGGGGACTGGACCTGCAGCAGCAGCAGCAGCAGCGTGCAGTGCGCTGCGCACTGCACAGCAATGCAGCAACAGCAGGAAGCTGCAGCAGCAGCAGCAAAGCTGCAGTAGCAGCAGCTAGCAGCAGCATAGCAGCCACAGCAGCAGTTTGCAGCAGCGAGCAGCAGCAAGGTGCGAAGCAAGAGCAGCAGCAGCGTGTTAGCGAGGGCTAGTGAGGGAAAAGATAGATTGATATATATATAAGTAGATAGATAGATTGATAGATACTTGGATAGATAGATAGATTCATAGATAGTTAGAGAGATAGGTAGATAGTTAGACATTTAGATACATAAATAGATTTGTTAGATAAATAGGTATATGTTAGATAGATAAATAGATAGATGGTTGATTGATAGGTAAATAGGTAGTAGATAGATATTTAGATAGATAGATAACAAGGTAAATAGTTAAATAGATACATAGATAGTTAGATAAATAGATTCTTAGATAGGTAGATGGATAATTAGATAGATAGATAGGTAATTGATAAGTAGATAGTTAGGTTTCTAGATACTAGATAGGTAGATAGCTAGATACTTAGATATATCTATCTAAGATATAGATACCTATATACATATAGTTATATCAATACCTAGAGATATCTAGATAGTATAGTCATATATATAGGTGTATGGGTAAGGTAATGGGTATTAATGGGTATGTGTGTGGATATATATATGTATATAGGTAGATACCTACTTAGATATATATATATATGGTAGATATCTATATTACCTAGCTTAGGTTAATAACTAGGTGCATAATTAGTAGCTAGATAGCTAGTTAGAGGAGTTTAGAGCGGTATCTCAATACCTTGAGATACCGAGGTATCTCAATACCTTGAGATAACCAAGGTATTGGGTTTCGAGCGGGGTTTTTGAGCAATAGCCTAGGATTTGTCTTGGAGTGATTTTTATATGCTTATGTGTATATATTTACGCGTGCTAGCATAGGTTTTAGCGGGTTTAGGCGGGGTGCGTAGCCTAGGTTGAGGTATCGAATACCGAGGGTATCCCGGTATCTCAAGGAGGCGAGTTTGTGAGTTTTCTAGCTTAATGAGCTCGGTTTGACCTAGAATTTCAGGAGCACCCTAGTTTGACCCAGACTTGACCGTAGTTGACTCGGTTGACCGCCAAAGTCAACTTTTGACCTAGTTTTGACCCAAAGTTGACTTTTTGGACCCAGAGTTGACTTTTTGACCCAGATTTTACCGGTTTGACCTGTTTGACCTAGAACGACCCTAGAAGCCTATTTTTAGTTATTTTATATCTGTTTAACTCATTAGAACCCTGTTTAACCTTGCTTTTCGCATTAGGTCCTTGCGACACCAGTTCGGATCGCCAGTTGCTCAGGACGTCAGGCGAGTACATTCTCTGATAGTTTTCATTATTTGATGATTATTATGATTCAGCTTCTAGTATAGTATCATCTGATTATTCTGGCACAACACGAGACACTGATTGATATTTCT
This sequence comes from Iris macrosiphon, assembly GCA_036927795.1. Classification (NCBI taxonomy): domain Eukaryota; kingdom Viridiplantae; phylum Streptophyta; class Magnoliopsida; order Asparagales; family Iridaceae; genus Iris; species Iris macrosiphon. Next base: position 160,813,822 of record JAYESA010000009.1, on the reverse strand, counting down.
GGATTCATTTACTTGCGATACGTACATTTCATGTTTTCTGGCCTCTATTCTGGAATCACTACTGGCATCACCTACAGGCATCACTACAGGCATCATTCATGTTCAGGCTGGACTCATCTTGATTTGCGTGTCGGGTCTTGGATCCACTTGTATTAGTCGGGGCGGGGAAATACTCGAGTAGACATGTAAACATTCCTATCTGGCATCATCAGGAATCACTCCCTCTGGTCTAATCTGGAATGATAGCAGCCGTGCACCCAGTGCGCGGTGAGCCGTACTTACCCCTAGCCGTTTACATGTCGAAACAAGTATTTCAAAGACACCGAGTTCATTCTTTATAGTCTGGACTCACTTGCATTCTTGTTGGTCTCACTTACATGTTTCTGGACTTGACTCACTATATGTTTTTCATGCTGGACTCACTACACGTTCATGTGCACGGACTTGATCTTAGCTTAGATTCTTGTATCTTACAGTTACTACTATCTTGTTTCTGATATTCCTGCATCTTTACCTTTATGCACCAGTGATACATGTTTATTTCCTGTTTCATACTTACTTCTTTCTTCTTGCTACTTGCTATAACCGTTTTATAGTTTTTATCATTTAAATGGAACTGCTGTTAGAGATGTACTTGCTCCAGTCCTGACTGGACATATTTTTCAGAGTATCCGGAGGATTGGTGTCCGACGTTTTATGGACCTGAGCCTGTCGATGGTGCAGACAGGGACCCTCTAGTTTAGGGGTGATTTCCGGGATGGTAGCCGGGATCACTAGGATCTTGTTGTTGTTTTATTAGTTTTTAGCACCGGATTTGTCTCCGGTTTTGGATTGAGACCTTGTATTGTATATTATTTTGGATGATGTATTATTATTATGGATGTTGTGGTTGTTGTAGTAGTTGGTGATGGTTAGACTTTATAGTTGTTAGATCTCTGTGTTATCTTATCGTGCTTAGATTCATGATTGAGTATATTGTGATTATCATTATGATATTGCTCCTCCGTTTGGAGTTGAGATCTCGGCAGGTTGATATATTGTTTGTGTGGTTGCCCTCCTTTTGGAGAGGTGATGGCCGATTTTTGTGTGAGATTATTATCTAGATAGTTGACCTAGACAGCGTTCTACCGCCGATGCTGCGGCGTAGGCTGGACGTACCCACGACTCATGCCCGATTTTCCGGGTGTGGGTCGTGACACGTTTTTGGTGGCGGCCCCATGCAGGTTTCGATTCGCAATTAGTGCGATGTCGTGGTGGTACAACAACTTAGTTGTACTTCTGCGAGCCTGCTATAGGATCTAGGATCTAGGATGAGAGTGTACTCAATCACGACTAGGAACAATTCCATTCTAATTATTCTGAAATTGATTTCTTTTGAAATATTACTGTCCTTCTTTGATGATATCGTATCTTGCACCGTATTGACTTCTTTTGATCTGTGTTCAGGATGCCTCCGAAGACACGATCCCATCGTACCGTTCCAGCAGTTGCTACCGAGAGGTCTGCTACCTCTCGTCCAGCTCGTATTCAGGCAGCTGCTACCGCTCCACTCACCACTCCTGCGGTTGAGGGAGCATCTGTTTCTCTCGGGGATCCTCCTTCACCTGTCGATCCGAGGACTACCCCAGTCATTCCGGTGGTTCCTCCACCACTTCCTGCTCCAGTAGATGCCGTGCAGTTGTTTGCGTTCTTCAGGGAGATGATGGATGCGCAGCACCGTCAGGTGGATGTGATGAGGCTGGGCATTGAGAACGCCCACCAGGTGGCCATGACGGCAGTGGATAGGGTGGCACAGAATCAGCCACAGGCAGATCAGATTCAGCATCCGAGGCCGGGTAGTATCATTGATTTTCAGAGGATGCGGCCCAAGGAGTTCCGTGGTACAGAAGGGATCCTGTACGCGGATGACTGGATAGAGTAGATTGAGGGGATCTTCAGGCTAGCGCAGATTCCGGACAGCATGCAGATAGAGGCAGCGGGCAGTCAGATGTTCGACCTCGCCTTGACGTGGTATCGCACATATACGAGGATTGCAGCGCCAGGGCTTACTTGGGAGGCTTTCAAGAGGCTTTTTAAGGAAAAGTTTTTCCCAGATGTGGCGCTCAGTGCTTTGGAGAGCCAGTTTGAGGCACTCGTCCAAGGGAGCATGACAGTGGACGAGTACGCAGCGGAGTTCTGCCGTCTGGGCATATTTGTAGATGGCTTGAGTGAGGCAGCCAAGGCGAGGAAGTTTCGCAAGGGCTTGGTTATGGCGGTCAAGTCTTTGACCAGGAGCGACCGCGAGGCGACTTTTGAGCAGATAGTAGGAGATGCTCAGAGAGCAGAGGATGACTTGGAGCTCAAGTCCAAGAGAGGCAGGGATGATTCAGGCAGTGCCAGTGGTAGTGCGGGACCAGCTACGCATCCCTATGTGCAGAAGGCAGCGCAGCAGGGTCAGGATCAGAGGGTGCCCACTTGTGCCTACTGCAGGAAGGCAGGACACACTTGGGATGTTTGTAGGAGGAGGCTGAAGGTGTGTTTGTTCTGTAGATCCGCTGCTCACCAGATGCGAGATTGCCCCACTGCACCTCCATTGGGTGGAGCACAGGATCAGAGAGTTGGAGCTAGGCCATCTGTGGCACAGCATTATGTCCCGCACCAGCAAAGGGATACACCCCAGCAGGGCAGGGCTTATGCGTTGACGGTCGAGGAGGCCGACGCTACGGATGTCGGGTTAGCAGGTCTGTCTCTTGTTTCTTCTTCCTGTCCTTTCCATTCCTTGTGGTGTGCTTCATTAGTACCTGTTAGACTTTTTGTGCTGTGGTAGATAGTGTAGTGACCCCGATTGAGACTGTAATAACACGACCAGTAGGACCCTGATCTTGTATGTTGTTTAGGTAGAATTTCTTGACTGTGATTGTTGGAGGTTTGACCTAGAGGAGTGTGATTGACCTTAAATTTCGAGGACGAAATTTTCTAAGGAGGATAGGCTTGTCACCACCCCATTTTCAGATCCGGGTATTTTTTTTTATTTTTAATTTAGTTAATTGTGTATTATTTATATTTAATTATATTTATATTTAATTAGTGATTGCATTATTTTTTATTATATTTTTATTGTATGTTTTAGGATTTTGGCTAGCCTGGACCCATGTCAGACCCTAGTGGACCCATGTCCGACCCAGCCCACACCCCTGTGAGACTTATTTTGGGGCTTAGAATATTTATTTTATTTTTAGGAAGTTAGTTGGAGAGATTTGGAACTAGTTTGAGTGCATTTGGAGCCCCGAAACCCAAAACCGAGTTACGGAGGGCATTTTGGTCATTTGGACTTAGTGGAACCCTTTATGTAGCAAGTGGCCGGCCCCAAACCCTTCCCAGACCGTGCATTCCAGCAGGAGCAGCTCCCCACTTCCTTTTCCTCTCTATTCCACTTCTTCTTCTTCATTTCTTCTTCTCCACTTCTCCTTTCTTCTTCCTTCTTCCTCCAAAGTAAGTTTTCTTCCACTTTTCTTCTTCTTTCTTCCATTCCTTCTTCTCTAAGCTAACCCTAACCTTGCATTTTCCCTAACCTAGGTGTGAGGAGCTTAGATCTAGTGTGGGAGCTAGAGTTGGTGGCTTGGAGCTTGAGGGAGGTGATTTCTAGGGGTTGTGAGACTTTGGCCTTGGGATTCCAACTCCCAAGAGGTAAAACCTAACTTTCCCCTTCCTAATTATTTTTGTGTAGTGTAATTAGTGTTGTAGAACCTTCCTAGACCCTAACCCTACCCGTAGGAGGAAGTTGGAACTAGTTTGGGTGAGTTTAGAGACTTTGACATTAGGTTTTGTGTCGATTTCGGGTGGAATTCGAATTTGGTCCAATTTTGGGTGATGCCCTAGGTTAGATGGACCTAGGTAGACGTTGTCGGGTGTCTTGAGGGTGAGTGCGTGTCTCCGTTCGGACACGGGAAGCCGCGTCGCGGAGAAACGGGCGTTTCGGGCGAAATTGGGGCTTTTCGTCGTCGCCGATTCTAAGTGCGTGTGTGTTTCTGCCACGGGCCTAGAATCGACGCGGGAGCGCATTTTCTAGGATCTAGACATCGTTTAGGACACGTGGGTAAATTTTGGCCGATTCCGAGTTCGTTTGGTGTGCGTTTCAGGAAGTTTTTCGAGCCGCGCACCACGTGTTCGTCGAAATGACCGAACGGCCATTTCGACTTGGTTTCCTCGTTTCGGGCTTGTGCGCGGCGTTGGGTTAGTATCGGGGAGTGTGTGCTAGAGTTTTCGAGCTATATTTTATATATTTATAGGCGTTGGTGAGTGTCGGGGTCGTTGGGCGTGAGTGGGGTGTGTGGTTTGAGTGTTGTGTTGTGTTGTGGTTGTGTGTGTGTCTTTATATATATATATATTATATGTATTTGTATATATGTATATATATTTATATATATGGGTGTGTGTATTTATATCTATGTGCTTGTGGGTGTATATGTCTATGTGTATATATATATATGTATATGTGTAAGTGTGCTTGTGTGTATATGTATATATATATTTGAATGTGTGTGTGTATATATATATATCTTAGAGTGTGTGTGTGTATTAATATGTATATATATATATTTGTATGTGTGTATATATATATTAATATGTGTGTTTATACATATTTATAGCTATGTATATATTTGTGTGTGAGTGTGTGTATTAGTGTGTTTGTGAGTGTGTAGGTGTGTGTGTTAGTGAGTGTGTTAGAATAGAGATAAGTGTATATATATATAGGTATCTAGTAGTGTATATATAGAGCTATTAGTGTGTATATACATATATATAGATATATGGGTGTTTATACATATATATAGATATATGTATATAATTATATGTGTGTGTGTGTTGATATGTGTTTGAGTGTTTTTGTGTGTTAGTAGATATATTAGTGTGTGTATGTATATATATAGGAGCTTGTGTGTATATATATATGTATGTATATATATATATATATAGATATATATATATGTGTATATATAGGAGTGTGTGTGTGGGTGTATGAGAGAAGAGAGGGGGGGACTGGACCTGCAGCAGCAGCAGCAGCAGCGTGCAGTGCGCTGCGCACTGCACAGCAATGCAGCAGCAGCAGGAAGCTGCAGCAGCAGCAGCAAAGCTGCAGTAGCAGCAGCTAGCAGCAGCATAGCAGCCACAGCAGCAGTTTGCAGCAGCGAGCAGCAGCAAGGTGCGGAGCAAGAGCAGCAGCAGCGTGTTAGCGAGGGCTAGTGAGGGAAAAGATAGATTGATATATATATAAGTAGATAGATAGATTGATAGATACTTGGATAGATAGATAGATTCATAGATAGTTAGAGAGATAGGTAGATAGTTAGACATTTAGATACATAAATAGATTTGTTAGATAAATAGGTATATGTTAGATAGATAAATAGATAGATGGTTGATTGATAGGTAAATAGGTAGTAGATAGATATTTAGATAGATAGATAACAAGGTAAATAGTTAAATAGATACATAGATAGTTAGATAAATAGATTCTTAGATAGGTAGATGGATAATTAGATAGATAGATAGGTAATTGATAAGTAGATAGTTAGGTTTCTAGATACTAGATAGGTAGATAGCTAGATACTTAGATATATCTATCTAAGATATAGATACCTATATACATATAGTTATATCAATACCTAGAGATATCTAGATAGTATAGTCATATATATAGGTGTATGGGTAAGGTAATGGGTATTAATGGGTATGTGTGTGGATATATATATGTATATAGGTAGATACCTACTTAGATATATATATATATGGTAGATATCTATATTACCTAGCCTAGGTTAATAACTAGGTGCATAATTAGTAGCTAGATAGCTAGTTAGAGGAGTTTAGAGCGGTATCTCAATACCTTGAGATACCGAGGTATCTCAATACCTTGAGATAACCAAGGTATTGGGTTTCGAGCGGGGTTTTTGAGCAATAGCCTAGGATTTGTCTTGGAGTGATTTTTATATGCTTATGTGTATATATTTACGCGTGCTAGCATAGGTTTTAGCGGGTTTAGGCGGGGTGCGTAGCCTAGGTTGAGGTATCGAATACCGAGGGTATCCCGGTATCTCAAGGAGGCGAGTTTGTGAGTTTTCTAGCTTAATGAGCTCGGTTTGACCTAGAATTTCAGGAGCACCCTAGTTTGACCCAGACTTGACCGTAGTTGACTCGGTTGACCGCCAAAGTCAACTTTTGACCTAGTTTTGACCCAAAGTTGACTTTTTGGACCCAGAGTTGACTTTTTGACCCAGATTTCACCGGTTTGACCTGTTTGACCTAGAACGACCCTAGAAGCCTATTTTTAGTTATTTTATATCTGTTTAACTCATTAGAACCCTGTTTAACCTTGCTTTTCGCATTAGGTCCTTGCGACACCAGTTCGGATCGCCAGTTGCTCAGGACGTCAGGCGAGTACATTCTCTGATAGTTTTCATTATTTGATGATTATTATGATTCAGCTTCTAGTATAGTATCATCTGATTATTCTGGCACAACACGAGACACTGATTGATATTTCTGGATTCATTTACTTGCGACACGTACATTTCATGTTTCTGGCCTCTATTCTGGAATCACTACTGGCATCACCTACAGGCATCACTACAGGCATCATTCATGTTCAGGCTGGACTCATCTTGATTTGCGTGTTGGGTCTTGGATCCACTTGTATTAGTCGGGGCGGGGAAATACTCGAGTAGACATGTAAACATTCCTATCTGGCATCATCAGGAATCACTCCCTCTGGTCTAATCTGGAATGATAGCAGCCGTGCACCCAGTGCGCGGTGAGCCGTACTTACCCCTAGCCGTTTACATGTCGAAACAAGTATTTCAAAGACACCGAGTTCATTCTTTATAGTCTGGACTCACTTGCATTCTTGTTGGTCTCACTTACATGTTTCTGGACTTGACTCACTACATGTTTTTCATGCTGGACTCACTACACGTTCATGTGCACGGACTTGATCTTAGCTTAGATTCTTGTATCTTACAGTTACTACTATCTTGTTTCTGATATTCCTGCATCTTTACCTTTATGTACCAGTGATACATGTTTATTTCCTGTTTCATACTTACTTCTTTCTTCTTGCTACTTGCTATAACCGTTTTATAGTTTTTATCATTTAAATGGAACTGCTGTTAGAGATGTACTTGCTCCAGTCCTGACTGGACATATTTTTCAGAGTATCCGGAGGATTGGTGTCCGACGTTTTATGGACCTGAGCCTGTCGATGGTGCAGACAGGGACCCTCTAGTTTAGGGGTGATTTCCGGGATGGTAGCCGGGATCACTAGGATCTTGTTGTTGTTTTATTAGTTTTTAGCACCGGATTTGTCTCCGGTTTTGGATTGAGACCTTGTATTGTATATTATTTTGGATGATGTATTATTATTATGGATGTTGTGGTTGTTGTAGTAGTTGGTGATGGTTAGACTTTATAGTTGTTAGATCTCTGTGTTATCTTATCGTGCTTAGATTCGTGATTGAGTATATTGTGATTATCATTATGATATTGCTCCTCCGTTTGGAGTTGAGATCTTGGCAGGTTGATATATTATTTGTGTGGTTGCCCTCCTTTTGGAGAGGTCATGGCCGATTTTTGTGTGAGATTATTATCTAGATAGTTGACCTAGACAGCGTTCTACCGCCGATGCTGCGGCGTAGGCTGGACGTACCGACGACTCATGCCCGATTTTCCGGGTGCGGGTCGTGACAGCGCTCCGGCAAATACTCATGAATAATATTCCTGAAAAGGGACCAGGTTCTCAGAGGGACATAACAAGATACATAAAAGCATGCCATAAAGTAAATACTGTAAAAACTCCAAGGTGACCTAACCATCTAAGTGAATGCACTTTAAGGAAAACTTTGAGTGTATAGGAAAGTGTAGGCTAGACATATGCTGACGTAATTCACCAATCGTGACAATTGGCTAGTATATGCCACATATGCCCCCATAGGAGGGCGCTCAGTAATAACGTCCATCTCCGAAGAGAATGGCATCAGTATAGTATATCGTACATATCGCTCCGAAGAACGTGGCATCAGTATAATATAACGTCCATATCACCCCGAAGAGTGTGGCATCAGTGTAGTATATATCGTCCATATCACTCCGTCGAGTATGGCATCAGTGTAAAGGAAGTAACTCTGGCTCATAGTCTATTGTTAGAACAGTAGTCCAACCTTCCAACCAAACAAGGACAAGGATTGGACCATCGTACCACGATAGTCTATGCTCCGCCTACTAATAACTGCTAAGTCTTCTAACATACATCACTATTAGCAGTTATACCCTATCCGTCGTATTCCTACACGTACAGGTGGCCAACCACATACGCAAGTCCGTGCCCTACATGAGACTCACAACACGTGTAAGAAATGTGTCAAGGCCTGGGAGTCATACCGATAACTCCACAACTTTAGGTAGGTCTACTAAACACTAGGTCAGACACAAGTCCTAACGTTAACGCCTCCATTGACTACACCCGAGTCTCTCTCGGACGCGCACAGTTATATAATATAAACATGCAAATAATAATATAGAATTTAAACAGTACAACAAGGCAAGGTATACTTGCCTGGCAAGAGAGCTGCAGAGTGTAATGTCCCGCTGTCAAACACCAAGAGTCAGAAACTACGACCTCAGAATGAACGTCTCCGAATACTGAAATAAACATCACCAACGTTTCCAGAATAAGCAAAATAGCTAGAAAGTACTACTATTTCGTCCAATTTGGACACAGGAGCAAAACGATAATTTTGGGTCAAAGCGGACTCCTTATGTAGGCCATTTTGCACCGAAAAATATGTCAAGGGTAACAGTCTCTAAATAGGACAAATTATAGGTCAAACAAACTCTAAATGTCAGTACGAACTCAACAGTACTTCCAATTTTGGATTCTGATGAGCCGAACACAATTTTGCCCAAAAAGTCAACCGTGGAGCCCGCCAATTGGCGACTTGGTCAACTATCTCATAATTGTGTGAAAATTGGGTCACAGGACTAGCGCGTTACTACGAGTCCAATGGCACAAGTTTCGTCGTATTCTGACGAGCGTGCACAAAATGCGCAGGGCTTTTGTAGAAGTTGCGACACGGGGGATCTTCTGTGGATACGGGCTGATTCCGAAGCGCACACGCGTCCAAATCAGTTTTCGCAAAATTGCACACGTCCGGGTATAATGCGCGCACCTTTTGGTATACTTGGTACACGACGGGGTAGTCCCGTTTGGCGGGGCGCGCTTCGTATCATAATTTTTGGAATTCTCCAAAAGGTATATTTTTGGGGTTTTCCGACGAATTTAATTCTTCACACAGAAATTAATAAATTAATATATTTGATAAAAAATAAACTAGGTCAAGTGGTCTTCGAATACCAACAAGAAAAATCGAATTCGGATCTCTGTGGTGGGAGATACGAACCCGGAAACCTAGGTAGTCACCGCAATTTTCTGCGATAC